>JAEAOA010002335.1:2547500-2992500 GCA_016746295.1 Potamilus streckersoni | reverse complement strand
TTCCCATCCTATCCCAACCCAGCCCTCCTCCCCAAAAAATATTGTTTCTGTGTCATCATTCAGCAATTAGATCAAACGAAGTTATACAGATCTGTATGTATACCAAATTAGTTCATAAGGGAAATTGTCACTGGTTTAATAACTTTGTTCCTTGAATCATTAAAACAACAGAAAAGTATCACGCATGCTCAACATTGCTCAATAGACGCAAGATATACATGAATTTAAAAATTTTCAGCGTGGTTTAATTGTAATAATTTTCCCGATCTAGTTACAAATCACGATGTTTTAACATCGCAAAAATGGGGGATAATAATAGTATATTTACTAAAGCTAAATTGTGCTAAACAGAACATTCGCGAATATTTAAACTCGCTAACATTCAGAAATAATAAGATAGTATCACGCATGCTCAACATTGCTCAATAGACGCAAGATATACATGAATTTAAAAATTTTCAGCGTGGTTTAATTGTAATAATTTTCCCGATCTAGTTACAAATCACGATGTTTTAACATCGCAAAAATGGGGGATAATAATAGTATATTTACTAAAGCTAAATTGTGCTAAACAGAACATTCGCGAATATTTAAACTCGCTAACATTCAGAAATAATAAGATAGTTGATCACTACAGACGGGCCAAGCCGACCACGTCATGTTTCACGAAGATGTATAAAACTACCTGGGCTTTTACTGGTGCACAACGAATCTTCTCATCTTGGGATAATTTTGAAACGATATAATTTTCATTCCAAGGACAATGATTGCGTGCACAGAGATATTAGTTTTGGGAGATTTAAGTACTAACTGACTTTAACAGGTCAAAATCCCACACAGGTTAGTTTGTATTAAAATAATTCCCCATATAGAAAATTTGTTGGATGGATATAATTTCACGTAGCTTTTGGGATGAAGTCACGCTATTGTAATTACCCTTTTAAATTTGAGTTTTCCACTCATTCTTTGCTGGGGCCTGCAAAAGAAATCGACGGATAACTTTTACTTTACTGTAATATTGAAGGCAAAATGTATCATGTTTCCACTTTTTCCTTTCGAAGATTCTTCTTTCTTTATGAATAACGACCCTTTTTGCCAAACCACCATCACTACCACCGCAACTACTACTACTACTACTACTACTACTACTACTACTACTACTACTACTACTAATAATAATAATAATAATAATAATAATAATAATAATAATAATAATAATAATAATATCACATAACTTATGTCCGTTTCTATATTATTATTTTTTTCTTTATCATCCTTTGTGACTTTTATTTTTTTTCTTTCCCAAAAAATCCAAACGTTTATTTCATAGGCTGGGCGGGTTGCTTATCGGACTCGAGGAAGATCGAATGTGTGTTGGAATCCTACTTTCGAATCAAGCCTCTGTCAGCTACCGTGGTGTGTCCCTGTACAAGACATTTTGTTCCAGTTGCTTTTTGGGGGTTTTTTTTGGTGTTTATTTTTTTTCTTGCAGTTAAATTTTTTTAATAGCATTTTACCTTCGTTTTTAACGGGTGCATTTTTATATTAAACTAATATTAGGAGTGTGGGATAGGGTTGGCAGCTTACATAAAAACTTCTTTTTCGCAATCTTTTAGCAATTAAGGTGCGCTACTTGCGAACGTTAATATAGATGTTTAAAGCTTATAATACCTCCGTTTCCTTAGATATTAGCAGCAGTAGTGATATTAGTAGTAGCTATAGGATTGATAGTAGTAGTAGTAGTTGTCGTGGTTAAGGCGATATAAATAAAAACAATAGTTATGAAATAAAGTAATCATACATACTAGTAGTAGCGACAGCAGGGGTAGTAAATACATTTCTACCCCAAACTTATTTGAGTATCTCTTTCGTTAGACGTTGCCAAGTTGCAAGAATTGTATATTATACAGGTGGTACGTTCAAAGCACGAAATTCTTTGATGAACGAAAGGGCCCTTCTCCCTAGCTTAAACGATTACCGTATGTACTTGCCTTTAAGTCTAAGTCCAAAACAGCAAATAGCACCTACCCAGATTTGCCGTTGCATCATGCACTTGCAGATCTGTATCGTGCAGTTTGTTATAAGTAATTAAATAAACAACACTGACTTTAGTCTGTCGACGCATTATCCACCGACAAATCAAGGTCTATGTTTCTTGCAGTTTGTATCTACATATAAGTGATAACGTGCGATTCTTCAAGCACTACCCTTTTTTACAACTCTATTTTTAATGCTGATATAATTCTTTAAAGATAGTTTTTGTTAAACAAGTTGACAAAAGCGCGTCAGGACTTGCTGAACCCGCACCAAATTATCTAGTTCTAGAGTTTGACCTTACCACATAAAGTCAAACATGGTGCGACTATAATGTCCTGAAGTAATCGCATACATGAAAGTTTTCCTTGTGCAGAAAACATACGGGTATAATTGACCCAATTCAATAAATAATATTGGAGACCACACTGGTTATTATGCAACTTCGGCGCTAAGGCCAACAGGAATATTAGATGTCAACTGTCGAATATTTCTTTAAATGAATGTGCACAATCCATCCCTTTGTCTGTAGACGGGGCTGTGTATCTTAAAACACGGGAGAAACCTGAGTTGTTTAGAATTTGATTGGGTGAAATTGTATTTTCAGTACAACTTCACTTCAACTTGAAATATACTCTAGTTGCAACAATATAGCCAAGGTACCCGTCTGAACGACGCGAAAACCCATTCCCACAACTGATCTCCCTCAACGATATAAGAACAGATACGATTATTATGCTAGGTTTATCCTGGTTACGTATGGGGTATGGTACTATTTCTTCACAATTGCTTGCGTGCGCGGATCAATACATTCCATCTTGACACCCTGCAGTATGGGGCTTAGAGCATAATAATTTTGTTATCAAATCTAGTTGGCATGACTGTCTGAAAATGTAATAATTTGTTTACTTCGGAGGGTAGACGTTTTCTGACCTATTTATTATTCCTCGATATATATATATATATATATATATATATATATATATATATATATATATATATATATATATATATATATATATATATATATATATATATATATATATAATAGAGGTGGACGTAAAGTGTTTGATTGCACTGTTATTTTGAATGCCTGCTCAACGCAGTTTCTACAACACAACACAAATATATGATGCAAATTAAAAGAAACGAGTATTTATTTTTACAAGTCGTTGATGCATTTTTTCTATAAAAGTGTGCATCTCACGCTCTCACTCACTTTCTCTGTGTATGTATGTATGTATGTATGTATGTATGTATGTATGTATGTATGTATGTATGTATGTATGTATGTATGTATGTATGTATGTATGTATGTATGTATGTATGTATGTATGTATGTGTAAACACATGAATATGCGCACATCCATCCAAACACAAAGATATTTGATTAATGGTGTCTAAAACTCCCGTTTATCGACGTGTATGTCTTAGAGATTAATCCTAAGGTATATTTAGAGATTGATACTAGAGAATATATATATATATATATATATATATATATATATATATATATATATATATATATATATATATATATATATGTATATATATATATATATATATATATATATATATATATATATATAGAGATATATATATAGATATAGATAGAGAGAGATAGATATAGAGAGTGTGCGGGTGTTATATATATATATATATATATATATATATATATATATATATATATATATATATATATATATATATATATATAGATACATCGAAAGATACATATATAGATATAAAGAAATATATATATATATATATATATATATATATATATATATATATATATATATATATATATATATATATATATATATGAATACTACTCTCTCTTTGTTTGTATGTATGTATGTATGTATGTATGTATGTATGTATGTATGTATGTATGTATGTATGTATGTATGTATGTATGTATGTATGTATGTATGTATGTATGTATGTATGTATGTATAGAGAGAGAGATAGAGAGAGAGGTAGATAGATAGATAGATGGATGGATGGATGGATGGATGGATGGATGGATGGATGGATGGATGGATGGATGGATGGATAGATAGATAGATAGATAGATAGATAGATAGATAGATAGATAGATAGATAGATAGATAGATAGATAGATAGATAGATAGATAGATTTTTAACAGATCATAGTATGTCTTTTGTTTCAGCATGATAAAAACCTTACACGCTGTTTTTAGAGAATCTCCATATTAGACTAACTATTTCACAGTTATAAATGGACTAAAATATCCAGTGCGATGTTGCATTCCTGGTGCCTAGAAACTGATCTACTGGTCATTTTTATGTCCATCACTAAGGATAGCAACCCGCACAGTTCCTACTTCACCTCTCGATCTTGACATGGGGTCTTGATCGGGATGTTGACAACAGAAACCCTCCATAGAAATATTTCACATCTATTTCGTCTTGCTCATTTAAATTCACAGGACAGTATCGGTGATAAATTAAGATTAAATTAATCTCCAATACGGTATGCCATGAAAAATGGACATTTCTTCAAAACGCTTTATTGTTAATGATAATAAAAGCAATAACTATTCGGAACAAAGACGCGACACACCGCGGCAACGAGATCACCAGCGGAATAATATGCGTTGGGGAATAGGGGTCGACCGATCGTCGTACTTCTATTCGGAAGTAATTGCGCGGAAAATAGGATTTTTGGTCCAAGGGGCATGTTTAAGGATTAAAAGGTCTTGTACTCGTTATTGAAGATGTATTTTTTTCCCAAGGAATTGGATTCATCGCACGCGAAATTAAAAGTATCGTCTAATATATTTGCGTTTAAACACATTTTCTATTTGAGTTTGCACAAATTCAGTGCCGAACGAACAATTTCGAACAATTTAAAACCGTACAAATTTTGTACTTGCATTATCTTCAGTTAAATGCAAAGAAGAGATTTAGATGTCCAGATTTCTTGACTAATTTTCTTGAATCTAAATTAGAGTGTCTGAATATCTACATCTTTACATGATGGATGAATGTGTGGATACACTTTTATAAACATGCCGACATACATTTTAAACGTCAACAATGAATATAGCTTAAAACATTATGTTTATCATTCAGTCATTACAACGGTGTCTGACATAATTTTGACTCATTCACCTCTTAGCTAAAAGTCCCACGATAATCAAAGACATTATAAAATATCGACCGCTGAGAAAATTGATCCACAAAAAATATATTAAACAATGTGTTTTCATTTTGCAGCATCACGCAACATTATTATTTGCCACAACTGTAATGTTTGTCGTTGGATATAATTTCCGTTGATAATAATGAAGGTAATATTCAGTCATCGCGTATATTACTAACAATGAATTCACGCACGCACGCACGCACGCACGCAGATACATATACACAAACGTAATTTTCGTATTTGCTACTAATAGAAACATCATTTATCTATTCACAGTCGAAATCCCTCAGATTGTTCTTGAAATATTTTCAAGTATTTTCCCCCATTGTTTTTTTTTTTTTGGTGCTGCTTGAAATTAATCTCGTGTTTTGGATAACCAGTCTGTCGGTTTGAAATAGCTGGAAGCATGTATTACAGAGCAACCTTTCTGTGCTTGAGAAAAAAGATGAAAATAAAGTGAAAAGACGCGCCTCTAAGTCATGTTGCAATAGGCAAACGATATAGTGTAAAGTGTACACCTTCTTTAATTTGCGTGCTATTTATTTTTCGCAACATTTGCACGGGGAATATAACCGCGAAATCACTAACTGCTGTATTTTTTTTAATAATTAAAAGTTGAAGTCTTGGCAGAAACGCCAAATATAATATCGGTAAAAGAGTTTACAATGGAGGAAAGTGCAAAATTAAGTAATCAACAAATAGTTTACATTGATAAACCGTAAAAGTAAGTAACTTCGAATAAAAGCAGATTTACATGAACCAAATATCGTAATACACTATTTTACAAACACATTTAAACAAGCATTTCGGAAAGATAGATAAATCTAACGTATATCAAGGGATGCGGTGGCTTGGTGTTGGACTTACGATGAAAAGGTTCTGGATTAAAACCGGATTGAACAGGTTTTGGATTAAAACCGGATCGCCCGCAACAGCAATTCTCTGAGCAGGGCATTTTACTTTGCTTTTCTCCATACAATATATCGTTTAATATGCCATATAACACCAATGCATACCAACTATTTGTATATCAATTTTTTTTATATGAACATATATTATACAATGTTTACACTAAAAAAAAGAAAACGTTGTTGTTTTGTTGTTGTTTTTTTTAAAATAATAGTCGCAAGCAATGTTAGATCGCCTAGAAAAACGATTCCAAATACCGCTTATCACTTCATTCATTTGAATGAATACCTAACTTTGATATGATATATTTTTGCCCTTTTAAGAAGCTCTCTGCTATATTTACCATAGAAAGTTACTGACTACCGGTATTAAACATTTTGTTGTCAAATATATTTATTTAAATATTTAAAATTTTATTATGAGTTTGTGTGTTTTGTTTTCAATTGTTGTTTACATGGCTGGTACATCTTTTCCTTCTACTAATAGTGTATATTGTTTTTTACATGTCTACAATCCGAAAAGATCTGTGAAGGAAAAAAAAACTAACAAATATTTAGCAGTACATATTCAGTCTGTATTATTACTCTCGGGAAATTTACTACGGTAGAATATTTAGTTACAACGAGCTTTATGACACTTTTGTGCTAAAGGGTACAAAATATAAATCTGTTAAAATAAATATATCTAGCTCTTTAAAAAAGGATACGTTGACGGTTAAGACTTTTTATAAATCAGCTTTTGTAAATCAGTTTATGCTTTGAATTTTAAAATAACCCCAGTAAGGGCGGAGAGGTTGTGACCTTTTGGAATATGGTTTATGTCGTCGGTTATTGTATGAATGTTTTATTACACCATTTGGTCCCCAAGGGTATTTGATGATGATCTTTGTCGCCCTTGCCGTGCTTCATCCTATTATTGGGTTACACATTAAATGCCGGCCGTCTAAAATTGCGCCAATTTGTCCGTTATCGCTACTGGTGGTGACTGCCACCCAGCACCATGCTTTTGTTATTTAGAATTGGTAGTGTACAGAGACGGATTTTCACTTTAAAGCCAGAACGTAAGGTGAGACATTTAGAGACAGCTCTTGCCGATTCGGACCTTCTTGGTCATTTCTGTAATAAAGAAATATCACTCGAGAGTATTATTAGTTCGTGCAATATTTAGTAATAATGATACATGATGCCCGTCATTCACTATAAATAATACAAACACTATCGACACCTAATGTTCATACACCAACAACAAAAAAAAAATGTCCGCGCTTATTGACCTTTCTAAATATCTAGTATTTTCAGGTAAATTTTATTCTTTGCAGGTAAAAATTCGGCCCGTATGATTAGAGAAAAGACAAAGAGTTCAAGAGCTCAAGTCTGACTTTAAACTAAATTAAACTTTATCAGCTCCTTGTCCACCATAACGAAGACACGATTTTAATGCGACTCTTTCTATATAAACTATTCGTTCCATTCAAACTGTTGGCTTTTATACGTCAAAAGGTTTTCACAGCTTTGAATCAGTCGTTCCATTAGAAGAAATCAATGAACCGATGTTCTAATATGTCACGTAGAAGCTGAGAAAAATCCCCAACAACCCCCCACCACCAATTTATTTTCAAATCATCGCTAGATAGTTTTGAGTTTCATGCGTATTTGACAATACATTAAAGACATGCGAAGGATATAATAATTATCGCATGTGTCATTGCTCATTAATTTTTTATTGTCTTCTCTGTGCAGGCCAAATCAAACACACGCTCTCTCTCTCTCTCTCTCTCTCTCTCTCTCTCTCTCTCTCTCTCTCTCTCTCTCTCTCTCTCTCTCTCTCTCTCTCTCTCTCTCGGACACACTGCGACAGCGAGTAGGGAAATCAGTAAACATAACAGTAACTGAAACATATATATTTATGAAACTGTACCTATATAAAAAAATAGAGGATTTAGCTGAAGAATGTAGTTAGATTGGAGTATATATATATATATATATGAGAGAGAGAGAGAGAGAGAGAGAGAGTGAGTTATTGATATACACCGAACAGAACGGAGAGTGCTATCCCTGGATTCTATAAATAAAATGCTTGATAAAAGTAGGCAGAATTAATATTTTAATACAAAAATATATCATACACGTTAGAGATGGTTGCCGTTTACCGGCGGACCTGGGTTCGAATCTACGTAGAGTACGAATTAAAAATTCTCTAGCCTGTATGCTAGCATATGCATACATACATACATACATACATACATACATACATACATACATACATACATACATACATACATACATACATACATACATACATACATACATACATACATACATACATACATACATACATACATACATACATACATACATACATGCATACACACGTACATACTATATATATGCATGATTGCATACATACATACATACATACATACATACATACATACATACATACATACATACATACATACATACATACATACATACATACATACATACATACATACATACATACATACATACATACATACATACATACATACATACATACATACATACAAATTAGAAGATGAAATATGCTAATCTAATTAACTACTTCAGCTGAAACCTCTATAAACGGTTTGCAGTTATTACCTTCTTAATTGTAAAAAAACTTTTTGAAAAATACCTCTCTCTCTCTCTCTCTCTCTCACACACACACACACACACACAGACACACTCACACACACATATCTAATATGTAAAATACGCACATAAACTGATTACGTAAAATCACAGAGTACGGATGAAAAAGGAAAATACACGTCGATTACAACAGAAACAGACGAAGATGTCAGTGTAATTTTTTATGCATAACTTTGTTTGCATTAAGCAAATGCCATACATTCTATGTTATTATCTCGCCATAATATATATATATATATATATATATATATATATATATATATATATATATATATATATATATATATATATATATATCACATCTGTCTAGAACGATACATAATTATGACATCAAGTATAATCAAAATAATCAAAATAATAATAAAATTGTGCTCTTGTTTAGACGTGAATGCATGGGTCACAAGAAGTCATTCTGACGCAACAAATAATGTGAAATTATGATGCAAGTTTTCTTTTGCAGTACCATAATTATATCCGCATGAGCTACTTCTGAAGTTTTATCTGCAGACCGGAAATAATATAGAATGATACGATCTGGAGCATACAAAAGTGACATTATCAACCCTAGAATAATCAAATATATCCAGCAATTAAGTTTATTTTTCAGGCTCATTTTGGAGGTCTTAGCAAGCGAATACGTTCCGACTCGAATGTCATAGCCCAGTGTGCCTTTCTGTTAGTCGACGCGCTAAAATCACGAGGGTTTGTATAATTGGTTACAATTTAACTATCAGTCATACACATTGTATAAAAATAATAATATTTTATACTCATGCATGACTGACAATTAAATTGTATAAATTGTAAAACAACGATACGAGCCCCTGTGGCTAAAATAGCTCGCGTCGATCCAGACGTCCTCACATTTTTTTTTTCTATTTAAATCTCTTCGTGTTTTACTGATAAAAAAAAAATAAGTTGTATAAATTGAGTTCTTCTTTTATTGTTAAATTTCTATTTGGCTATTTGCATAGTGATTGTGTCAGAGTCCGACAGACCCGGCCCTAGGATGTGAGGGACACAAGGCAGCATACGGGGTTCAAGGCAGCAAAGTTGAGCTCGGGACCCCAAGCAAAGAAATTGCAATACGGCGAAGAGCGGGGCCTAAGGCGATTGCCAGGGTCGGTTTGTCCTAGGGCCAGGCTTGACGTCCGATCACTTATCTTCCATCTCGCCACGTTTTAATTACCTAAACTTGCATTTAATTGGAACAAGTCCGTTACAAAACCATCAACGATTCTATACTCCTCACAGAGGGTTGTTTACTCCCCTTATGGATAAAGGGAAGGAGGGGGGGCAAGTGTTTTCAACTATAGTTACATTCGTAACATGTATATATATATATATATATATATATATATATATATATATATATATATATATATATATATATATATATATATATATATATATATATATATATATATATATATGAGCCCGGCTGGTCGGAGTTGGGGTCATATGCATGCCTGTATAGTAAATCGCCACCTGGCAGAGGCGATAACATAGCGGCGATAGTGGTTTTGGTTATGTCTCAACTATGCGAATTTGGTGGTATAATGCTGTATAGAAAGATCTTTTCTTTACAATAGCTTTAGTGCATAATAAGAATATGTAGGAAAACGTAAGAAATTCGTTACTTGCATCACAATGCTGATTATGTTTCAAGGTAGCACGCGACAGACGTGCAATATAATGAGTTGCTTCACAATAAAGATCAACGAATCTTCCATACATGCTCTGGTTCTTCTACTATTGTTTGTGGTTTTATCTGAATATGTGATATACAACGTAAGGTCAGTTGCCCACCGAAAAGTTGGAATTCGCCGCAACAGTGTGATGGCGGCATATGGTAGCCATTTACAAGCGGGCCTAGCATGCATATATGATGTTACATCGAGTCATACCTGCAGGAAATTGATAGGAAAACTACTTATTTTCTAAGAAATTGCGAGTATTATAATTATTAAGTCATTAATCTGCTGACAGATGAGAGAAAGCTACAACATTGATGAAATTTTTCCTGGCACTCGCCATTTTCATGGCTAATCACACGACCACACAAATCTCAAAGAGAGCATGTCAACGCGATAGTCGTTGTCCAACAAAAACATCGTTGGCACATGCTCTATTGTTGATGAAACTGGCTTCGAGTCGCGGCGACGGTGACGGTTTTCTGGTCGGTGTTCTCTGAATAAATATGTTGATATTATGTATTTTTCATATAAACAAAATATAATTTTCATATAATATTTTTGAATTTTTAAACAAGAAATTGAACAGGGGTGTATTGTTAATATCACGTGACTATTAGACGTCTGATGTCATGGGTATGTAGGTTGCGTGTTCATGAGACTACCATTGCAAATGCCGAGTTCCAGCTCAAATTACATCAACTTTTCGATTGGTTACTGACTGTGCAGTCCTGCATATATATTCAAATATGAAAAATGGGGTACGAAGGTTCAAAGCATACTCAGTCTACTGTACTAGTGCCCGAGACGAAGTATCAAGTTCAAGATGTACCAGAGACAAAACAGGTTCATGTATTTTGAAAGAGTAAGAGAGTTGAACCAGTCATCACAACGCCAAAGTAAAACCATTTCGACCATTTCGGCTATTTCCGCGAAACAGATATATGCATCTGATCTATTTCGGGAAGGGGGGGGTGAAATTTGGAGACAAATCGTCTATTTATTCGCCAGATATGACTTCGCAAAATCAAAAATAAAAAAAAAGAAACCATTACGTATTCGGGCCACCGCGACTATTTCTGACGTGATCCAAAATGCACTCGCAAGTAATCGGTAAATCCTATGTCAACGTGGTCAAAATTTAGAAACAGTACAACCGCGTTTCTGCGAATAATTGTAAGGTCACATGTCCACGTGATCTGCTGGTAAGTGTCCTAGTGACTGTTGATTATAATCAAATAAAATACGTATTGAAATTCAGAGGAAGGTGATAACTAACACGAGAACGGAATAGTCTTGTCCTTTCTCATCATTATACATATGGAATATACGTCAGCTGAGTAAAATGTTTGTAAAGATCTTAATTAAAAACCATAAAACACTGATCTTCCTCATTAGTCTAATTAATTAGGGACGCACTGTATCCATAATCTGAATAAACCATGTGGTATTAACTGGTTTGAAACCTGTATTCGCTTTTAAATTTGATTGAATACGCCTTTAATATTAAACGAAAGATCAACATCGATGTAATTATGAAAATGCAAGTTGTCTGTAAAAACAATCGTAACCTATCAGGTATTATCGTTATCAGCAAGGTAAACTAAATGCGAGCATGGCAGCAGTTCATTACGTCTATTTTAAGCTACTTCTTGTGCATTTGCTAATGTTTTGTTTATTTCAATCAACTTGATAGAAAACCGGAGAGTTCGTTGTGTTTGCATTATGGCACACGCTAGAGCCGGTTTTCCCGCGGATAATAAATATGAAAATCGCACACATTATTCACTAAATCGAGTCGGATTATGGTTGAAAACTATGAGTACCTTCAGGATAAGGTCTCAAGCAGTTGCATGTTGATAGATATCCAGACAGTCTGTCTGAAAATTGTCATAACCTAACAAGTAATGTTAAATTAAACATTTTTATTGCAGCAAAATTCACGCGTAAAAAAAAAAACACAGATCTCTGAGAATTCATCTCAGCGTTCTCTGAAATTAAGCACCTTGTTTTGTCCCCCTTGTATTAAAGTATCGGGAACGATAAAGTCTTGTAGAGCGATATGTGGTTCAGAGTTCTGAGTATAAGATTTTATACATACATACATACATACATACATACATACATACATACATACATACATACATACATACATACATACATACATACATACATACATACATACAAAGCTATATATGTTAAATAATCATTGCAAAGTTGACATCTGTATACTAAACAGAAAAACGTACTTATCCCTATATGCATTTGTGACTATATGAAATAAACTTATATACGATTATAATATCCAGGCACATTATGGCTATTGTTATGATTTTGTTTTACTGAAAAATATATTTAAAAAGCTTTGTTCTTGTACAACGGAACACTTAGGGAGTCATTTTTGTTTTAATAAATCCAGTCGAAAGTTAGTTTACAACGCAACTTTGATTATTCCATCTGTACAGCAAATGATGATATTCGAAAAATCAATGAGTTCCAAATATCACGATTTAATTACACTAATAAATTCTGGGTTCGAAAAGCAATCTTGATATCGCAAACAGAGAATTACATGGCTTGTTTCCTTCCCTACTGTAACATTTCACCAGGACGAGTTATACCGTGAATGTGACGATGGAGACCGTACATAGAAAGAGGATGTTATTAACGGCGCAGTGCATGTGCATCTGCAACCATGATAGTCTTGTTTTATCGATCGTCAAGCATATTCATAGTTACTTACGGGATGGTTACTAGCACACAAGGCTAGTGGTTGGTTCCAGACTATACTTCAAAAGATGTACCTTCAAACTGCCGCGAGTAACCAACCATCTGTAACGCAAGTGATTGCTGATTACATGCATATTTTTTTTTAAATCAGAACTCGGAATAGCATATTGTTGTCAATTTCTTTGCCCTAAATGTCAACAACAATAGGATAGACGTAAAAGCCTTTTGTAATGCAGGCATTTTTGTTCTTTTCCCGTAACCGTAACTTGTATTTATGAAGCAAAACCAGTATAATAAAGAAAATATTACGTCATTATATACGTCACTATGTTAGAGTCATTTCATTAAGGTCAAGAGCAAAAAATTTTCAGCTTTTGTGGACAACGATTGTTTCCTTATAAAATTTCAAGTTTGCTGCTGGTGCTATAAAAATCAAGCCATGCCATCCATTTTGAACAAGGAGTACACGGCCCACATATGAAAGATAAACGTCAACATAAAGATTTAGTCGTGCTTTTTTCTTTTGATTTAAGTTTATAATTTTCCTGAAATACAACAATTACTTTTACATCTTTCTATAAATTATATAATTCAATGTAAAAACAACAATCTATTAGCAGTGCTTCAGTACGGCAGACGATGACGTCATCTTGGAAGGTATGTATTTGGTCAAGGTAATCGGAGAAAGTACATAATGGTTTTCGTGCAGTTAGTTCTACGGGCAGATATCTCTACTAATTATGTATCTGCAGAATATATGGTATATTCAAGGAACTTTAAATGTACACTTTCATGGTGGCAAAATTTACACTTTCATAAAGGGTATTGAATCTATTTCTTAAATTTATAGAACAGTATTAAATTTAAGTATTAAGTTGTGTCTCCGACATTATAATTTAGTTTGCATTAATTGCATATCAATGTTTTCTATTTTTGTAAGTTATTATACAAACTTGTAAAGAAAAACAGAAATTCGAGATTAACTGCCGAAGAATGCATTTAAATCCATTCGGTTTTGCCTGCTCTGGAGAAAAGGTAGGAAAAGACTGTTATTTTTTTTTATAACTTCGTCAGTTCGCCATGCCTTCTTCGGAACAAAAGTGGTTCTCAACCATATTACTGTTAATGACAACTAATTCAAATCATGTTGGATGTGATGTCAATTACGCGCCCAGTGAATTGAAGTCTATGTCATGGGATCTGACTCACATGATTTCCTATCCTCAGAAAAAAAAGAAGTTGCATATGACATGGAGTAAGATTTTATCTCTCTAAAATTACTTTGGAAACAATATATTCTCTGTAAGTGGTTATGTCCCATCTAATTGACAAGTCGAACAAGCGGTTGTAGTGTTAATTGTATTTGGATTGTCATTTCCCTTACGTGCATGTGCATACATACACATATTTGGCCTTAGGTTTCAAAATTATTATTATTATTATTATTATTATTATTATTATTATTATTATTATTATTATTATTATTATTATTATTATTATTATTAACATATGGCAAAAGATACATTTTCTGTATCGAAAATCTTCAACATCATCTTAATTATTATTATTATTATTATTATTATTATTATTATTATTATTATTATTATTATTATTATTATTATTATTATTATTATTAACATATGGCAATAGATGCATTTTCTGTATAGAAAATCTTCAATATCATCTTAATTATTATTATTATTATTATTATTATTATTATTATTATTATTATTATTAATAGTAGTAGTAGTAGTAGTAGTAGCTATTGTTGTTGTTGTTGTTGATGATGTTGTAGAAGTAATATTAATAAGCAACAAGTGATGCGTTTTCTGTCTCGTAATAAGTTGCTTGTCGTCGTATAAGTATGACTCTGAAATTATCATCTTAGCCTCCTGTGATTTAAGTACAGTAATCTCTTGCTAGAATGAACTATTTAGAGTCAATATAAATTGTCTCTTATAACAAGTCACTCCTTGAAACGAATTGTGGTCTTTATTTGGATGTACTGCCTGGGTCCAGTATGGGTGTTTTTGTATCAAGGAATTCGTTAACGAGATATTCGCTACAGAGATTTTACTATATGTTTAAGGATAACACACTCCAAGAACACCTTTACAGTACACAATGATATTTTTTGCTGTACGCTTCAAATCCCACGCACCTATGATATTTTTACTGTACGCTACAAATCCCACACTAACGATACTTTTATTGTCTGCTAAGAATCACACCCTCCAAAGATATCACTGTACGCTATAAATCACAAATTTATATGCTACCTTTACTGTACGCAATAATCTCATCATCCAATGATACTTTTAATGTACGTTGAAAATCCCACACTCGAATGATACTTTTACTGTACACTAAGAATCACACACTAAAATTATAATTTTACTGTACCCTAAAATCCCACCCTCAAATGATACTTTTACATAACCGATACTTACTGGAGGATAACACATAAATTAGCACGTCAGTGTAAATTTTAAGTGTAAATTTGTTGGGTGCATAAAAGAGACGGTCTTCGTGCGGTTTTATTGCCTCTTCAGGTATATCTGTTCTACCCGTATGCTGGTGAAGAAGATATTATAACATAACTTAGTTTGAGGTGAGAATTTAATTGCTTTAGATTTACACATGAATAGGGCGGTTCCCAACAAACTAGCCCGATGTTACAAATTATGTGAAATTTAGATGTCAGATTTACATTTACCATCTTCGACATATCGGCATGAGCTGCCCGTTTAAATATGGAAGTTAAACGAAAATAATGATCTTTTGTGATACAGATCAGTAAATACACATAAAGAAGTAAGATATAATGGGACACCTGAGCTGTCATTTAATGTGTAATATGGTAATATGTTAATTCAGAATTATATATATATATATATATATATATATATATATATATATATATATATATATATATATATATATACATACATACATACATACATACATACATACATACATACATACATACATACATACATACATACATACATACATACATACATACATACATACATACATACATACATACATACATACATACCAATATTCCTATCATTGATAGGTCAAGTGGATGAATAGTCTTGTAAGCAAGTTTTATACAAAGGACAAATTATCAAGTCATTTTAACAGAAGAAATGTATTTTGTGTGCCTAAGATATAGGGTATAAAGCAATTTTATTGCATTTGTAAAAAGATACCGTACACTGGTATTTTAAGCTCACGGATATTTTGATGAAATTTCAGCACTGCTGTTTTAATTTTAGCGCTTTTTGTTTTGGCTTGTTTTAGAATACATCTTTTCGTTATAACTGTGATGGTTTTATTGGTTGAAAATTCTGCCACAGCCTTTAAGAAATATATCGGGCGACAATTGCCTAGTACACTGTATATATTTTTTCTGTACTGGTGACATCGTTATAGTAAATGGTTTGACACTGAATTTAAATGCCTTCAAGTTTATAATTCAAAGCACGGTCGTTCATGAACAAATTATCTGGCGTGACTAAGTATTTGAGATTTTCTGGCAGCATTCCTCCTGAAGCATCTTAATTACAGCAGAACACAAGCTTACCGATCTGTTTAAAATGTAGTAATTTCCAAGGTCTTTATTTAAACCAGACTGATATTCATACTCGTTTAATTATTAGCTATACGAAAGTTACAGGCAATGAAACGGTCTAGTGAAAATGTATAGGCACCTGAGATTCGGTTACTATGAATAAGCAGTGCCATATACATTGGACCAATATTATCGCTGCCAGAAACACCAGACATTTAATACCGAAAGTCTGTCTGATATTCAGGTCATATGCTGACAGCCTATCAAACGTTGACTTATATGTATTATTATATAAATGCATATGGTTATAACTTCAATTTTTAATTCAAAATATTTTAGTGTATACTCATCATGGATACGACGGGTTTCTTATATACGAACAACAAAGGCTAACGAGCATGGGAAGGCTTTATTATCTCTTTTCAAGCCGTGGGAAATCTGAAAAGCCACTTTTAAGAGCGGATTGCTGCTTGTACGTTATAAGACTTTGACGAAGATGTCAGTGGACATAGTTTGACGACAATTAATATATTTTAATACTGACCAAAGAGAGTATACCAAATGATTTCTTGGAGGAAAGGGAAGGTTGAGGGATGTGGACAACATCTCTTTTAATACATTATTCACTGAATCATACATTTCCACGCACGCACTGCAGCAACTAACTAGACCAATATAAGTCGATGCGTTCCGATCTTAACTTCAAAGCTATGGCGAATTCGATTCAAGGTCACATTGAACTTTTGATCACAAAGTAGTAAAGATATTTTAATCTTTAACACTTTAATAAACAGTTAACACTAGTGAATATCAAACGTGACCTGTGTGGAAACGATTGTTTGAATAACATTTTAAATTCCTAATTTCCAGTATATTCAGGTGAATGAAGTCCGTTGTTGTGAAATAAGCGGAAATAAATTAAAATACGATATATACTTGCTAGCTACAGACAAAATTATTTTCATTTTTAATTTAGCTAAATGTGAATGGCACGTGCGTATATATGCGCGAGCGTGTGTATATATATATATATATATATATATATATATATATATATATATATATATATATATATATATGTATGTATGTGTGTGTGTGTGTGTGTGTGTGTGTGTAATAACGAGGACTTTATATAGTGCCTAATCTTTAGAAGCTCTAAGCGCTTTACAACATTTGTCAACGTTTAAAAAGAATAATAAGCATATATAATGAAATGATTACAAAAATAAAAACAAACACTACAAAAATTAGAAACAGGAAAAACATGCTGTAAATTTTTAAGGTAAGGGTACGGTCAAAGGATACATTATTAGGTCAATATATATATATATATATATATATATATATATATATATATATATATATATATATATATATATATATATATATATATATATATATATATATATGTATTGACCTAATAATGTATCCTTTGACCGTACCCTTATATATATATATATATATATATATATATATATATATATATATATATATATATATATATATATATATATATATATATATATATATATATATATATATCCGGAAGAAAATATAAGTATTTACAGTGTCAGAAAAAAAACTGTCGATTTTACTAGATCAAGTTCAAAAATGCATGAATATTTAAAATGTACATTTTGGAAATAACATTTAATTCCTGATAGGATCAAAGGTCATTCTACATGAAATGTGCATATATACTCCCTCTAAGAATTCTATAATGGATATTCCCTACAGTACCCATTTATCCAAAGTAAAAGTACTAAAATTTGAACACACTTCCTTAGTAGATTTTTAAAATATATATAAAATGAAGGTTTTTATAGGGTTTAACACCATTTTTGAGCACAAGATAGGTTATACATGGCTACCAGTATGACTTTTGGAGGAAGAATCCTGGAAAACCCGGGAAGAACCACCAAACCAAGAGAAGCTACTGGAAAGCTTTCTCAAGTACCCATGTTAGCCGAGCCTGATACTCGAACCCACGCGGAAAGAGAGGAGAACACTAATCCACTCGGGGGCCAAACAAAAACTGTTGGCACTGTGACAAAACAGTCTATATGGCATGAATATATAATAGGAATTTTAACAATTCAACTTTAACGGAAGCATCATTATCAATCGCTTGATAATTAACTATGTTAATAAAGAGTTTTGAGCTAATGTTTTGTAGATTACTTAAATTGTAGGTGCAACAAAACACTTTATTGTAATATACATTATTTGGCTTCTCAGAAGTAAGCATATCGCGGTCGTATTTGGTGGTCACGGATAACACTTAAATCGCCGTTTATAACACGTCTGGCACACAACACATCCAAAGTTTGATATTTACATGCTTGAGATACATTGGTTTAACGCAGAGATTGACGACGAAAAACCTTAGTCCTAAGTCGTAAAATCACGAATGAGATGCTCATTTGTACAAATGATACTTAAGAACACACTGGCAATGATCAAAAGCAAGCAAGTAGTATCATTATGGGTCTTGTAGACCAATCTTGCTGATATGGGCCAAAACCTCAACCTCAAGACATTACTCTCGCATCACACTCAAGTGTATTATTTACGCGTGTGCGTACGACGAGCATGTGGTGTGCATCGGACGAGAGAATCTCCTGTGGGAGCTACCAAGTGAAATTTCCATGAGGTACCCCAGTCAGAATATACCCTGCTTTGCGTTGGCAGGTAGGTAAATGTATGCTGACAAAAATGTGCTCGATTTTTTTTACTGCTTGCAAATCAGCTAGCTATTATTGTGGTTTTCCAGTTTAACCAGTACCATTTGGAACTCAGCCATGCAATTAATTTTATTTTCCATAGCCAACGCGTACAGCTTGGTAATTGTATTAAGACTGATTTGTGCCGCTGCGAGAAGTTCCGAATAAACACGCATTTGTGAATGTAAGCCTAAAGAAGTTGTTTTATCTGCGATGGCCGCGACACCGGGTACTAACTATATACCTCTGACAGAAAATCAGATAGGTGTACCTATGATATTTGCTGTGGTTAGAATTCCAGCAACACCAAAGACCAGTGATGACAGCTATGACTCCGCAAATAACATTTAAAACCACACGTGTTTATATTTTGGGAGTACAAGTTTACACAATCGAAACCAATTATTATATTTTAAAAAAAAAACTTCTTCAGTTGCCATATGACCGCAGTAAATATCTTTATGGGAAATATGAGACCCTGAAACGATGTTCTCGCTCTCGTCCAAAAACTGTTACACTTACAATTACGTCTTTTTCAATATCAGTCGAGTTTTCTCTTCTTAGTTTAATTAATGCTAGCTTAACATAAATGGGGATATAACCAAGGTCGATTTGTCGGTTAACAGCCTGTGTATTTTTACGCTTGGCTGTGTAGTCAGCGACTGAGCGTCTTCACATGCTAATACGATGATTCCAAACCGGCATCGAGTGAGTTTTGGTACAGCAAGGTGATCCTACTCGTCGAGATCTATTTGTGCATTAATAAGATTATATTTCAGTGCATATGAGCGGTTATTAACGCCGTTTTGTAGCAAATAGTTGATGACAAGTGGAAGAAAATCACCTTCGATGCTGACCTTACCGGTTAGTCGACCTAACAATATGACGGAAAACTCCGCATCCTCATCATCGCTTTCAGAATCGATCAGTTATAATTAATGCTAAAATCCAAAGAAGTTAGAACATAATCGCCTGACAGCACAAATTATAAATCTCTATCAAGCTAAAGAAGTTAGAACATAATCAACTGATAGCACGTATTATAAATCTCTATCAAGCTAGATAATATTTATCAATATTCCTATTACGAAACGCATGTGATAAAATACTCTTTGGATGAACACATCCGATCCAGATTTGATCACCTTAATGTGTGGATTTTACCATTGACTATGTGTCACCGCTCTCTAGTTAATGAGGGTGTAACATAACCGCGGTTACTAATATTTCGTCGATCAGTACCCATGCAGTTACTACTGGTAGGGGCGAGGGCAACACTGCAATCTTTAGATCTACATATTGTTTCATTACAGCCTTAGAAACATCAATGTAGCTCTTGATTAATGCACCAGCCGTACCAGAGCATCTAATTTCCTGGTTATCCGTGATTTTGGAAGGCTTCAGAAAACAGTATTTTGTATGGCTACATTAGACGTTTGAAGTTTTCCAGTTTGATCTTTAAAAAAAATCTCAAGCTTAGTTTGAAAACTTTATCAAATAGCTTTGGTGGAAAACGTGGTCAGATCCACATCAGGGTCGTGTCGTGGGTTGAGCCTCTGCAACGGGCGAGTATTAGAATTTCTCCAGAGACGTCGAAATTGTCAAGAATTGATTATGTATCCTTTCCCATCGATAAAATATCTTATACTGCTGAATATGATTGTATAGTGCGAATTATTCTACTGAGTAACTCAGTGAGTCAGGTCTAAAAGCCGCATAACGATACTACTCTGCGAGCATATTGCGATTCTCTCCCACAAATGAAATTTTCCGCTAGAATTACACTGGAGAGGTTGTTTTTTTTTTAATAAGATATTCGTATTTGAGCTTATTTATATATGTACAAAAATAAATGTAATACACTAAATGATGTAAAGAGACTTAAAACGAGGTCAAAACAGGATGAAAATAAAATACCAGTTCGATCCTGCATTGACAACGGAAGACAACCCCCTACGAAGTAACTGACAATCTCAACAATCCAGAATTACTGTATATTCATTAAATAACGAAACATCGCTTGACATTATATTACTTATATTGTTCGTTTATTATGCATGTATCAAAAATAGAGACCCTAGAACGCTTACATACATTTATGCACACGTTAAATTTTATGCCTGTATTCACTATTAATAATGACAGATTGAAGAATCAATTTCATGCTGGGATTTTTCTGAATTAATTTAACATGAGCATCACATTGTTGATCTCTTGTGACAATCATCATTTATTAAAGAGGGCATGGAACACGCTACCCTTCGAATTCGAGTCCACTTTACCAACTGACCTAAATCCTCTACCACACCAATTGAAGTAAATTGAAAGTAAATTCTCTGAATGTGAAGAAAATATTCAAAAGTAAAAATATCTTTTCCAAAGCGTACATGAACTCAAATAAGAGGCAAAATGTGCTGTCAGTATCTGTATTAATAATATCTGGGTTGATTTGAGATCAGTATGACATAATGACAAAGGTAAAAATTGGCTTATATACAAAGGTCCAGCGGTTAGCTACACCATTCACATGACTGCGGTCATTCACCTACCGGCGCATGGAAATTACTGTGGAATAGAAACTAAGATGAATTATTAACCCACAAGAGGTAATTAAAATAGTTTAATATATTTACAGTTGATCTAAGTCATTATTCTGCTTTAGTATCAGTACCACCTACCATAAACTCTCTCTCTCTCTCTCTCTCTCTCTCTCTCTCTCTCTCTCTCTCTCTCTCTCTCTCTCTCTCTCTCTCTCTCTCTCTCTCTCTCTCTCTCTCTCTCTCTCTCTCTCTCTCTCTCTCTCTCTCTCTCTCTCTCTCTCTCTCTCTCTCTCTCTCTCTCTCTCTCTCTCCTACCATCATTTATAATTCCAGAGATATCGTGGGATACCACAAACGAAAGTCCTCTACGTTTATCATTTCATAGATTTTAGTCCGTATCTTGTTACTATTGTCGAGCCTTTGGACATTCGTATTTAGTTAAGAATAACTGAATTTTATAACATTATATTATGCTTTAGAAACAATAACAAAACAATGAATACATGACAGCATGTGTACCACGTAACTGATGAAATTTCTGTATAATGTCTACGTGGTTTGAAACATTGTATCATTGATAAACACTATAGACAAATCCCAAGGAAAGTGCACACATATAGTTACAACAAACCATATTCTTGTAGGTAACTTGGTGTAATTTCTATTTCAAGGTTTTAATCCAGCCCATATTCCTTTTTTCTCTCACTCCACATTTCTGTGAAATTTATGTTATGTACATGTAATTTAATTATTTGTTTGTTAGTTTTAAATTTCTTTTCATTTCATTACATATTTTTGTAAAGTAACTTTGTCAACTTGATTTTACCTTTTTTTTTTAAAAAAAAAATCAGTTTTGTTCTGTTTGACTTTATTTTACTGATAAATAACCAGTAGTAGAAACACTGTATCTAGTTGCTGACCTTAATTTAGAACTTCTAAGGATTTCTAGGAAAATAATTATTTTTGTTAAATTTTATAATGCTTGTTGTTTTTACTCTTTTCTTGTTACTTTTTGTTCGAACCTCTGCTCGTAACACTTGTCCGTTATGCAAAAGGGAGGAGGAAACAGAAATCAGAAAGGACTGTGATGAAAATGTGTACCATATTAAATTTATATAGAAAACGAGTATTATTAATACATTTTATCGTTATTTTCATACGTCACTAATGATAAATGCGTGAAAATTCAATATTGGCCTTTACTCAACTGCAGACGTTCGCTAGAATGTTTATATATTAGTATTATTGCGCCATGGGATGATCACAATTTGATATATCAACAGTATTGCTACATCACATTGCTCCTTACCAACACTTTAAATGCCATGTATGTATGTATGTATGTATGTATGTATGTATGTATGTATGTATGTATGTATGTATGTATGTATGTATGTATGTATGTATGTATGTATGTATGTATGTATGTATGTATGTATGTATGTATGTATGTATGTGTGTGTATGTGTGTGTGTATGTATGTATGTATGTATGTATGTATGTATGTATGTATGTATGTATGTATGTATGTATGTATGTATGTATGTATGTATGTATGTATGTATGTATGTATGTATGTATGTATGTATGTATGTATGTATGCATGCATGCATGCATGCATGCATGCATGTATGTATGTATGCATGTATGTATACCACTGTGTGGACTGTATGGAATTCCTTACTCCTGACGATACATAATTCAAATTCGCTCGCTTTTTTAAAATATCATTAAAATTTTATATCTTGACCAGTTGGAACGATATATGAAAGCTTCTGAAAAGAAATCTTTTTCATTCTATCCATAAATAATATGTCCATGTCTTATTTGACGAATGTATTATATACGTACGACATAGGTTATGCTGAAATGTAATTATATGTGTCTAGGATATTGTTCATATGTGTATATGTTTCCCAATATAGTCACACATATTCATTGATGTTAAATTTGTATGAATGTGTGTTCGACGATACCTAAGCATGAGTATGATTTTGTATTTTGTATTTTTTTTTTAATTTTAACATAACGAATTGCAAATAATGAGGAATACATGACAGATAGAAATGATAAACATAGAGGACTTTCGTTTGTGTTATCCCACGATATCTCTGGACTTATAAAAAAAATGATGGTAGAAGTTAGGCCCAACCAACCAAAGGATGCGCACGCGCACGAGAGAGAGAGAGAGAGAGAGAGAGAGAGAGAGAGAGAGAGAGAGAGAGAGAGAGAGAGAGAGAGAGAGAGAGAGAGAGAGAGAGAGAGAGAGAGAGAGAGAGAGAGAGAGAGAGAGAGAGAGTCTATTCATCTCAGTTTCTATTCCACAGTAATTTCCATGCGCCGGTAGGTGAATGACAGCGGTCATGTGAATGGTGTAGCTAACCGTTGGACCTTTGTATATAAGCCAATTTTTAACATTATCATTATGTCATACTGATCTCAAATCAACCCAAATATTATTAATACAGATACTGACAGAGCACATTTTGCCTTCTATTTGAGTTCATGTACGCTTTGGAAAAGATATTTTTATTTCGTGTGTTATCCTTGTTAATTGTTCATTATCATTATTATTATTATTATTATTATTATTATTATTATTATTATTATTATTATTATTATTATTATTATTATTTCCTTTTGTCATTTTATGTAAACATTTAGTATCATTTTCAATATATGATCGAAAATATCATCCCACTGAGAAATATATTGATTATTTAAGAGCCGTCCGATTGTATATTTTATTTTGAGCAAGCTATGTGTAGGTGTGGTCATGTGCGACTAACCCACTTCATGCATAATTAGCTAAAAATGTAATCGCGGAGAATGCTAATTTAAACTTACCAGGGAGTGAAGCCCCCGGGAGCGCCTGTATTTCATACGTTTCCAGGGCGTACTTTTTTTGCCATCGGAGTGTAAAGATAGCCTATCCAACTCCAAAAAGAAACAAAAAAAAAATCTGGCTGTTTCGCGATAACCTCGGTTCTTCCGGATTGGTATGTGGATCTGCCTCAGGTATTATTGTGAACCAGAGAATTAAAGCTACCAGTGCAATCGTAACGGTATCCAGATACTGTTGCAACGGTATCGAGGTTTCACTTCAACGTTAAGTTGATACTGATGCAGCGGTAATTTTGTTACATGTCGCTGCAACGGCATTTATATCTCTCTAGAAAGGCACCAAGTAAATTCTGTAACAATATTTATTTACCGTTGCAACCATATTCAAATATCAATGTGACGGCATTATTCTGTTGCTGCAAAACTAGCAATTGTAAAATATAATGTCCGCGTTGCGACAATATAAATGACCGTTACAAGGTTAGTATTAGGGTTGCTACAATTAATTACGAGAAATATCTTGCCTCAGGCATTTTACCGCTGGGGGAATTTTTGTTGTTGTTTTCTTGTTTTATGGGGATGGCGTCAACGATATACGACTATTGTTGCAATGTTTATAAGTTCGAACGACACCAGTGTACTATATTATTATTACAGTGACGATATTTACCTTTACTTTCGACAATATTTAGTGTTGCAACGATACCATTGTAGTTATGGGTATGACCTTGTTGGTATTCTTATTTTTATATTTTAAATTTATTTATATTTAAATTTGGAGCCACCGTGATTGAATATGCAAGCAACACTAACTATGTTTAAAGAAAAAACTTCACTCCAGTTGCTTCGACACGACATAACTTTTCATGTGTTGATTTGCCGTTAAACAGCAAATGATATAACAATATTTCGTAATGCTGCGTGATTATGCTTAAATGTACTCTGCTTTGTGCTTTTGCTGCTAGGTGTCCAATCGTGTCACGAACGTGTGACCTTTAGAATACACAATGCAAGGCACATCCATCTGTAGTCTAAAGGTTTTCAAAGTAATGCATCTGGCCTGGGTTCCAATACATCTATCAAAGCCTTTAGTTCTTTCAATTGAGATTTTACATGTCTTATAATTTTGCTGAAACAAAATATTTTAGGAGTGTAATCAGAGGTGGAAATGGGAGAAAAGGTGAACAGTAAGAAAGAAAAATATTAAGAAATCGTCATTTGTTTCCTCGCCTATAAAACTAAACTGGCTGTCACGGATTATTAAAGATATTACGCATTTATTGTAATTTTTTTTATGTCTGCTAACTGGTCAGTGAAAATGTGATAATTCCAAACCAATGAATAGGATAAAGATTTACAAAATTCAATAGGAATATGACAATTTGAGATGCTTAATGAAATCAGGGAATTATTCGATTTCCAGCACCACTTGGGCTTGTGGTACAGGGCTTCCGGGTGGCCGGATGTTCTAAGGCGATGATGCACAAGTGTTACCTCTAACCGTGCGAGTTCGAGTCGAGGCTCCACACACATTGCTATGTTAAAAAGCATGCAAGAAGCTTTACGTGGGTCAGTGGTTCTTCCTGGAATCTTTTGGGAGTTTTCCTCTACCAACTATATACTGGCCGATACTTATAATATATCATGCGCTAAAAATGGCATTTAACCCTAACACACCAAAAACAACAAACAACAAAAAGAACACCACTTCGTGTGCTCAAATTTCCGATCTCTGTTCGAGTATGTAGCTATATATGGAGCACGTAAATTACTTTTGCTTTCCGAAAGTATTTAGTTTCGTCTCTAGTTGTCATGATAACCCCTAGTTGCCCTTCTTATATCGATGTTTTCTCGCTATAATTTTTTGTTTACCTCAAATGCCACGTCATCTATTTGTTGTCAGTTTAAAGTGACCAATATACACTAACTATTTAACTTTGCAGCCCATTCATTTTCAGTTCAATCATTATGGCTTCGTCATCCTTCATATTGGTAGCAAAAATCGAGAAATTGCAAAATGTTCAACAGGCATTGTGCGATTATAGTTTTTCGAAATGACCGCTCCACTTCGTTTTATATAACACAATACGGACTCGTTATTTTGTATCATATTAGCACATCCTAAATGTACACGCCTCCTGCTGCGCTTTATTGAAAGTACCGATATTATATTTTGTGAAATGATTTGCTTGTTCGTTAGTTTACTGGTTTGTTTGGTATTTAATGCTTCATAAACACATGAAATGCTATATTGTTTTGAGAAATTTTGAGTCATGTTCGTTGTTCCAGGCACCTGGAACACACCACAGCGAGACCGGACTGCTTACAAGGAGCCATCACGGCTCATTCAGAGAAAATGCTATCGACCATAGCAAAGAAATCTACTGAGACAAGGTTATAACCCTAACGTCGCAGGTTCAAGTCCATCGCGCAGCAACGTGTTTTCTACGCCATCACGTTTCAAGATCAATAACAACACTATCAAGCAGAAGAACAGGCCCTTGTTTCTAACTGACCTATGTGGCCGCTGATAAAAATATTGATAAATTCGGAAATATACCGAACAGCAGAGGTAGATATGAGCAGAATGTTTCGTCCAACGGGAACAGATTTTCATATAGTAAAAAATTTATACAGTATTATAACCATAACTAAAAAAAAGAAAACAGCGGTACAAAGAAAACGCACACACATAATGGGACAAACGTTTGGAAGAAACAAAAATGATTTCCGACTGATGGAGTCGTGCTTGTGATAAGTTTTTTCTTCTTCTCCAAACGTCATTGAAACCTTATTGCATCTTTTATCCTTATGACCTTCATGTCCGCAGTAATTCACCGGCTTATTGGGGGTTGGGGGGTTGAGGGGTAGTTTTGTGTTTCGTTTTCTTCCATTTTTATTGCTATCTTATGTGTCCACGGGAAAAATATGTTTATGACAATAATTCTGCTTCTGATAATGATGACAATCATAAAATACAAATGAAAAAACTTCAAAAGGATTTTCTAAACCTATTCATTATTTGAACACCAAGTTCCCATTGTCCAATGACTGTTTCGCACAACAGCTGCGATGGAATTAAAGTCATATTATATAGCCCAGGGGAGAAAATGAATAAATGGAACAGGCAGTCATAAAAAATGAATGGAATGAGACACTTTTCTTCCTCTTGACAGAACGGTTCATGCGAGATGGAAAAATCGTCTTATCCCACAAATTTGTCGCTTGTGGTAAAGATTAATGTAAAATACAGTTTTTTTCTTCGTCTTACGGTACGATAGCTACAATCCTATTAGTAACACCTGCAGATAACCTTTTCGCAGTTATGTGAAAATATTTAGAAACAAGTCTTTAGCATTATGATTGACGTGTGGGGCATTCTTTGTAGAAGTAGCAAAACATTTAAAATAGATTAGATGATTTTAGATTTAAATTGTGTAATATCCAATTCGATATGCTACTGGTACTTTTGAATGCAAGGTGCGAGCTGTAAAACTGACTGCATAATTGCAATCTGAAACATGTGGGATTAGATATAATATTTAACGTTGCTCAGTCGTATTTTAAGACAGATTAGTTTTATTGTAAAAAAATAAAATGCTGTTTTGCAAGTATGATAATGTCGCCCATCAACAAAAACACAGGTGTAGGTGATTTATTTAAAACTGTCAATGCTAACATTAAAAACACATTTTGTGACACAGCGATAATAGTTCTGGTTGTATTTTTTTTATAGCTAGGGCTACGGTTCATCTGGGATTGCAATGAATAAACTGGCAATATTGCACCAGGCGATCTTTTTATTTTATCAACAACTTTATATAATGGGTTGTTTTAGTTATGTTTACCATGTAGTTATCTCTTTAGTAGAATTGTATGTCAACCTTGTAGCCTGATCTCCATCTAAACAAATTGATAGTTGGTGAAGCATCATTATTTGACATGATGTCATGAGATTAGGGTATGCAATTCTTTGTAACGACGTGAAAAAAAGCATTCATACTTTCTCAGTAAGATATCGCATCCACCCTCTCACTCTTTCAATAAATACGTATTTCCTAGGTTTGTACTCAAGTCTTTTTGTTACATGAACTGAAACCAAATTGTATCAGGTGCGTACAGTGGTCAACCATTCAATAACCAAGTATCAACCATTCAAGAACTATTGGTCAACAGTTCAAAGTCGATGGTTTCTCTCTAGTCTGTCCTGTTGTTAGAACTAAGAAATTTGGTCGGGTGTGGTGAGTTATTGTGTGCCTGTGTGAATAGTATGAAGTAGAAGGAGGTGGGTGTAATTATATCTGAACTTTTGTGGACAGAATGCAGCAGGTTGCAGGTTATATCTGTCCATATTTTATTTTGTGTATCTGTGCTTCGTGCAGTCCAGCAGTCGCTTCTCCTTATAATCTAACCACTATACGATAAGCTAGGATGGGGTGATTATTTTCCCAAACAAGTGGGGGCAATATTCTTAGTAACGTACCTACGTGACTAAAGAGAACAGTTTTTTTTTTCTCCAGTCACCCATCTTCGCCCAACCCCAATAAATATAAATTTTGTGAAGAATTATCCCATTAAACATGACGAATATGCAAAAAACAGATTATAAAAGATCCTGACTTTGCCCCCACTCTCTTTCGCTTGGCATACAGGGTAAATTGCTCCCCAATACCCGCTACCAACCATTTTGCATCGCCGTTTTTATTGTTTGTTTGAATAGGAGATGAATAGATGACAAAGAAAAGCACTGGTTCTGGATGCAACCTTCCTAGGGATGGGTTGGGAATTGGGTCAACCTTGTAACACAAACCCTAGTTCATAATATCGAAAAATTAAGATATGCAGATATTTACAATGGCATATGTCTTGCATTTTGGACGGCAATCAAAAGTGCTGGGTACAATTTCTGTGTCAAAATTAGGGTACAATTATGATACATTTCAGGATTTGGTAGGAAAGTCTTTGTAACGACGTTAAAGGAGGGGTCGAATTTAAGTGCAATAAAACGCGTCCTTACTCTCAAAATGACCAAGTCATACCATAATGTAATTGATAGATAGTATGTAGTACGATTGACTCGACATAAAAAGTTAACTGCCGTATACACTCTCTTATACGTAGAGTACAACTGCAAGTTTTACAGACTAGATCTTCAATCGCATAATGCGCCAGCAGATCTGGGTAAGTGAAGTTTGTTAGGAGTAGCCAGTAGAACTTTAAACAACATTGACTCTAAGCTGCAGGAGTATTATGCTACGACAGATCCGGATCTTTATTGTTTGCAATTTGACTCGACTGAAAAGCGAATACAGAAGGTTTGAATGTACCAATTTTGCCATCATCCATTTTTAATGCAAGTTTAACTTAAGTTAAAAATAAATGTTTAGATATTACGAATGTCATGTTTTATATTTCATTGCTAGGCTTAGATACATCAAAACCTGCTTAAACTGCTACGAAGCAACAAATCTCCGTCCAAAGCAGACTATTCTTGCACTTTAACAGTCATTTATAAAACCGACTACTGAAAGGTATTGACCATCTGAAGCTAAAACTCCTGCGTAGATTGTACGTATGCGTATTTTCACGTTTGGCCGTCACAAGCATTCAACTTATTAAGATTAATATTAGAATATATTTTTTTCCTTGGTGTAGGAGACTCATCGGAGTTAAGACATTTCGATCATTTGATTGGGTAATAAGTACAAAATACTTGCACAGTTATTTCTCAGACGAAAACGTAAATATTTATTTTTATTCGTATGAATTTCATGGAGAAAAAAAAATTAAAAAAATTATCTAATTAAAGTGTCACAAGTTGAAAATTTAAATTAAAAGGCAATTAACGATAAGAATCGAAAATTAAATTGATCGTATGCAAGAGTGTATATCAAATTTAAAGAACATGGATATATTTTTAACAACAAAGTGGCTGATTTTGCATGAATTAATCGACAAAGCATGGTGTACTGAAATTGTCATACCTACTCGCACAGTTGCATATTTTTCCAGCTATCGTTGCTATGGTATCCAGTTCTCGTTGCAAATGTATGCAACTATTGTTGCAATACTAAAGTTTGTTGATGCAACAGTAATTTTGGGCCGCTGTAACTATACAAAATTAACGTTCCGACATTATTTTACACACGTAGTCGTTGAAACGATATTTATTGTTGCAACATGATCCATGTTCAACAATGCTAGACTGCATTTTCTGTTGCGGCATCGGTATATTTTATTGCAGCAATGGTAACTGCTGAGTTATGACGATAATTATAGGTTACTGCATTTGTATGGGAAAATATGAACACGTTTTTCGGATAAATATACTGCACGACCTTGGGAGGGTAGTATATCCTTCCGACAAAACGAGTTCATATTTTTCCATACAAATATAGTAACCTTTTTATTATATGCTCATTTCTTATTCTTCACAAGGCTTAAATATATAAACAGAAATACACTGAAATAAATAAAGTAACTGAATGTATGCCGTATTCCGAACTAAATACATAAGCGTTGATTGATCATTACACAACATTATTAATGAGCGCATAACTCCGCCCAGATAAATATGAAGTTGGTCGCGCGCTAGATGTAAGTTTCGAAAGAAAATGGCGCTTGCTGTACTTAAAATTGAAATTTGGAGCAATATTGTTAATGAATACGCATTGCAACAACTTTTCCATTTGATGTGGAATGAATACCTTTTGGTATTTTTGTCGATTCAACGCAATCTTTTTTAATGTATGGATATATCTACATAAAGTGATTTGCATCGGTTTCCAGCAGCGTCTGCCAATTTAATGTTTTAATTGTGTTTACATCGGCATACGTATTTCTTTTCTGTCATTGAATGATTCAGATCACAATGTGGGAAAATTATGAAGCTTTTCCATTGCAATTATCGAAAAGATGCTGAGGAATTTAATGTTTATTTTGAGTGCAGTAAGGAGGATGTAACTACATTTGGAATATAGTCGAAATTACAGTACAATTTCAAACTGTGTAATCAACCTTGAGAACCCATGACATGGCTCGTGTAATTCAGATTTACAGACCTACAAAATTATATTTTTTGAGGAAATTCAGGATGTGAATTGTAAGTATATTTTTGGCCCATTTTTATTAACAGCTAAAGAAGACAGTTTATGTGTATAACTTGTGTTTTATTGTGAGGAACCTCTTTAGCGTCTATATATAGTTAAATCTGAAACATTGTATCAAAAAAGTAAATGCGGAATGTGTCAAAGCAGTTTGTATGTGTCAGTCTATGAAACATTTGCTGTTATGTGGCTGTCCATAAATATCTGCTTTAGTTCATTCATAAAAAATTGTTTACGTTAGAAAATAATTCCTTTGCACGTGGAATACAGCATAAAGGTGTTCAATATCGGTGAATATTGCACGATTCTGACAATGTAAATTTAACGGAGAAAAAAAAAATGAGCATATAATAAAATTTATTATTACTACAGTAACGATACCACTGCAATTGTAAAAAAAATATTAGCGTTGTGACGATAAATATTAACCTTGCTATTATGACATTACTGTTGCAACAATAAAATATACCACGGCGAAAATAATTTGACACCGTTGCGATCGTACAAGTTGCTATTGCACCTTTTGCACACTATAGAAAGTCATCGAAAAAACGAATTAGGTTGACACCACGGATGAAGTTAGTCTTCTGGTAGATTTCTTTTTCAACGATACCTTATTTCCAAATCCATTACGTTTAAGGTAGTGAAAATTGTCAGTGTCATTAAAATCAGATCTCCATAGTGTTACATGCAGATCTGGCAGATACCAATAAAAGTTCATCTTTGAGCAAATTCCACTTATTAAAAAGCATTACACGTTCGTGTTATGAAGAGTTATCGTTGGTAACGGTATGATCCGAGTAGTGTGTCACTTTCAAAACTGTGATAGTTGTGATAAGATTCGTGTCCAAAGTCAACAGAACGTGGCCTCTTACTGGTGCCCACCTGATCTAATTGCAGGACTGTTGATGATCTGATTTTAATCAGATTGCAAAAATTACTTCATTTCGTGATTGCATTGTTCTTGTCACTCCATTTGTGAGCACGGGACGGATGAATTATGACGCTGAGAGAAGAAAGCGCGTGAGAATATGAGGGTGAATGTAATATTAAAAAAGCGTTTACACCAGCAACGGACAGCAATATGTCGCTAAAAATTCGTCCATTATGTGGTGATCATGTGCGAAACTGATTGAAATTTGGACGCTTAAAATTGTTCCTTTGCTGTTGATACGTAATAAATAATGATTACACCAGCAGATGTAATTGCTTTCCCACTGTTTCAAATACAGTTCAATTGTTTATGCTGCATTTTACCTCTTTTTTTGATTTTTTTAGAAGTGGAACTAATCATAGACGCTTGAAACAGTGCATTAATTATCGGCTTAAAAGATAAACTTCTACAACCATGGCATCAATGCATCAAAACTTGCACGTAAAGCATTTCATCGAGGACAGAACGCCAAATTTTCAATTGCAAGGTATTTTATTTTAAGACCACGGATAGAATTTTATAGCAAGAAAATCTAAACTTTAATGATAAGGTTAGCAGTATTTCAGTATTTGAATATGATGTTTATGCTGCAAGGAAGTATCTTTAAAACGTATACATAGCTTCTCATTTAAATTCTGTAATATTTATGGTAGTCTGAACTTCGATAACTTTGACACTAATCGCTCGAATACCCAACATTACTCGAATTTCTAGTTTAGTAACAATGCCTAATATTTTCTTGTTTCTGACCATCAAAAATTTGAATGAGCTGAAAATTCCTTAGAAAAAGTTTGGTCCGCAGTGATTCGGGTTTTCCTAGTTGTAAACATATTCTATTGTGTTCACGTTTCTAGAATTGCTACTAATTATTTGTGTATTTGTGACATCAACCTATGCTCTCTCCTAGATGCTTGGTACATTCTACCTTTTAAAGGAAGACGATTTATTATTTTACACCTGCGTACATGTGTGCGTACGTACCTGGTAACATACACGTCTACCTATGTACCTATCTGTCAATATACACAAGACCCAAACAAACAAGCAAACATATAAAGACGCAAAATAAAAACGGACGGACAGACAAATAGTTATATCACTTAAAATCTTTGTAATTAAATATAAAAAGGTCGCACATTTCTCAATCTGCGTTACTTATGTGTTTGGAATCTCAGTATTGTTTCTTTCTTGTAGCAATGTGAGTTGTCAAATGCATTTCAAGGGCGGAAGGAGTTTGATAGATTATCATACATATGTACATACATACACACATACGTACATGCATGCATGCATGCATGCATACATACATACATACATACATACATACATACATACATACATACATACATACATACATACATACATACATACATACATACATACATACATACATACATACATACATACATACATACATACATACATACATACATATATACATACATATACATACATACATATTTACATACATACATAGACACACACTTACATAAATATATACATACATGCACGCACGCACGCACACACACACACACACACACACATACATACATACATACATACATACATACATACATACATACATACATACATACATACATACATACATACATACATACATACATACATACATACATACATACATACATACATACATACATACATACATACATACATACATACATACAGAAAGAAAGAAAGAAAGAAAGACAGACAAAGACATAAAGACAGACCGACAGAGGCAGGAATAGAAAGACGCACAGGCTAACATAATAATCGAAAATTCCGGTAAAAAAAAATTCAATAGAAAATAATTTTCACATGAATGTTTTTTCTTTAAATCTGTCCTTGCATCATACAAGTTTGTTTATAGACGTCTATGAAATTTAAAATCAAATTTTATAAGTGGTTTAGATGTTTGAACCCGTAAATAATATGCCTCACGCTTTTGGTATTAATATTGATTCTTTCTCACAACGACCCATGTTCTCTATCAAATACTTAACATTTCAAAAGCAGAACGATTTCCACAGCTTTATGTTTTGACGGCTCAAGTACACTCAGCAAATAAAATCCATAAAAGATTTTCTCGATGACATAGGACACGGGACAATTAAAATCCTTGACAAATAATCTTATCTTTCTTCGATGGTCTCCTACTAGAAGCATTTACCTTTTGGGGAAACAAAACACCCACTTTCCGTCAAACTTAGACTTATGCTGTCAGTGTCATGGAAGATTCTTGAAATATCCTTTCTGGGTGGAGAAAAATACATGAAGTGTGCAGTGGGTGTACCTTAGCTTCTTAGTTATAATGCAATATGCGATAAGTGGTATTTTTAACCAGATACAATGAACACGAATCGATTGAAAATTTCGTGGAAGGATTGTTAAACAATTCTATAATTGAAGTTTATAATTTTCTCATGATTTCACAATGGGAAAATTAACTAGAGTATATAGAATCACAAAAAGAAAATTTGTAAGAGGAAATTAAAAATTAAAATAAATGACCTCAGCGTTTTGTTATAGGATCTATGACAAATCGTATGGTCAAAGTCAAGAGCTTTCCCTTGATTTCTTTGATGTGAAAATGTTGACTGATCAATTTTTGCACACCTAATTTCTATCTTAGATGGAAAATGAATTTTAATTTCTACTCAGTTACGTCGAACAAAACGAGCTAGGACAAGAAGCTGGTTTTAGATTTGCTTTGATCTCCCACATCTAGGATGCCTTGGCTATCGTTATCTAAGGGATGATCGACCACGGTATTGTTGCCCATATCGAGCAAACAATAAAATAAAATATAACATTAATGGATGGAGTAACAGAGATCTATGCAATTATTTAGAATACAACAATACGTGCCCCCGTATATAAAATAAAACAATTCAGTCAATTACATAAGCACAATGATTTTGAAAATAACATTTGAATGACACTTTTTCTGAGAAAAAAATTAAAAAAATGATGCTATTTAGCCATCATGTTATTCCGATAAAACAAATTTCATCACTTAATCGAGCGATTTATTGCACTCAAATTGCCGTCATGTCAGCATCACCTATTTGCTTCCGGTCTTTAACAAGTGACAAGTCAGTGTTGCCGTATTTTTTTTCTCTCTCTCCAACCTCTTCCGGTCATCAAGCGTAACATGGTTGCATTCTTTTCCCACTACAGGATGCACACGTATAGAGCTATTAAAAACAAATAAAATGCAACCTAAATATTGCTCTGGTTTTTCTTTTCTGGCGTCGAACACTATTGCCTCTCTTGTTATGACAGACTTATGTTAATGGTGGCTCGCAATTTGTTACTGGTAAATAATCCTATTAGCATCAATTTGCAGTCTCTATCGGCTACTCTGATTTCTACACGGAACACGACATAACCAGACCTCTTTGATAGCTATTACTCCAACTGTGTGCTGGAATCAGTACACAATTAATAAAATCCGGTTCAGTACCCACGAATGTAATCCCAGTCTATTTTTAGATCATTTTTTTCCTGTCTAAGTTTGGTTGTGATACTAGAGTTAGATTTTGGCATTCTTGGTATGGATTTAAAGGCAATTGTTTATTCTTTAAAATGTGAGCTTATGGTGTGGTTGTCTGTGTGTATTTCGGCGACAGTGCACATTGAATAATAAGGTCATGGTGATGATCCGGAAGTGAAATATGTGTTCCGTTGCCTGGTGTTTTGTTTACAATTCAGCCTCTCCAAAAAATGCAGGTCAACCCTTGACAAGAACTAAGCCGTAAAGTCATCTTTGAAGGTATTTTAGATTAACATATGATTTGTATTGATTTTCACACAGTGGAAAGTTCAGTACTGAGAAACAAATGTAGAGACAATATAGTGAAATTAATTGTGTTCTATGGCCTGTCAGTAAAAACTTGAAACTGATATAAAAAATTTATTATTAATGACATACACATGAAATTTTAATATGTTATGTATATTGACTTTAAAAATATAAAATGAAATTAACAATAAAAAATAATTTTAATTTTAAAAGTTTAAATGAAATTTAAAAAACAATTTAAAAATAAATTTTTTCCACCAAGTATACACATATATAATATTTATTTGGAATGATATTAAATGATATCAGCACACACACACACACACACATACATATATATATATATATATATATATATATATATATATATATATATATATATATATATATATATATATATATATATATATATATATATATATATATATATATATATATATATATATATATATATATATATATATATATATACACTCCTACACATATACAAGCTCAAATGATGGATATTTGTCAAAATTGATCAGAGAAAATAACTTTATTAATCAAAATGGGACCCTCATTTAAAATACATGAATACAAAATTCTATTTTGCTTTGTACCTTTAGGTCATTCAAACTATTTATTTGGGGTCCAAACAGTTGATTTATGTGTTTATGATTGGGTGACTTCCCAAGTAACACATATCTGCTTGTATAGCTATCAGTAATTGTTTATAAACATAGTTATAGGGTATTTAGTGAGAGGACAGAGATGAAGACTTTATACTAGAACCTGTTCAAGTTCTCTACAAAATCATATTAAGCTGTCAGAGAATAAAATATAGGTCAGAGTGGTAAGATATACTTTACCCAGGTAAATTTACCATTAAATGTAAGAAAACAGCAAAATGATGTAAGTTGAACACAGAATGCATTCCATTCTATTGTTCAGTTTCTTTAAGATGTTGATTGATGTAGTGCTGCATTGTAGCCCAGATGACATTATGGGAATTCTCAAGATCCATTTTGCTTTATGCATTATTAATGACTAATAATATTTATTATCTGACACTTTAGAGATTACATAAGTAATATTCAAACAGATTATTTGAATTTAACTTTCTACAACTTATCCTAACATGGTTACATAGCTGACATGAACAAATATGCATATATTTTGTAATGTTTGGAATCAAAAATTGACATTGTTAGGCTAACATAGTACCTATAGTGAATCTGTAAGGCTCAGTTTTGACTGTGTGCACTTAAAATATCCCAAGATGTTATTTTCATCATGAATATGCCTCTGTATGGTAACACATTTCAATTTAGAACTTTGACAGAGGGCGGTATTGCAGCATCAGCTGATATCTGATTCCATTGAATCATTTAACTTAATAACTTGGTAGCCAAGACTCTTAACAATAGACTAAAAATGTTCAAACAGATTATTTGAATCATGTTTGCACATGTGATTTTAACAAGTACATTGCATATGTCCCACACATGCAAATATCCATCCTTGTTTACAAGTTTTCGGGATGCAAATTTCACATTTAGTTGATGATATAGGATCTATTGGTACCTATGGTTGATCTGTGTGGCCACATTTTCCTATATTCACTCGCAATATCTAAAATTGTTTTTCCTTCATGAATTGGATTGCATATAGTAATAAATTTTAATTTGGTACATTGTCATTTAACTTTCTACTATACTGGTATGTATCAATGTTTGCACCAATGATCAAACCTCACCATTCCAACATTGCCTTAAACTTTATGATACATACTCTACCTGATTAGTTATTTAACCTGCAAATGGCTAAATATGCTTGCAGAACCTTCATCTATTTTTAGGATGCATTTGTCACTTTAATGCATGCCCATTGCTTCACATCTTTGAGTGTCACTCTATCAAGTTTACCTTTTTTGACCATATTTGCAACCTGAATGTTATTTTGAAATCACCATATCTAACACATTTTAACTTCATTTGCCTACATCTTTCTGTTTCTTTTTTTAGAATTAAGTGAAACATGTTATATCTTTTCAGGTCTAGCCTGGTATCTGGAACAAAGTATTAGAGTTGAATCAATTTGGAAGCTCTCCAGTAGTCCAATGGTGATAGCAAGGTCTCATAAGGACATGTGCAGGGTGCTGCTATAAGTGACCAAGATGAGTTCATATCAGTACACTGATATACAGCATCTCAAAGACATGGCTTAGATCTTGATGAGAGAGATTCACATCATTTTTCAGTAAGGTGGAACTTCCCTGAAACTATTTTCATATTGCATTGTTGACTTTTGTAGTTATCGGCATTAAAATGGAATGCATATTTGCTATAAAACATGGTAGTGGTTCCATCAAAACTTTAAATTTGAGTGGGCTATTAGTTATTCAAACAACTGCCCAAGTACCTGAAACAATAAATGTGGAACATAGCACCTGTCATTGTTTCTTTTGTATGTACACCTATATGCATCTGGATAGGCATATTGCAATTTGCGGTCAAAATCACTTTGAACTATCATTATTCAGTACCCCTGGGATTAATATTATCAGTTGTACAGACCTAAACTACCATTTGTTTTAAACATCATTGAATAATCAACTTTTCTGCCTTAAATTTGTCAAACTGAATGTCATAACTTGTATGAAAATTTAATTTTTTTAAAATAAATAGTTTTCAAAATTTATATATTAATTTAAATTTCTATTAAAATTTAATATATCAATATTTTTCCTTTCAAGACTATTTTCAGACAGGTCTTATCAAGTATTATAATTAGGTTTTTACTGCATTGAAAAATTCCTATAATTAAGGAAGTTATAGCAAATTTAGTTTTGGTTTCTTAAGAACAATTGGACCTCAAATTGCACCCTATAAAACACCAGCACTACACACTTTCTGACAGCTCTCACATGTCTTGCTTGCAAGGAAATTTCAAAAGACTTTATGTATGAAGTTGAAACAGTAGTGGCATGCAAAATAAAATGCAAATATAAAAGTTTGACAAAAACATTGACCCTTTCAGAGATCAGTTCACAATTAATAAAATCCGGTTCAGTACCCACGAATGTAATCCCAGTCTATTTTTAGATCACTTTTTCCTGTCTAAGTTTGGTGGTGATACTAGAGTTAGATTTTGGCATTCTTGGTAAGGATTTAAAGGCAATTGTTTATTCTTTAAAATGTGTGGTTGTCTGTGTGTATTTCGGCGACAGTGCACATTGAGTAATAAGGTCATGGTGATGATCCGGAAGTGAAATCTGTGTTCCGCTGCCTGGTGTTTTGTTTACAATTCAGCCTCTCCAAAAAATGCAGGTCAACCCTTGACAAGAACTAAACCGTAAAGTCATCTTTGAAGGTATTTTAGATTAACATATGATTTGTATTGATTGTCACACAGTGGAAAGTTCAGTACTGAGAAACAAATGTAGAGACAACATAGTGAAATTAATTGTGTTCTATGGCCTGCTGCAAATTACCGACTGAACAATGTCGGTCGACAAATGCCGATTTTGCGCGGTTAAGAGAGCTCAACTTAATTACACAAATGAACTAATGGACTTCACGTCTTGTCTTAACTATATTACTTGCTAACTAGACATTCATTGACATAGCATAGTAACATTAATTCTTAGTATATATGCTACACAGCATTTAAGACCGATAAATTAATTCGCATCAGAGTAATAGAAATAGTTAATCCTGATTTACTAAGTTAAATGAGAGGGCATAAATCAGAGTCATGAATTTCCTACAATACATAATTTCTATTACATCTGAACGAGGTAATTCAAACAAACTCATATCAGTTCGATCAAATTCATATAATACATGAGTCATATAACATTCGAGACAAACACATGAAACCTATTAACTTTCGAACTCATGGAAATTTAATGCATACATTTAAAAACGAATAAATAGTTACAAACTAGCATCAATGAACATATTTCATGTGGTTGAGTTAATACCATGTGCAGTGTCGAGACTGGTTCCCTTTTCTATCTCTCACTGGTTCAGAGTCTCTGAAATTGTTCGAGACATCCGTTCCTTGGATGATTTATTTAACGAGAAATATTACTTATTAATTTCCTAGGAGTCCCCCAGACTTCCCTTCGGCAGAAAAGCTTGAACTCTTCACGAGGGAGATTACGTAAAACCCTGGATTTCGTATTGGAACATACGTCTTCTCATTTAATTTAGTAAATCAGGATTAACTAATTCTTACCGCCAAAATGTTAACACTCCGATCGAAGTCAGAACTATTCTTTCTGACCCACCTTCATTAATAACTATCCTGGAAAATACCATTTTATGACACCTATTTCAAATGGTACAAGACTTCCGAAATTTGTCTCTGGTTTGTCTCTGCTTTCTCACTTCCTCCACTTAACCTTATATTGACATATATGTCGGACCGTTCTCCAAACGGGTGCTAATTAAAATTCACTTATGCCCCAAACAGAGCACAGAATAACCATCCCAAGCTACCAATTCATGCTGAGCCTGGATCACGTTAATGGTTAGGTTTCATGCTGACCATGAAAAAAGTACCGTGAAAAGATCTAAAAAAATATTTGCACACTTATATACATACCATGCAGTGGAGGAAATAAAACTACCGTCAATGATTACCGAAAAAAAAAATCGACTTAAATCAACTACCTAGGTAGCAGAGTTTGGCTTAGATAACGTTCTTAAGCCTATACCAGGTAAAATATATTGGTATGTTCACGCTAACCGTACTTTGTCCGCCATGATATATGACATCATATTCTCGCAGTAGTTCGTTTTCCAAAAAAGGCATGCATTGTCCTTATTTAGCACACGAAAAAAATGAGGCTGAAAACGGAAATATTTATTAGATAAACTAATATAGCGAACGATCTAAAACAAAATGTTACTATAGCTGCCTCGCTTGAAGCTAAACATTAAGTGGTGAGCGCTAAGATTGGTCGGCCTGGTGTAAGAAGAGTGTGACTGATTGGGACATGATGCCACATGTCTGAAGTATGATGTCCCAGCGCTATAAATCACTAAAAACTGTCACACTGCAGACCTTCTAATGATATAACTCAAAGTATTAACGCCACGTTTTAAAATACAAATCACACACTCACACAAATGATTCTGGTATCAAATAAGAAGACTGTATTTGTAATGCATATCTTCAGAGTTAGGCAATATGCTGGAAAAGTGCCGACTGTGAAATATATATATATATATATATATATATATATATATATATATATATATATATATATATATATATATATATATATATATATATATATATATATATATATATATATATATAGCAGTTCGTTCTGGTGCCCGGTCCACAAAGTAGGGGTACTAATGTTAGTACTAGGCTGAAACCTGAGATCGAATCAAATCCGGGCAAAGCAAACATACTCGTTACATTAATTAATATTAGTAGTAGTAACAATATGAGAACCTATGGGGTTTACTTTGTCATCAGAGCAAAGTCATCGTCAATGCCTTTGCTTTACCTACTGTATAGTTTTGATGGCGCTGTACAGTTTCGTATTTAGCATTAGAATAGACCATTTCATGGAGACTTCGGGGAACTTCGTAATTTGCTCGGAATTTTTATCACGTGGCGGGTGGTCAACTGACCGCAATATCCAATCGACAGCTGGGAGGCAAATAGTCTGGTCCCCAGCTTAGTATGCTCCCTAGTATAGTATAGCGGAGTGCATCGCAGGTAGCATACTAAGCAGGGGACCAGACTAGTAGACAAAACAAGGCGGAAAATTCAGCATTAGCATCAACTGTTCCAATTACTTCAGCTTCTTTTATAGAGTTGAAAAATGTCTTTTCAACAGCGATGATGCCACATATAGTGACAAAATTTAATATTGGAACTATCCTGTCTTGTTTTCTTTTTCTCGATTTTATAACCATATTTGAGAGTAGCTATGAGCTGTTTTACATCTAGACATGTACATGCGAGTATGGAAACGGTGTCGATGTTAAAAAATTTAATCCCTTTTTTTTACCATAACACCGCTTTTCATAAATCGAGTTTCGTTTACCAATAAAAGGAATTCTTAGTATTATTCCGCAGTATAGAAAACCTGGAATATTTTTCGACGGTAAAGCTGCAGAAGTCCCAGGCATTTAGCGGGCATTTCTTAATTTCTTTTAATTTGATACGTCTAAACAACAATGTATGCCTTTTTGTTATGTACAGATGCCTACCAGCGTTTGATTGGCTGGAGTTTCAAGTGACTCGGGAGTTTTCGCATAATTACTGAGCAACTCGGTTAAATCCGGTATGAAATGGGCTATTTTAAAGAAAAAGAGTTCCCCCACGGTTACCTCACTAGTTATACTGGCTGTTTAAAAGAGACTTTGTATATCTTAGGTATTGTTCAAAGAACCTTTAATTCCCTTTATTTTGATGTATTATTGATGGGTGTAATATGGGTTAGAGAGTATACGGCTTGGCCTTACTCCAGATGTGCACCTTTCAAAAAAGTGCTAGCTCTACTTGCTCATTTTCACATCTCGAACTTCAGAGGTAAATTGTAAAAAATAGAGCCGATAACTTTTTTTATTTTTTACATTTTATATACTTGGTTATTCATTCATTGCAATTTTAGAAGCTGGTATTGTCTAGTTTGACAAATTCATATTCCATATTTTAATAGCTACCAAGAGTAGTGTACTTCAAATTCAGGTTGATTTTTGGAGCACAAGGGAACAGTCATTTTAGTTAGCAGTGTCCTAAGATCATTTAAAATCTCCAAAAAATACTATATCCAAAGAAATTTCAGCCTTATGACATGAAAGTAGTATATAGGTATGCCAATATTCTCTCCACTATGCATGTTTAAAATGCAAACAACTTCACCTTACATACATCACTCTCTCAAAAGTACATAATAACTGGTGAGAGCCACCAAGACATTACATGGTGACCATACAGGTTAGATTACTAATTACGGAAATATGACGAAAGGCGTAATGACTTAATGCCAAAAATTGACCGCTTGGGCGGAGTCTGAAACCCGATGGAAAATATTTTGTATCATGGCGGGTAAGTGCAGTTGACTGAAGATGGCATTATCATGGCGAAAATTACCTTACAGCTGAAGATGGCAGTCTCATGAAGAAATGATAGTCGACATCCACACTGTTGACATTTAAAACACGCTGTTGTGGGTTTAAACCTTTTTTTCAGCATATGATAGGCTTTACATGGCAGCCTATGTAACTGGTGGAGGAAGAACCTGGTAAAACCCCGGTAAGAACTACCGTCCTAAGGAAAGTTACTATCAAGCACACAAGAATTATTGAAATTTTGGGTGGAAAATCAAAACACGGTTTGTCGAAGGAAATAGCTCATCATATCAGGTGTATTTTATTGTTGTTATTGTTGTTTCATTTTTGTTTCATATGAGAATTGAGCGTTCCACAACAATGTTTTGTTTCATCTCCATATCAGACACAGCTGGACTACAATTTGCGAACGACTGCTAAAGAACCGATCAGGACGATATAGCAGTTACCGACGGCGAAAAATTGATGGTATCGCGTCGCTCAAAGAGAGTTAACTGATAATTTGATGGTCCTTTTGTATATAATCTTCCCAGTTCAGTAAAGCTACCGGTCATGGTAATCTGGCGTGGCACGATCTGGTTTCGAGGTTGATAAGTAGTGTCTTCTATTAGTATCCACAAATGATTAGCCATTTTTCACTCTCATTATACATACATTTTGCTGTTTTGATTGCCTTTTTCCCCTCCATATAGTATACTGTACCAAATCAACGCCAGCTAGTTTTTGTCTTTAATCATATTACAAAAAGTAGTCCATACAAAATAAGTTGAAATTACCAAACAGTACCCCTAGATTATAACCGAAACAACGAAGACAGATCTGGAAACGGATATATTAAAGGGAATTATTAATTTGTTAGGATTTGTAATATAAATATATAAATAAAGTATATAAATAAAGCATCCAAAGAAAGCATGATTAATCTTATTTTATGGACTTTACTCGAAGTTACGAAATACTGAATGTGACCAACAATTGTTGACTCATACGTTACGGTATGGGTCTGAAATGGCTTGGAGCATATAAAATAAGAGAAGAAGAGAGATTTATCTAGTACATTTAAAAATCACTATACAAATAAAGCACCTAATGCATTGTCCCATGAAAATATGGTAAAAAAGACAATTATATTTTTTAATGTTATATATTGTCATATGTGGGATGGTGTGAGATCCAGACACCTTATGCCGTTTTGGTGAATATTAATCTTGGAGATGATCGACAACGATGTTAATGCCCGGATCGAGAAAATAATAAAATAAAATATGAAATTAAAGGATAGAATAATAGAGATCTGAGCAGAGATATAGAACAAACCTACGCGAATCCCCGTATGTGAAATATAAATTTAATAAATTACATAAACAAAAATAAAATTGAACATGACCTTTGAATTATTCACTTTCTCTTAGAACCAGAGGTCCAAAACGTATAAGAAATTAATTTAACCGTTATGTTTAACAAATTTTATCATATAAATGATTGAACTTCAATTGCCGGCATGTCAGCATCACCTGGTTGTTTATGGTCTTGAACAAATCACTGTTGGTAATAGGTTGCCGTATTTCTTTTCCCTCTCTATCTCTCTCTTCCTCTGTCCTCTTTGGATCATCCACCTTCTTGGTTTTAGAGTGGGCTCTATAGTACAGGTATGGAGCTATTTTCCTTCAAACAAAATATAATACCCAACCTAAATACGTGTCAGTTTGATCCCTCCTGGAATTGAACAATACTCCCAACATTTTAGAGGCCCCGAGTGGTCAAGTGGTCTAAAGCGCTGTCCTTTACGGATCACTGCCATCTCCCCATTGCATGCATGGGTTTGAGTCTAGGATTCGGCGAATATGGATATGTGAGAAAGCTTGCCAGTAGCTTCTCGTGGGTCGGTGGTTCTTACCGGTGATTTCCTGGCTTCTTCCTCCACCATTAATACTGGCCGCCATGTGTAGCCTATCGTGTGCTGAAAAATGGCGTTTAACCCCACAACAAGAACAACCAACTTTTTACATATTGCCCGATCGTAATTAGTCAGTTCTCAGCGTAATACTGATAAACAATGCTATTAAAGTGAATTTATATAATTTTTTTAGCGGCTACTGGAACCAGTACATAATTAGACATCTTAGATAAACCATTACACTTGCCGTAGGATATAAATCACTAGCTGACCTATTCATCGATACACGTTCCTTGCGCTAACACCATCGACGCTCGTTTGAAAAGAGTTACAAGCTTAATTGCATAATCAGTTAATGGGCTTCACTCCTGGTCCTAAGTTACTTTGCTAATTAGCGAATCATTGACGTAGCCATAAAAAAAAAATAATTTTTAGTATACCTGCTACAGATCATTTTAGACTGATAAATTAATCGTCACAATTCTTACCAGAGTAATGCATTAATTTCTTACAATACACGATCTCTGTTAAATACAAACTACTAATTCCAAACGCATCCATATGTAATATATGGAGTGATATAACATTTGAGACAAAAGCATGCAAACCCTTAGCTTCGGAACTCCAGGGAAAAAAATTGAGTTTTGAATTTAAAACGAACGAATTCAATGAATAAGTATGAACTTACTTCAATTAACATAATCGTATACACCTGGAACAATACCTCTGTACCTTCCAGAGCCCTCGCTCGATTATCATTACATAATTGTCCCTCCCTCTCTCTTCTCTGATACTGGGTCTCAAATTTCCAGATCACCTGTTCCATGGACAATTTATAATCCGAGAACACTTCCTACTACCCATGAGTCAAAAAGTTCTTGCTTCGACAGAAAAAAAGTGAATTGCTTAAAACTTCGTTGTAAAATCATGTTAAATCATGAAATTTAGTTTGCCGAACGTACCCCTTGCTTAGCTTACCCAATCAGGATTACGTTCTCTAATAACAAAAAAAAAGTGAACACTCCTATGGAAGATATAATAATTCTTGCTAGACTATCTTTATTATTAATCGTTTAGAAAATATAATTTTATGACAACCATTTAAAATGGCCTAAGATTTCCATAAGGTTTGACTCTGGCTTGTCTGAGCTCTGTCATTTTCCGCTCTTTGGCCTTACATTAACATTTGCCTTTTCCACCTGTCTAACCGTTATCGGAGAGACTCATTAAAATTTCACTTATGTCTTCAAATAAAAGAAGTTAAGTATTACAAATTGCAAAGTTATTGCAAGCTTAGCCATTACGCCAGTCTTAATGGTTACGTGTCCCGCTGACCACGACAGTATCTATTGTGAAATTATCTAAAACTATTTGCCCCATTATATATATATATATATATATATATATATATATATATATATATATATATATATGTGTGTATATATATGTGTGTATGTGTGTGTGTGTGTGTGTGTGTGTGTGTGTGTGTGTGTGTGTGTGTGTGCAGTGACATGTAGGTGTATTGAAGAAACCATCAACACATTAAGACTTCTAACCTAAAAAAAAGACAGGTAGAAAGGTTACGTGTCGTAAATTTTTTTTCTCTGTTAAATGAAGATTCATTGATCCAAATATGGGTTCCTGTCAACGACTTCAAAAACATACAACATTCTGAGAAGCATTATTTGTGGGCCGTACAAGGAAATTGACCTGAATCAGTTCGAAAAAAATGCCCCGATACAGAAGTATAAAATAAGATTGGCAGAAGTCGCATCAAGAGGACGGTTGACTCAAGCGATTATCTGCTAATTGCATTTCTATAAGGGTAATCAAGCTACGTAAGAAAGGGTTTCACAGTTTTAGCAAACTACCTATTTCGAACCATCGTCTTGAAATACCTCATTGCAATTTGTTAAATTCTCTTCTATTTTAGATAAAAGTTTACACCTAATTTGCTAATTTTAGACTATTCCTTGGTAAATATGTTTGACATGCAGAATGAATTCTTAAAATAACTGCATAATTACGGCGGATGCTTAAACTTAATACAACATAAAGATATTACGAATACCTAGCACCAAATTGGATCCAATTTTAACATTACAAACATCAATCTTTTCTTTGTATTTAAAATATGCGTGCGCATCTTGGTCTTTTGATTATGAAATGCAGGTCCTTCATGGTAAAGTTGTGTACACTTGTGTACGGACGGTTTTAATGCAATTTTGATGTAGTTAGATTTCAGTGTTCTTTTTTTTTTTCTTTCAGATGAGAACATTTTGGAAAGCAGTTATCTACAAACGGGAAGTGAGAAGAGTATCCAAATATGACTGAGGTCACTTTTGATATGTGACCACAAATGTTTGTGACATATGGCCAAATAAAATGTATTAAACTCTATCTTGAAATGTATGATATATCCGCAGCAGTAGCAACAGCAGTAATAGTCGTCGATGTTCTCGTTCTTGTTGCTGATTCTGGTCACACTACTCATTCTAATCGATAACAAAAGTGCGGTCAAGTTACACATAATTTATAAGAGACAAACTAACCAGACTACTCAGTGCCTGTTTTTGTTAGAAACAATTTTTTTTTAACCAATACGTCGAAACTACATCTAGCAGTTGAGAATAGAACCAATTTGTTTGCTAAGTAATATACTGTAACAGAAAACACGTGTAGTAGAAACGTACGCTAATAACACTAGTTGTTATCTGACGATCATCATGTTGAGAATCTTTACTGAAGTAGTCGGACTCTGATATAACTACATCTGGAGGGAATGTCATCAATTCAAGATCCTAATTAGTCCTTACTGGTGTTTTCGTGACACTATCCTTTTATTAGCCGGTGACAAACTATCTCCTAATTTACAGCTTTCACTATAGTAACTTCAGACAATGGAGATCACAATAATTGTTTGTTGGTTTTTTTTTTTGTTTTTTTTTTGTGTAAATCTTTCCGTGTGGTTATCCCTTGCCCAGGAAATAACAGTTAGTCAATTCGAAGTAGGATGGAGACATTTTCGACTTCAGGACAAATGAGGCCATGTGCTAGTTAAGTTATGAGGCCCCTAACTTAGGCCCTGAAGGAGGTAGGCCCGGTAGGCCTACATAGGTAGTCAGGAAATTTAGGAGTAGTTAAAACAGCCACAGACTTTTGAAAAATTAATTGCAAATTTCTTTTGGCCAAGAAGATGTGCCCTTGGCCAACAGGGGTTTTATTTGCGTAAGCACAATGGTAAATCCGGTACTGGATGGAGAAAATATCCATGACAGCAGCCAAAGAGTAAAATAAACAGCTCGGTGACCATTTTATATTAGCCAATGCTCCGTATGCTCAAAATTGAAACAGCCAGCAGATATTTTGCGGTGTCTGCTTTATGAATGGTTTCAAGCTCTTGTCGATTGTTTCATTGTCGATGCTGATATATTGTATCACTTTCGAACGAAAAAAATAACTTCTTAGCCGCATAAAAAAGCATTACATTGTTGCAGAAAATAAGGAAATAATGAGCAATGTTTTAGTATTGATAAAAAAAAAAAATACTCCGCGCTAGTATTTTATGAGCCAGCAACAATAATGATAATAAAAATTATTGCTTTTTTATTATTATTACGGTCATGCAGAAACCGTAACCGAGGCCTTCCATTTTGATAATAATGCAAATAATTTTTTGTTCGTTTACATTTCTTCCAAAAAGGTAACCGCAGCTATGTCTACGAAAGGAGTGACAGTAGGATTGTCCGAGAAGCCAATAACAAAATGGCTTGATGCATTTGTAACTCTTCGGTCAATCTTTTTTTTCGTTAGAAAACAGAGGTGGTCCAAATGTCAGCTTTCCACATACAGCTGATTATTCGAGATATGATCCATAGAAAGCTGTGAATCCTATAATGTTATTTCGTGATACTTGGCATGTTATTGTTAACATCAAGTGATTCATCTATCGAGTTTTGCTTCTTTATTACTTTCCGGAAAAACTGTATTTTAACTTTCATTTTCTACATGACATATATTTTTCCTACAGATATGATAAAGGTGACAGGATGAACCGATCCCAGTTAATCATTCCACCGGAGAACTCGTTTTCGACAGAAGCCTTAAATCAGGTTCCATTATAAACACATAATCAACACAGCCACTCTTCCCAGGCAATCTATGGAGACTTGATTCGCATTACATGAATGCCAAAGAACTGAAATATTACTGATGGATCCATATTTTGGGCTAAACGGCCAATATTTGTTTCAGATCTTGGGATAATACAATTTGACTCAACATGGTTTATATTCAGAGATAAGCCAAAGTAACCAAATAAACGTTTGCTCGAACCGATCAGCATGCAAATGCAATTGGAGCAACCTCGGCCTTTTTCCTTCCAGGCAGAAAAAAATCGGATGTACGAGGCCGGATTCAGTTTGCTGATTTAAGCGAAAGTAAACAAAACTAAACAGAACATTATTCTTTCACAGCATATTAGAATATAGTCTATGCTTTTTAACGTATATAGACAATATAGCTAATTAAACAATATATAAACCAAATACGTGTACATGCAGAGGGAATCAAAACCTCTCACCTCTTGTATTAAAATTGTTTTCACTACAGCTCTCGCATGAATTACACAAACACAGTACGGTGGTTCTTACATCCGGTGAATTGTTTATACTGTAAACCACGCCGACAGTTTAACTATCAATCTCTATAACACGAATCCTACGAGGCAGTTTCGAGCTTTAATTTAATGAATAAGAATTTGTGTTGATGTAAATGATATAAATTAACTTTTTATAGTCTAAAAATAAACATGCCGTAGGAAGAGCCGTTTTAAGAAGTTTGGGGACCATAGGCACAAACGCTAAACTGCTAACACAACTAACACGGACATTTTGTTTTTGGGCCGCTGCTGGGCCTCCTGCTGCGCGGGGCTCAAGGCACGTGCCTCGCGTGCCTATTAATTAAAACGGCACTGGCCGTATGTGAAGAAACTATTATATCTAAACGAAAGAGCAGCCTCCAAAATATGAAGCTTTTTCACATTTTATCAGTTTGAATCAAAGGGTACAAAGAAAACTCAGGGTTTATTATTTGCAATACTGGACAATAATTATACTTAGAGAATTCTGGTAATTTTGTCTTCAAACATATAACGTGAACAATCGGCAATCTGCACCGTTGTTTCCGCTTCGGCTTAATCGTGCGAGATTTGTTCGATACGCGTTATCTCGTTGAGGTATTGCAACAGCTTAAAATCTCTTGCATGTGTAAATGCTTTTTGAAACACAAAAGATATTTCTAATCCTACCATCAATCAGCTACCGTGGGCAAAGCACTTTCCTCCAATTATCTGACACTAAATAACCTCCTTGTGTTGCTGTACCTTAAGACTCCAAACGAATCCAAATATTTATAAGCGAAAGTTGCTTTTCAGTCTTGCAGTGAATCAATAATTAAGTGTCACATGATAAGTCTAGTTTCATTAATGAAATTCAAAATGATTGCGACATATCTGAGAAATTTTGACGCCAAAAATGATGTACATCAGTGGTGTACAAGTTATCTGTGATACTATTCATTCTGAAAAAAATCTCCGCTGTCCTACATGAAGATATGACGATGACTTCCTAGGGTCATGTTTGGGTGAGTTTTGAATTGGCCGTTGGAAATGCTTTCATCGACATTGCTTAGTGTCCAAATGCGAAAATATAAGACGTCATCTGATAGGCTGATACAATTAGCGATTATGGTAATAACATAGGTTACCAAAGCATGAACCCTAAGCGGTCGCTGTCAGATCTTCATGTATAACAGAGGAGATTTGATTTTAACCAGACTGTTTTACGATTGGTAATAGAAACGATCGGAGCATCGAACGGATTTTTAATTTGATGTGTTTTGTCATTCGTTTCTGTCGGAGTGCACTACATATGTTACAACAACAAAGAACGACTATATTCTGATTAAGCCTTTTATCTCCTTCCGCCGCCATATATTTCCATGTGAATGAAAGTACCTTAGAATATAGTTCTCAGTGGCAACCAATTAAATCCGCGGTTTCTCACTGGACTTGAAGGAAAAGCTTGAGGATGTTCCGGTTGTAATAGAAACGGTGTTCTCTGAATTAAAATTGTTCACATAATCATGTCATGACCACTTTCCGTTAGAAAAGCTCGTCAGTTCATTACTTGGGTACACATTTACGAGCCTAAAAACTAATATTTGGTGTTCTCACTGCATATATGTCTAAACAGAATATCAACCCTTTTCAATGGTTTTGATTTTACTAACGAAGTGGCAATATTCCTGAAAAAATAAAAATAAAAATTAAGAAGCAGGTTTATGTTGGCATGCATATGGTATGATTGACATAGAAAGGTAGAAATCAATAAAGACTTAATTTAAATCGTAGCAGCAATGTCTGCCAACTTATTCCTTGGAATTCCTATCAATGAACACTTCCCACAGTTTGTAATCGTTTTGCGGGAGTCTTACCTGCTAATGTAACATGACAAAGAATTGCTGAGCTTTTTCTTCACATAATAAGTTTGTATTCGCCAGTCAAGCACATGCAGAAGCTCTGTGTTATTTCCATTTTCACTTTAATTTTATATGTCTATCTTTCTTAGTGTCTTATGTCTATGTGCTGTTTTGTGCCATTAATTTTTAATGAAACGTATGGGTGAAAGTGTGTATGGGTAATGCAGACCTAAGAAGTACGTGAAATGTCCAGCGCGTGTGGTGAAAAAGTAATAATGCAGCGAACTGTTGGATAAGTGAGCGAAAAGCAGATTGAACTCGTCTGATAAGGCCGATATTTCAACACTGGTGCCGTTTTCAGGAAGTTGAATACACGTGCAATTCGTTATCTTCATCAACACAGACTCAGTTATGTATCTCTCTCTCTCTCTCTCTCTCTCTCTCTCTCTCTCTCTCTCTCTCTCTCTCTCTCTCTCTCTCTCTCTCTCTCTCTCTCTCTCTCTCTTTTGAATTGCGATATGAAATACAGACAACTTATCCAAAATGGACTTAGAAAAATAAGTAACTTGGAGATTGTACAAATTTACACACCTGCTGTGAATAAAAAAGATACCAGAAACTACTTTGCATTCATTGGCCAGTATGTAAATTCATTATATAATATTTATTTGGAGCAGATTAACTCTAGTATGCTTCTTAAATCCCGCTAGACAACTGTATTGCAGCAGTATTACTCCGCTATTTGCACTATCCTTATTGTTCTTATTGAAATGCTGATACAACATGCTATTTATTTTTTTCTGAACTTAAGTTTTTCTCTTTTTTATTGACATAGCATGCCAAATTCGGCAAGCTTCTCCATTCTATCGACTACAAGACACATAATATGGAAGATGAAGACGCTATTTGCATCATAAAACCCAATTCCGATGCCGTTTCACATGTCTTGATATGACGGCTGCACATAAAAGTGTTTAAATAAGAGCGATATATTGGAGAATTTCACGTAACAAGACTAATGGGGTAATACTCTGTAAATACAAGTTTCTTGTCTGTGCCTAAGAAATATTACACACATATACGTAAAATAAGCATAAATTAAGTACACTATTCAACGGCAAGTACCGTTATATATCAATAGTGCATTGCTATTAACCAAAGAAACATGATGACCGGAAAAGAGCGATCGAATACAGCTATTTTCAAAGGCATAAATATGATCAGAAGACGCCAGAGTGTCGGATTTCACTTTATTATATTTGATTTATTAGACATGAATATTTTCGAGTTAGTTTTATTTCTTTAAGTGAATGAGAACGTATTTCTTGGACTGTCTTTCTCATATTCTTACAAGAAATGTTGACTATGATAAGGAAATGGTGTATCACGATGTAAACTGATCAGTGTACCGACAAAGCTGCATTATGTGAGTTTGCTTAACTGAAAAGGAAGGCTGACCATACAAAAAAAAAAATGGTGTAACCTGTTCGTACCCGGATTGACTATGTAAAGTGGACATTGTACATATATTTTTTTTTATGAATTTCCGTTCTCTTGGTATCATTGTCCTATACGTCTTTTCTACGTGCATAGCTGATGAGTTAGGTGGTTTTGACCAAATAGTGCCAAACAACATTTTTAAAACAAAATGCATGATCTAAAAGGAATACTTTACGTGGAATAATTTATCTTAACTGCTGCTTGGACAATGTTTTAAGTCAGTCATAGATTTGAATGTGCCTTCATACACACATCGGACATTTTTATGGGTCGATTTAAAAGCAGATTCGTGAAACTATTGCTTTTAAAAAAAAGGATCTCACTTCTAATGAGAACCATTTCGATGGAGATCACTCACAAGTACACGTGACCCTTGAGGGCAGTACATATAACTATTAACGGTACTACAGTCTGTCCGCAAAAATAAGTTATACAGACACTTTTCTATATAGTCATGACATTGATTTTGTTTTAACATTTCAAATCGCGACCCCTGGTGGCCGAGTAGTCTAAAGCGCTCGCCTTTACCAACCACTGCCGTCTCACTTGTCTGCATATTTTCAAATCTCGGGCTTGACCAGCATAAGTATGCGAGAAAGCTTGCTTCCTATGGGTTGGTTTTTCATACTAGGGTTTTTTTTTTCCCCCGAATTCTTCTTCCACCATTTATATTGGCCGCCATCTGTAGTCTATCATGCGCTGAAAAATGGTCTCAAACCCCCTTCCCCATAAAAAAACCTCAGGAACATTTGAAATCACCACATAAAAAGGCGATTGTAGCTTCATATGTTTAAATTGGATATATTTAGTTTCTTTTTTTTTTGCATGGAACAGTTTCTTATCACTGTATTGTCATGAAATTTTGTCACTTACCCATAAAAGCTAAATTTGGATGAAATGGACTACTTTTCTTCCAAAATGGAGTACGTGAAGTTTTTGGAATAAGTTCTGGTTTGGGTTTTTATTCTTACTACAGACCTTAAAATCTGCATCAATTAAAAGTTTGAAGAAGAGAAAATGTTTAAGTTTTAGATTTATTTGGTGGATAGGTAATACTCAATACTTTAAAACTACGAATGTTATCTTCTTGTAAAAATCTGCAAATCGACAATAAAATATACAAGTATATGACATATACAACTTTAATACACAAGACAGACTTTACATTCAAATACACGCTAAAATACATACATACATACATACATACATACATACATACATACATACATACATACATACATACATACATACATACATACATACATACATACATACATACATACATACATACATACATACATACATACAGATACACACACGCAGACTAAATATAAATGATAATTAACTTATGACATAGAACTATTTACCGAAGTGTACGAAAATCGAGACGTTTGAGTAATCAACGTGCTTTAGTGATGACCATAATGTCAACCAATCAACATTTAATATCCATTTATGCAAATATATGATAGACTGATAAAGAACTATATCTGCTCACATTTAAACGAAACGTGAAACAAAAATAGTTCATCTTCCACACAATAAATATTGCGAGACAAGAAACGAACTTCCTGGAGGACGCGTTTTCATTCTAGTTGTTTAATTCGAATAGCTTGACTTTCGTTGTTAGAGTGTTATTTTTAATAAAAGAATACCACAAAGCTGCCACCATCCAATTCTTTCTTGTTACATGCTAGATTTCCCACTACCTAGCCAATGATCATAATGGATGCAAGAGCACGGATTGAAGTCTATTGTTTGACCCTATTTCGAAGGACCTCAATCCAACAGTCTTGTCAAATGATAAACAAGCGAATACTACAAGAATCATTCCTACCTCAAATTACTATACCTTAAAATATCCAGAGAATTTCTTATGTTAAGAAACTAGGAAGAGTTTATTTAACGAAACTAATCCATGCTGTCGTAGGTCTGTTGAATACTGTACAATATGACGTGAATACTGTAAACTATGGCGACTATTCATTGAAATTGTTTAATTACTCGCATTAAGATATATTTTTCCAGCACAGCTCTCCATAAACAACAAATAATCACTAAAATCTAATAAATTTTTAAACGGAACGGTAAATACAAACAGCATTAAGGTGGGATTAGTTGTAAGGATTTCTTTAATTGCTGACAGCAACTAGGTGTTCGTGTTCTTTTTGGTGACACCACTGATATGCTTCGACCCTAACATGAACTTTAACTCCTGCCAATGCATTTATGACCATAATATTATCTTTAATTTTATCGTCGTTAATGTTTCGAAAGCAGCATCAGTTAAGTTCTGTCTAAATTCATGACTCTTCCATTGTGTTTACACCATTTGGAGAGTTCAACAAGAGCATCGTCTAAGTTTTTTTTTACAGTATTTTTAGAAGAGCCGATATCTTATGATATTTCATCATGCACATACAATTCAGTCTCAATAGTTCCTCTATGAAAATCTAGTTCCTTTATGAGAAATAGTGCATGCCCTGAAATAGATCCTTGGAGTACTCCACGGGTAATATATTTTATATCTGAAATGATATAAATTCAAAGAGTTGCGACAGAGCTTGTAATGTTCGAATTTTTCAAGTTAAATATAATGATCAACTAAATTAAAGCTTTCCTAAAATCAACCATCACAACTCCCGCAAAATCTCAATTAAATAAAGTTAGAGCATCCACACACACACACACACACACACACACACACACACACACACACACACACACACACACACACGTGTGGAGAACTATTAAAATTATCAAGTAAGCATGTTTCCTATAAGTGATATACCTGAAAACAGTGAGTAAATTATAACTTTTATTAACATTATTTTGTGTTCTGGATCCTTGCTTACACCTGGCAAATTTTCACAGTGAGACATATGCAGGTAAAATCAATTATAATATCTCTACATTTGTTGATAATATTACGCAAACGCCCTTAGGTGGTAAATAAAAGGAATGTATCATGTAAAGTTTAGGGGCAAACCTTGCACTTTGGAAATTAATACCGGATATGGCAACGTGGGAAAAAGGAAGCAGGTTTGGGTGTGATGTGGGAAACACATATGAGCGTGAATATGGATATTAAAACAAAATGTTTTACGTTTGCAAAATGATTGACCTGAACGCGGAGGATGTTTATTTTATAAAATATCTATGTGTCTGCAGTTTGACAGATAACTAATTACAACATGTTAAAAAGCAGAAATCTGATGCACCATTCACTATTTTGCTATGTTAAAATTAATCTCCGGTGTTGAAAACTGACGCAAGCTTATATAAAATGTCCAGAAAACAGACTGATGATGAAGGATATAGTTGAATGCAAATGAAGGACATTTGCATGATGGGACATTTTGCCGTTATAAATTGTTCTGTCCATTTTACATTTAGAACGAGTCCTCACAGATTTTTTTGACAATATGACTTCTATTTTCCTTTATCCCAGGTCAGAATCACTAACGTGATAATTATGGCATGTGATGTATACATTATAACGTATAATAAATCATTCTTATGTGTCGGACCCCAACTTACTCTTGATCGCCAGCCTAAGCTTTAAAAAAATTACATCATTGATAATTAATTGATTATGCTTTTTTTAATGCAATGTCAAATCAGATGACGGATTGAAAATACATTGACCTTCACTTATATATGGGAGAATATATTGAAAATAATCGAACGATTAATGTGCCAGAATTTGTTCTTGAATAATTGGTTTGTTCCACAACTATATATATATATATATATATATATATATATATATATATATATATATATATATATATATATATATATATATATATAAAGAATACAAATCATATGGCGAATAACAACCCTCTCAAGCGTACTGGATCCACCAAGGGATCACGTTTGTCAGGGATTAATTAAAATAGATGCAATAAACTGACGACGAACAGTACGAAACTAGTAACTAACTAGCCTAAGCGCTTTCGACTCTTAATGAGTCTTTTTCAAAGGCAAATACAAAACATAGTTACGACAAACAAATAAACACAAAAACGTTGTGTTTGTAAACCTCTACATTTCTCTCTTCACATGTGCTAACACTATAAATACAACCAGCTTGTATAGACTAGTTGCGGAAACTGAAAACGTTGTATAATTCCCTAAAAGTCTACAAGCCAAAGCGACATCTATTTTTACTTTGTGTACATATGTAACGCAGATTATATCCCGGATATTTGATTCTATACCGGTTATTCTTATAGTAAAAATTGAAGGATATTAAGATTTAGAAAATGTTAAATTCTACTAGTGCATAGTTTTCATTTTCTAGTCTTCTTGGTTTAGACCGCTTGGTTTCAATGTTCTAAGGCGGCGTATCCAGTATGATTCCTTTTCCTTCCTGGTTTCGGAACTCCAGCTGTGGTTGTTAGCAATAGCGATAAGTATTATATCACTGAAAGTGTGGCCAGGGGAAGAGAAGTGTTCTGCGACCGGGCTTCTGTACAGCTTTTTTGTCATCCAATCAGATCTATGAAGGTTTATCCTTATGTGTAGCTTTTCAGTTTCTCCCACGTACTGAAGGCCACTGATCTTACATGTGATGAGATAAATCACATTCTGTTTTGCACGTTTTGTTTGGACCATGTATGTTTAGTTTTTCTTTAGTCACTGTGCTAGTGAATGTCTTGGTTTCTATCATATGTTGACAGGTTTTGCATCTTTTATCGCCACAGGGTCCAGATTGACTAGGTTGGTTTTGACTAGCGATTGTTGTTAGCTTGGCCCTGACTAGGATGTCCTTTAGGTTTTTTGGTCTCCGGTAAGCTACTACAGGTTTGTTCGGAAGTATTAGGTTTAGTATGTCTGACGATTGCACGGTTGGCCAGTGGTTTGCGATGATTTTACCTACTTTGGGATTGTCTGGGTGATAGGTCAGAATAAATGGTATCCTATCAACCTTTTCTTTCTGTCCATATCTGAGTATGTCATCACGGTTTGTTTGTTTGGCCCTTTGGATTGCCTCCGCAATCAGGTCTTTGTCGTAGCCTCGGTAAATTAAATGTTTAGCCAGCTCTTCAGACCTTTCTAGGAATCTTTCATCGTCGGAGCAAATTCTGCGTATCCTCAGTGCCTGGCTATATGGAATGTTCTTAATGCAGTGTTTTGGATGACAGCTGGTTGGGAGAAGATAATGGTGTTTGTCGGTTGGTTTCGAGTAGATGTCTGTGTGTAATTTGTTTTCCACCAGTCTGGTTGTTGTGTCCAGGAAAACATGGTTTGAGTTGGAAATTTCTGCCGTGAATTTTATTGAAGGATGGAAGTTGTTTGCCTTTGATATGAAGTCATCCAGACTTTCTCTTCCATACTGCCACTTCATTTCAATATCATCGATAAAGCGTACCCACTGGTATGGTGTACGCTCAACCGATGCTAAGAGCTTTCCCTCAAGTTTTCCCATGAAAATGTTAGCATACGAAGGGGCCGTTTTAGTACCCATTGCAGTTCCATTGATTTGTAGGTAGTTTTCTTCATTAAATTCAAAGTTGTTGAGTTTTAGGACAAGCTCCAGGAGTTGGATTAAGAAGTGTGTGGGTGGATTGTTTACAGTTCTTGTTTCCCATGCTTCGCTACATGCCTGTAACCCTTCGTTGTGCGGTATGTTGGTGTACAAAGATGTGACGTCTAAGGAAGCAAGTAATGTATCTGGCAGTAATGGTTCACTAGCTTTGCTTTTATGAGATAATCTGTCGTGTCTTGAAGATATGATGGTAATTTGTGGACATGTGGTCTCATAAAATGATCTAAATATTCTGATATCCTTTCTGTGGGGTGCCCGTTACCTGAGATTATAGGTCTGCCAGGGTTTCCTTGTTTGTGGATTTTGGGTAGAAGATAAAATCTACCTGCTCTTGGGTTTTCTGGGCTTAAGTAGTTTTTGGTTTGCTGGTCTATGTGTCCGCTTTGGTACGCCTCGTCAATAACATTAGTAATGATTTTTGCATATTCCAGCGTTGGATCATGGTCCAGTTTTTGGTAGAACCTAGCGTCACTTAGTTGTCTACTTGCTTCACTAATGTAGTCTTCCCTATTCATAACGACAACAGCGGAACCCTTATCTGCAGGCTTAATTATTATGTCTGTTCTGCTTTTCAGTGAGTGCATGCCATCTGTTTCTTCTTTTGTCAAATTAGAATATTTGTTAGTATGGTTGATATGTCTGGAAGTATCGTTTTCAACCGAGTTGATAAAGGCTTCCAGATTCGGAATTGAACTTTTTGGTGGGGTCCAGTTACTTTTCTTTCTAAATGTGGGTTGGTCGCAGCTTATATTTTCCTTTGATTTGTTTGGTGGTTGCAAGGCAAAATGGGCTTTGAGTCTTAGTCGGCGGATGAATTCTTCGGTGTCATTCTTAAGCTTCCCTCTGTCGTATGTTTTTGGACGGGGACAGAAACTCAAACCTTTCGATAAAAGTTTTATTTCTGCATCAGTAAGTTCTAAATTGGAGATGTTGACTACTGTGTTAGTAACAGTTGCATTAGTGTTTGTTACAGAGTGCTTGCGATTCTTCCTTTTGCGGCGATTTTTCTTCTTACGGTTGTTTTTGGAAGAAATTTCGTCAATTGAAGTTTCTTCACAACAGTCCTTTGGTTGTAGATCATGACTTTTAAATTTTCTATCTCTGACTTTGTATAGTTTCGAAGGGAGTCTTTTTTCATCTTTATTTAATTTGGAGTAAAACGTTTTCAATTGTTCTTCTGTTGAGACGGAATTGAGCTGATGTTTTAGTTCTTCAATGGTTGCTGATTTGGCTAGATATTGATGATTTACGTTTTTACTAAGTAGGGCTGTGAGTTTCATGGAAGCGTCGTGAGTTATATATATATAATTTTATTTCAAGAGTTATTCCTTGTGTTTCTCTGCTTGCTGGCTTCCTTTATTATTTTACATTATGTTTTTGCAGGGAACATATGGTCACTAGTCTACGTCTTATCGATTGGTACTCGATTGATAAGGAGATGAATTAATTATAATACCAGTCTAATACACAGCTTTTATATCAGATCCCTTGCGTGAAGTGGAGCGCTAAAATATTTGAGCTTAAAACACCGAGATCAATCGATTAACCCGATGATGTAAGATAGCTTGGTATGCCATGCTTCTTTTATCTATTGGTGATGTTTACGAGGGTTTCCTTTCACAGTTGCGTGAATTTTGATCGTGAACATAAACCATTCGTATTAGTTGTGATTGAAGTCTCTCGCGAGAGAGCGCGTGCATGTTGACTATTCTAACATCCCCGGCGCTATTAGTAACCCATTTTTTTTCCTCGCGGGAATATTATAGCTGAAATTAAGAGCGGTAAAGGTGAGATATTGTTGAAGGCGTCTCTGTTTTATCCAAATCCATAGTAATCTATTCCATGGGTTTACGACCCATTCCCACCGTTTCCTGCACGCTTTATTGAACACTGATGGAAGCTAAGCTTTCATCGGCGCATTTTTCCGAGTCCAAATTTGCCGCATGCATTGTGCGAAGACATTAAAACTGAGCTTATTTATTTCTTCAAAACATCTAGACCGAGAAACGGAATACTTCATAAATCCAGAATTATTAGCCGCGTGATGTAGAGAAGGGAAATAGCTCAATGCATGGAGGATCATAAAATCTCAAGATAATTTTTGAAAAATCCCAAGAGATCTATAAAAGTTATGCATCTGATAACGCAAATCCCAGCGATAATAATAAAATGTGCAGAATCAAAAGTCGGAATTCTCCCAATAAGATAATTACACCCAATAAGTTTTATGAACACAATATATCATACGTGGTCATCTGTCTTGGCAGAAGGGTAATTGAAATGATTCGGATGCCGACTTGTTTAGGAGAAAAATATGATATTGGCATGAATTCATATTTATAAATCATTCATCCGCTCTTTCATCTCGAAAAAGAATCAATAGAACTAGTCCTAGAAAATGTCTTGTCTCTCCATTATATCATTTATCCAATATACATCTCTCCATTATTGTGTAGTGGGTATTGACATTGAAATCTTTATTTCTAGAATCGTTATAACCGATCTATTCATTTCTATTCTTAGGTGCTATTTAAATTTATAAAATCAAATTCTAAATCTGATATCTGATTTATATCCTAGCCTAATTATTGACATATTTAGCAAACTCTTTGTAGTTTTTGTTCCATTATTGTTTCTTTATGGGTCCAGAAACAGTGTGGTAATGGTAGGAAGAAAAGAGAAAGGTTGGGTGTGTTCCAAATGAAAGTGACAATGCTTCCGTTTCCGGCTTTCTGCTTCTGGTAGATTATGTTTACTTTCTTCATTCAAGCCCCGGGCTCCTAATGGGATCAAGTACTCCTTAAAATGAGTATAAGATAGTTATCTTCTTGCTCAGTGCAGTTGTTCCAATCGAGTCAAAGAAAATATTTAACGCATTTTATACGATTAGGAAAAACAATAGTTATTAGAAACCATGCTGGCTTCAACAAACATTTATACGCGTGCGTCTTTGTTATCTTTGTTTCCTGACATATAAATATCTTCGTCTGTTTCAGATGAGAGTCGAGATCCTCAAAAGAGACTCGGCTGTAATGATATTTCCCCAAATAGTTAGTTTTTACCCGACGGCTAGATACGTAAAGACAAAGACCTAACATAAGAGCCCCTAGTGACCAAGAAGTCTAAAGCACTGTCCGTTATGGATCACTGCCATCTCACCTCTGTCTGCGTATGTTCGAGTCTAGGCTGGGCTAACGTGGTAAGTGAGAAATCTTGCCAATAGCTTCTCGTGGGTCGGTGGTTTTTCCCGGGGTTTTCCAGGGTTCTTCCTCCACCCTTAATACTGGCCGCCATGTATAGCCTATTTTGTGTTGAAAACTGGCGTTAAACCCTAGAACAACAACAACAGCAAAAGACCTAAAAAGTCATGCATTGCCATTAGTTTATTATTTGAAGGTATTTAAAAGTCAATATTTTCAATATTATATATGTGCAAGACATTCAAATGTATGAACATACTATAAGAAAATAATTATTATACGGCATCCATTTCCACTGGCGTTCATGTAAACAATCATGGCTGCCGATTATGGTCGTTTCCTCTCCCATTTGGTATATGCATTTGGAATAAAAATAGAATTTAAACACATGTAGCAAGCAGTATTGCAATCTATTTACGATAGAAATGACACTCTAGTCTGATTTAAAAAGCGTTTTCATGCTTAATGCAAAAGAAATATGATCCATATGGCCCGGTGACTGTACTTATTCCAAACCACTGAAGTCAATAATGGTGGATCATGTCCAGTATCTTTGCAAGAAAGGAATACATACATATTATCTCACTTTTGTAGGTATAGGGCGTATAACTTATAAATGTTTGTATAATTTACTTGTTTTCTTCATTCCTTAGCATTGTATAATACAGGTTCTCCCTTCCTACGAACATTGCAGATGCCATTTTTCATTTTTTAGTTCTTGTGGCCACGACATGGTAAGCAAAGTGAATACTATTTATTTCAATTCTTTTCCAGCACGCGACAAGAACAACCGAGGACTTTATTCGGAACATCATTGTCTCGTTTCGATGCAAGTCGAATAATTTCGACTACCTGAAAGAGAATCGGGAGTAGTCATAGTCATACTTTCCGATTTGGTATGTTTTTATTTTCTTCACATAGCCATTGTGACGTAGTCGAAGTTATTATGATTGTAAAATAACCCACAGGTTTGAGGGCAGTTCAAAATCGCCATTATTTATACATGGAGTATGCTAACATACGATGGAAAAAGTAATGGATGTTCCGATTGTCGAAATTATAGAAATGGTTGTTAGCATCACGACCATTTAAAGTGTAAAGCAGTACTCAACCAATAATATTAACATTAAAAGCTTTCAACAATTAATTTAATTTCAACTTAATTCCGAATTAAAGAGATTTGGTGTGATGAACAAGTATTGATTAGTGAAATAATATCACCAAACCTCATTTCTGTCTTTGTTTGGAAATTTACCGATAACCTTGGTGTGTTTTGTAAAAGGAATTGTATTTTGTTTAAAGTTTTCTTGATTGCGCATTTATGGAAGAATACAGGATATTTGATTATGTAATTTTATTAGTCTTTGGATTATGAATGTGCACCTGCATTGCATATTTATTTAAAACCCATCGCATTTTTCCATTACCCCAAAATCCAAATCGTCCTTCCCCAACTAAATTATTAAATAGCAAGTGCCTCATATTTATAGCAGTATCGATGTCCCTCGATTTTCAGTTTTTGCATAGCTTCATTTACTACATGCTTTTGTAAATATGTCCATTTTCGTCAGGAACTGCTCGTTTAAAACCAAATCGTCCATGTTCTTGGCATTAATAGTTGTACAGTATATACTAAAACAAATTCGTTGTTTTCACGTGACGTCACAAAACGTGTGCCCTTCCATATCCGCCATTTTGATTCGCTAGCTACGTAAACAGGCACCTAACAGCATTATTCTTCGATCATAATTGGGATGCCACGCCTCGTGTTGTTTTTAAGGATATCCAAATACATCACATTCTGTTGTGTATGTCAACCGCACGAGACTGAATGCGTGAATTTCCCCTTTTTCTTCAAATAAAACATTGAAAGTTCGACTATCTCTGTTAGTCTTTAACAAATAAATCCATCAATAAACAAACACATAAACAAATCGATACACAACAAGAAGAAACGTGTAATGACTTTCAGCTTTCATGGGCCGAATTTAATTATTTTGTTATTGTTCAAAAGCCAATGTTAAGATATAATTTCTTATTTCTAACAGCAATTCAAGAATATTCGGTTTCGACATTCGATACAAAGTTGTATTTCGTTAGGCACTTGTTTCATTTTAATAGTAATAAAGATAAAACATCCTTGAATAGTTCTTGTTTTCATTCACTACTACCCTCTGTCCATCATCTCCGCAAAATACAGTATTTGACCGGATTAATTAAAATTGGTTTTTCATTTGTCTCTGGCAAAAGTACTTGTTTTCGCGACAAATGCATGAAAGTTCTGGCACAATACGCATGATTTAGCATTTTAAATTCGAAACCTAAAGATCAGGATATACTCTTTCAAAATGACTATATTGGCATCGTTCAAAACAGATTTTGAAATAACAGTTTTGTTTGTTTCTCAAAACATAACTGCGTTTTTTTTTTGTTTTTTTTTATAGCAATAAGCTTGATTGCGGTAGAACGTCACTATTCCATCTTTCGATATAATCCAGAACACTTCCAGGTTTATTTTGTCTTTCGTGCTATATGGACACATAATTTAAAGTATAAACTAAGCAAAATTTCGATAAAGTAAATATACTTATTGATAATAAAATCTGATTTTTATCTTAAATACTGAGTGATAACTGACGTTAACAAGGATTGTGAGGGATCAGAATACGAAAACAACAAATTATTTTTACATATAGCCTATACTCAGGTCTTGTAGATTTATACGGTGACATAATATATTTTACAATATGTTCTGTTTTGAAATAATAATAATAAAATTGATGAAAGCTGAACATTGAATTCTCTGTTGAATAATGCAATATTTTAAAATCGAAATCTTCTGTTTTGTATGGCCATATTTATATCAGTAATCAACCATATTGTTTTCGACAGCGTTTTACACTTAGAAATGCAAAGGAATTTTGTTCCACATGTATTGTCGTTGGGCAGAGAGATTTCACCGACACATCTTATACGGTTGGGAATTCAGCAAAGTCTAAAATGTTTGACCCTCTGGCGGGGATTCTCAATCCTACAGTATTATGACGCAATATTTCATCATATGTATGGACGTAAGACATGGCAACCCCACCCGAAGGTCAGAATTACGTCGTCAAGAATTCAGCAGTGTCTCGTTCCAGTCTGAAGACCTTGACCTTGGGTAAAGGAAGTTAGTTTTTATTTTATGTCCAATGCATTGAGGATATTTGCTTCCTCAGAGTAAATAAGTGATGTTTTCCATGTCGTGGATGGAAAATTTCACCAGTGGCCAAGTCACGAAATATATCCGTTAATCGCAGTTAGCAAGGAAATTAATTTCTTCTTTTATGCTCAAATGTACTGACTTTGCAGTATTTACGACAGACTGAAGTAATACATTTTACCGAATCCCGCTTGATAACATCAGCTATGTATAAAATTTTTTTTTTACATTGATACAGAAGATGTTTTTAGTAACGAAATTCCCCTTTGTAAAATAAGGTAAAAGAGCACATAAAAATACAAAGATAAAGTCTGAAAAAGTACAGGCAAATTGTATGATTTAAATCTGGTTCGCCTGCAGACCAGAATACATACCACTCCTACGAGGGGGACGTACCACTTCTACGAGGGGGACATATCACTCCTACGAGGGGGACATACCACTCATACGAGGGGGAAATAAAACTCCACTAAGTAAGACTATAAACGTTGTTAAATTTCATTGGTCATAAGGTTATCGATGTTAATTGAAGGTAGTGGGGAAAAAAGTTCGGGTGTTTCTCTCCGGTGATATATAAAAATTATTTCTCTTGGAAAATCCAGTCATTCATAAATTAGATGACAATAATATAATTAAACACTGTACATGTTATATCATAAAAACACATTTTGTAATATCATGAACATTTTAACAAGTGGTAATATAAAAAATTGTGCATGTTGTAATATTTTTAAAATTGTACATGTGGCACTATAAACAATTATACATGTAAAATACAATTGTACATGTAGTAGTATTAAATTGTTACATATTTTGCTTGGAATACCATTATTATGAACTGAACGAGAACAAGACGATTCGGAATGTAGCAAGTAATGCATCAATAATGGGAGTCTGAAGCGTATACATGTGTGTGATTATGTCTGTACTTACGCGTGTGTGCTTACGTATGAGTGTGTATGCTTATGTATCTACGTGCTTGTATGTAATTCCTTTAATTAAAAGAACACTTTTATTTATCAGCAAATGGTTTTGTGTGATGTTATAGAAGTAGATTTGAGCTGACGGCATTACTTTCTATCAAGTGAAAGATCTGAGTAGTTATTATAATGAAACATGCCTGACAGCTTTTCATGTTGTCTTAGCACGATTTGAGTGATGGAATCCTCCAGTTAGTTCAATTATTGTCAGATTAACTCCTGTGAGATCAGACAGTTATTTCCCAACATAAGTGCTGGCACATTCAAAACTTGGGACGAATGGCTGATAGAATGATGCGAGGAAGAATGTATATTTCCCCCTCTGCGTTTTTTTTTTTTTTTTTTGCAGATACAGAAATATACTGCTACAAATATAGTCACATACCCTCCTCTGTCTGTCTGTCTCTCTCTGTCTGTCTCTCTCTCTCTGTCTGTCTCTCTGTCTGTCTCTCTCTCTCTCTCTCTCTCTCTCTCTCTCTCTCTCTCTCTCTCTCTATATATATATATATATATATATATATATATGAACATTTCTTTTAGGAGAACGAAGTCGATCAATAGACTGATATAGTGTCACATTATGATATATCAACACGTTTTGAATGATGGCTCAAGTCAGTGAGGCCGATTCCAGTCAGATTACTTCCAGTACATACATCGCATAAAAGAACAGGGCTAATTAGGACGAAATTACATGATTTAGTTTATATACCCCTGATTGTTTGAAATGGATCAAGCCCACTCACCCAGCCACTTACTTTCTTTTGAACAAGAACATATCAAAAGGTAAATATACCTTAAAATATACCGTAAGATGACGTACCGTAATATATACAGGAAAAAAAGATATGCCGTAAAAAGATATACAAAGATGCAGCATTTACTGTATCTGTCTAATGAATGTATCTAACTGCCTACGTATCCCCTCCTCATCTATCACTTGAACAATCATCATAGTACATTATTTTGACAGCCTCTTTTGCTATCTAAACACATCTTGAATGGCAGGTACCTTCCCGTAAGTCCAATTAACGTTACATTAAGCAATGTTCGGCCAGCAGCTATCCGCAAACAAAGTATCTCAAAAAGATACGTGAACATTGAAGATGGGATTTACCAAGAATACACGATCATCACACTGTTGGCGATGGGGGAAATGTCTTACAGAGAACCGGAAGTATATTTTCATTTAAACATATAAAGAAATATAACGTAACATTTAATTTATATCTACCCAAATGAAGACAGTTTTTTCTCTCTCTTCCCCTCTGTCTATAAGACTTACTTATTATTTATTTTTTTAAATTGCTTTTCAACCAAACACAGTTATAACGGGGCGTTCTGCTAACAGGTCTCCACCGCATATATACATGTTCATGCTCAACTTGCGTGTCAATTATATAAGGCAGCCAGCCTGCGACCCACCACAGATTGGCTAATATATTGCCAGTAGCAAGCTCGCTGCTCAGAAATGAGCTGCTACCCAAGTTTGAGAACCTGTGTTATTTTAGAGCGGATATTTTATATCTGGTACCATATATTTCTGAGATCGGACACCCAGTCAATGCTGCGAATTGCCCGCGATGCGTCAATTTCCGGAAATTTATTGATCAACATCCATAAGCACAGAAGAGAAAGGACTGTGAAATTTAATAAATTTCAATACAGTTAGATTGCCTTTATATCATTTGTAGTAATCGGATTACGAGTGTAAGATATGAATTTACAAAACAGCATTTGTGGCGACAATTCAATCAGAAAAATGAAATTGTTTGCTATCCTTTGGCTAGAGTTTGCCATTTAAAATGCGAGTAACGTGGAATGGAGAAAAAAGTTAAATAAAGAAAAAAAAACAAACAACAAAACAACAAAGAAAAAACAAGGCGAGATGAGGCAAAGTGTGTGTGTGTGTGCAAGTTTAAAATGTCAAAGGAAAGCAAAATAACGGATACAATTTTTTATAATAAATATAAAAATAATCTAACTCGTAGCAAAATATCTCCATGACAACGCGTACATAGTAGGTGTCACAGAACTTATACAAACCTCACACACACATACCTACACACACACACACACACACACACACACACACACATATATATATATATATATATATATATATATATATATATATATATATATATATATATGCTTGCATGTGCAAATTAAAAGACAGCTAATCTTTAACAATTAAAAACCATGTTTTAAGTCAGGATAATAAATAAATAAATATATAAATAATGGAGACAATCTAATTAGAATATGTTTCCATTATGTGGGCTGTAAGCAGAATAAATAAATGTACGATATATATTTACCAAGTTCTGAATATTAGTGCGTTGTACAACAACGTATTAGTGAACAGGACGTCATTGCAGCCCATCAAAGTATCCCCCATACACATGTACAAATTTAAACTGAGTATCCAGTTTTTAAATGCCACATTGTAATCACTTTTTGGGTATGGTATTCATTCACTGGAGACCGCACTTTCCAAAAGCATGGCGGCATTCAGATCGAGCGATGTGCAATTTCAGTTTATTTGTTTGTGGTCTTTGAGCTGTTTGTGGTCTCTGCTCCAATTCATACGTTATTTTTTTTTTTTTTTTGAGCCTGATTATAAAAAGTAAACCCGTGTCTCGTTACCTTTGACAATTTAAACGTATATCCGGTCACACTTTTCGTATTTTGGCTAGCAGTCTTTGGACGATTTCAACCCGAACAGGTTTTTATAATTACATATCATTGGTCAACAAATGCGTGACATCTTACACTTTTCTGAGCTTCAACCTATCAGTCACTATGTAAGATAAAAAAAAATAACATCTGGCGAAAACATGCTTGAGATAATGGAATTATAGTTCACTTTGTATCAAGCATTTCCATCAATGGCTTACTTTAAAACAGCCACTTCCCTCTAACCATTTGACCAATCGTTGATAATGGTCTTCCAGAACCATATCATCTCTGATTGATTCGTGAAATTCTTTAAAACGTCGAAACCAGCTCAAAATTGTAGGATACATTACAAATGATAATAAGATCCATAAATTTTATCTAAGTCGGATCGCACTTTAAGTTTAAGAGAGCCCGGATTTAGCTGTGTTATTTGTTTATTGGCAGACGTGTTACATTTCTCACACGTATTAACATCTCTGGCATGTACCTATGTTACGTATCACGCACATACCTGCAGGTGACCGGTGTGCAGCATTTGTAGCAATAGATCATTTTATTGAACGGTATTTTATCTATCGATCGGCATTAAACTGATTGAAAGATTTTAAGTAACCAGAAGTTATAACAAATTCCAGAATTTTACAATTAAACCAAGAAATAATGCAGGCAGAAGAGCTAGAGGGACTTCCCCCAGGACAAAAATTTTGTTATCCAATCATCGGTTAGATGAAATCGCTAAGTAGCGATCCTGTTAGAAATGTTAGATAACAACACAAGTAAGAACTACTGCTTGTTGATCTATTCTAAACATACCAACCTCTCTAATTTTAACACATTTCTCGGTTGAATTATACTTAGTTCAAATTACAGTCAACCTAGACTGACTTTAGTGATCACAACACATAAAGTAATCGGGTAAAGTAGTTGAAACTTATTTTTTGGTTTAACGCAGAAAACTCATATGTGTCTACCGAACGTGTCGACATAAGGATAAATGTACTGAATAGTACAGCGAATCGTCAGATATAGCAGATACATTTACTTAGCAGCCGTGGTACGAAGTGGAAGATTGCACAAATAATTTTAATATGCTTTTGTTTTTGTCAGTTGATTTCTTTGCCTTCGTGCCGAGCATGCTCGGGTTCGCTAGCGGAACATGGCACATGGAGTCATTTGTAATACAGTTTTTCCTTCATGGGATAACATGTTTCAAACATTGTTTTTTTTTTTCTTTTCACAAATCGTGCAATTCTTTCCCATTTATTTTCTGTCTGTATTGTCAACCTGTAAAAAGGATATATTTAATATATTTAAGTGTGACATTCGGTTAGGAAGGAAGGATGATTCAACAAAATAGGAAAAAGGTATCTTCTCCATTGAAAATCTAATTTCGCTAAACCTTAAAAAAATTCTCCCTAGCAATAAAACCTCAATATTAGCAGGTTTTCTAAATACTCTGGTATTAATTGTACTTCAACATGCAAATAAAGCAAGGTTATTAGAACGTTAATATCACTAATATCATCATGTTACATTTTCTGTATTGTTTCAAAAGAAGTGTCTGCATTCTAACTTGCAATCGACACTATAATTTAGGTATACTTCCTGCACGTGTATATAAGGAAAAAAATATGTAGGCATCCACAATCAGCATTGCTTGGAAATTCATTTTCAGTTTTCTCTGACAGAAGAAAGGCAGCTGTTATCTGAAATTAGTCAAACCATGAGCAAGATTCGTTGCGCGTAACCGAAAATAACATGTAGGCTAAATAGTTTTTGTGCTTTCTCTATGGGTGGGCATACCAGTAAAGTAGTGCAAGTTCTGCACAAATTCAACTCTTAATTTAACTACGGTATCTACACAAGTCTTTTGTCCGCCGTTAGGCTGGGTCGAAGACGGCCCATCTATTAAATCTGTTAATTGCAATATATTTAGCATTTCCAGGGGAAACACACACACACACACACACACACACACACACACACACACACACACACATGGAGAGGCTCTCATTGGGTGTCACAGAGAGTGTAATTTTGAATTTCGTGTATGAAAAATGAACATGATCAAATACAGGACATTTTATATGCAAAACAAAGTGACAATTCTTTTAAAAAGGGATTTTAAAAATTTACTTTCAGTTTAGGATATACATTTAGCTTGAATATATTAAACTGACATGCCATTTGGTTCATATACGTTCGGGAAATAGATCGTACGCTGCGTAGTCACCGTCACAAACCACAGGGGAAAATCGGATACGCTCCATCTGTTTTTTTTTTCTATAGCGTTACGTGACAAGGGCTCGTACTCAGTAACAAAGAAGAGTGAAAGCCATCAAGCTTTGTATATTTTGACAAAACAATTTACTTCCCTAGACAACAATGTCAAAATTGGTAAATAGGCCTTACAGTTTGTGAATATAATCAAAATATGATTCTAATAATAAAAACAAAAGTCATATCACTGAACAGTCCTATGAGAATCCAGGTTCAAGTCCCGACGACGTGCGAATATGGAGGGCGACGCCGTCAGATGTAGTCCAATGTATGAATATCAATAATTCCTCACTTGAATCATACTTTTTGTTTCAAAATTATTCCAGAATAAACTTCCATAAATAGCTTTCATAATTTTGATAAGAAAGTCAACTTGTTGAGTGTACAGGAGAATAAATTATTTAATCCAAAAATCAGACGAAGAATAAAATATTCTGGCAACAAATTAAAATTAATACACCTTGTTCTTTAAAGGTTTTGAATGACTCTGCCCAAACTCATATTTGGAATGCGTATTTAAACTCAAAACATCACTTCAAATCTCGTGAGATTAGTCATGTGGTCTTTTACTACGCTAAAATTCACACGTAGGCCAATGTCACTTTACTTAAAAATAGCAATCATAAGAAAGGCTATATACAAACATTGATCACGCGAAGAAACTATGTCCGTGATGCTCACCAATCGTTTTAGCTTCCTGTTGATTTTGTTAGCAAGGTAAGAAGGACTCAATGTCAATTCTCACGTATTACTATTTCGTCTTAAGTAAACAACTTTGTGATAAAAATATATATCACTACTAAAAATATAATTCCGAATCCGGGAAAAATATTCATTGCAATTAAATACAATGAAACAAAAATGAAATAAAAATAATTATATACCTTATTATACCTTACACACAAGCAATTTAATCACATGTAGGTAACAATAGAGAATGTCAAGGATTTTCACCTGTGGTTCATGACAGTACGTGATAATTTTCTACGCAAGAGGTCTAAGCTGTTTTCCCCCACCATATCACGCCCTAATCTAAAACAACAAATTGGAACATCAATTCTCCCTGTACGGACATACGCAAATAATTTTGCATATACATTCGACAATTGTATTCACAGAAGTGTCTGTAATTTTCTTTCAGATAACAACTAAAAATCTTATCGCCTAAAAACATGTACATACATTTGTTTGAACATAATTTTTTCCCGGGGGATAAACGTATAGATCCATTGCTCAATCATTTAAAAAATAATGTAAACGATTATAAACACATTGGGCACAGTAATGTCAAAATGATGAAAGTGACCAACGCCTTCACGTATCAATCAAACAGATTCCCTTGTGAACTCTTGTCGGACGTTCCTTCTGTAAAGATGAGTTAGTAGTCAACCGTTACCACTCCACCCCCACCCACCATCATCTTACCTCGGAAAATTAACTCCTATATATTTACCATACTAATCTTTTATTCAATCTTTATACAACGATGGAATTACCCATGTTTAAAATCTACAACTCTTATCTTTATTTTCTTAAAGTCAATTTCGTCATGCAGATGTCAGCTTTGTATCTTTGTTAAAGATGTATATGGGTTGTTTGGGTGTCTGAATTAGTGTAAGACTCCTTTAGTTATACGCTTTTGCGCACTATTTAATTAGTATTAGAAATTAAAATGTCTCTAAAGTAAGCTGCTGGTCGCAGGACGCCATGAATTCCTGCTGCATATCTTCTGCCTGACACATCTCCTTCCGGTTGTCTGTTTGACTACAACCGCCCTCCAGCTGTTACCTTGCAAAACTTGGTCAAACTATAATGTCCAGTTGCTTTTTATGATGCGATTCATATCCAAGCGCCAAATATGTGATAGTCACCTATCCAATTCGAATGTTTGTTTTTTTTCTGCTAAGTAGTTTGTGTTTCGTGAACTGTGCATATTTAAGAGATTGGCTAAAAGCAGTGGATTTATTTTGTGAACTTAATTTTTGTTTCTGGACGCTGTTTCAGCAGCTTGCCAATCAGGATTTTCTTTCACGAGCACCCTGTTTAAGGATGAAATTTAGTTTTCGTGGATTAGATTGATAAACCCTATGTACAAATTTAGCAGTGTTGAGAGAAATATGTTTGTGGGTGTGGTGCAATGTATGGTCGCAGAGGAAGGACATGGTTCGGTCAATCCGACTGTAAAGAGATCCATTTACATTTTAGGGATCGAATGAGCTTTCCTGTTATAGTAAAGGTTTGCACATTTTGCATTGCGTTAGTATTTAAAAAAGTTATCATCGTATATTATAATTTACTCTGGAATATGTTTTGTTCTTTTCCTGTGCCTCTTGGAAAATTAAATAACTGTTTGTTATGAAAGCTTCTTTATCGACAAAACCGAATGTCTACTCCCAATTTTGACATCGTACTGTTTACAGAAGCCACGTGGTCATTTTGTACCCAATACAATGCAAATCTTACACCAACAATGATGTCAATACACGTTTATGTATTTTAATAAAACAATTATTCGTCAAGTCTGAATATGAGATTGCAGTGTTAATGACTTAGCAAAAACTCATAATGTTCGATTTTATTTTATAGACTATGACATTTGGTTATCTTGTATTGCAAGGAAATGATCTTATTTCACTCATTGTTTTATTTAAATTGTAAAATTCTGTATTCTATATTGGAATTCATGCTAACTTCTGATTATTAAACGCGAGGGTTTTTGTTTATTCTGTTACACTTCTTTTTATTCATCATTTTAAGTAAAACAGATGGATACATGTGTTATGCAAAGATTTTTATCATAACATTCTTCCCACTTCTTGCTATGAGAAGGAAGTACTCATAACTTAAGAAATGTTTTTGCCCATGGTGAGAGAGAGAGAGAGAGAGAGAGAGAGAGAGAGAGAGAGAGAGAGAGAGAGAGAGAGAGAGAGAGAGAGAGAGAGAGAGAGAGAGAGAGAGTTAGTTGCAGGCTGGCTCTCTTAAAGAAGGTGTCGCTCATAACCGTGTAGATACGGCTACATCTTGGGGAAAATGGCCATGCAAGAGAGGTACGACGGGAATCGACAATCTTCTGATTCTTCAACGAACTAACTTTATTTAAATTATATATATATATATATATATATATATATATATATATATATATATATATATATATATATATATATATATATATATATATATATATATATAATACTACATTCTAGAGATGCATCTTATGCAGCCTTTTATTTAAAATTCACGAAATACATATAAAATTATATTTTTCCTTCGAGCTTATTAACTTCTTGCATGGTATGATTTCTACATTTTAGAATATACTACAATTAAATCTCGTCTAAATTCATTATAGCCAAAGAGTATAAAATTCAATTGTTGCGATTTAATGCAGTTGTTTTGAAGAAATGTATTTTACTAAATTTAAAATAGAAATACTAATTTGGAATAGATTACTAAACATTATTCTTTATTACTTAAAGAATATTTTATTTCCAAATTAAATTTAAATATGAAGTTGGTAGTGAATTTATTTTATCCAATAATAATTATTTTAAATACAAATGAATATAAAATCTTTAAAACAATTAAATATTACACTACAATATAATATATCAAAAATAACTAACACAAATGTTGCAAGTTTATGAACTTTACCAAGAAAAATCTTGACAATTAAAAAGGTTTCTATTCTTTAAAGAAATTTGTGGACACAGACAATTCATACCTGTAAGAAAATACAGATTCTTCTGAGTCTTCATTGATCGAACTGATTTTCCGCAAGCCTGCTCTCAATTTATACACAATTTTGAACATATGCTCAGAACGAAACTCCTGTCTATTCTCACTAGAACCGAGTGTTAGCGTACGTCATCAAATAGAAAATTCTGCCTCATCAGCCATATTCGCCTCAGAAAACGCCCGAATCTTATAGTTTACTCAGTCAAGGAAAATTTATGAATCTGTTTACTCAGGAACTGAGTGTAAATTTTGCTGACGTTTGTATGCAAGAGAAATGTATATTACAAGGGGAGTTGGATTTGTACTTGCTTGTAAGAGCACACTCTTTATTCAAATAGCATATAGTTGTAATACGAAAATAAATAAAATTAATCTCAATATATTTAGTGGAAATTATTTTCAGTATAATTTAATGAAAAATTACTTGTAATACAATTTAGAGAAAATTTCAATCTTATTAGTTTTACTAAAAAATTCTGACCTAATACATGCATAGGTCTTGTCTATTGGAATCGATACTGACATTATATTGACTTTTGTAGACTTTTATGGAATTATCAAGATTGATCCACAAACCCTATTCACTTGCAAAGTTTATATATATATATATATATATATATATATATATATATATATATATATATATATATATATATATATATATATATATATATATATATGACTTTCTTTTCAATCCAGTATGTGTACATTACACGACAGTATCCAACAATTATGTTAGGATTCTCTCATATTTGGAATCTTTAAGTAGTCAACAGTAACATTATCATACAAGTTAATACATACTTAATATATACAAAATATATCTTATTAAAACTTTTTCTGACATTTAAGAAAATCTATTCCAGATAGGATTTTTTAGTGTTTGGGAGTTGAGCAGGTACATTGTATTCCTTTTGGATTCGAGCATCGTTATTCTATGATCCAGAATCTCATAATCCAATCAACAAAATATTGATATAAACCATTTTAAACCATAATGATCGTCTTGAATAATCACTTTTCTTTTAATTTTTGTCTCTTGCCCTATTCCTTACAAACCTTTAAAAAGCAAGTGAATGTTCTTGGAGTACACTTTAAAAATTATTGGTAGACTAATTGGTAGATGAGTAAGTTTGACTATGCCAAACTCTTAATAACTGTACGTTTATTAAAAGGGGTTAGTCACCTTTGTAAACAATCAAGGATTACATTGTTTAATTCATTGCAATGTTTAATTTATGGCTTGGTTGTGATAATTTAATTTAACCATTTAGTTTTTCCTCTGTGAAACTTGAACGCCTAGGCAAGTGAATTCGAATGAATCCCAATTGGAATGGTATTCTGAGAGCAGGATTTCATATTATAAACTGTTCTAATTCCAATCCAGTCTATTTTTTTTACAAAATATTTTTACTAAGACTTGAAACTTGTGAGAAATAATAAACGAGATAGAATGCTGATTTTTTCCCTACTCTTTTCAGGGCCACCAATACAGAGTACAGTACTATCTACATTCTGAGAAAAAAAGATAGTATAAACGATTCTTTTGTACTTCTATAATATTTGGGGTTTTCTTGGTCTTGTGGGCTAATCTCTAAATACCGAAGGAAAGTATGTGGGAAGAAGTCATCATCTTGTCTGCAGCCACACCTAATGCCAAACCTCGATGAGCATTGTCCAGGTAGAACAATACATGATCTGGTAATTTTTTAAAACAACTTTATCCAATTTATGACGTCTTCTACAAAATTAAAGACGTCTAATACTTTATTAATTAAAGGTAATGCAACGTAATCAATTGAGTTAGGAGAAGAAGTCCAAGCATGTTATTTTTTGTTTGTTTGTTTTCGAAAGTATCAAATCATATAGTGTACGGATATTTTCCCCAATGTAGCCTTACCTAATGAAACCGGTTCCATCGTTATTAATAATTGTTGGAAGATCATGCTTCAGTCTATACACGTTCTTGCAATTTTGTTGCTGACGTTAGTACGGAGATCGGTCTCAAATTCATCAACTTATTGTTTTGAATTATCCCATTTATTACAATCTCCTTTGAGTCGATGGTAGCTCCCAGAATTATATGAAGGGAAAAAAATGATTTATTTTGCATCACATGGCCCAATATCAATCTAAAAGCAACTATTTTTTTTTTCTACATGTAAATTCATCCAGTCATGAGATTTTATTACATTTCATGGATATAAGGCTTGTGCAAGTTTCAGTGAAAGCTATTGGATCATTCAGAAGATTCTTTATGTATGCAATATCTATTTGGAAATCTCCGGAGAATTAAGGAAAGGCTCAGGAGAGACTCGGATTCATCTGAATCCACTTGATATTATGAATAGAACTTTTTATAATATAATTTTTTTGATTCTTGCAAAATATTTCTGACTTATTATCATCCGTCCGATTGTGATAAATTATATATCATTTTACTGATGTAGTTTAGGTTTTCCAAATAACAGAAATATTTTAATATTCGTTCTCCTTCTTCAAACCATTTTGCCATTGATCTTATTCTTACAACTTCCGCTTTTTATCCTACGAATTTCCACCTACTGAGTCTTCTTGCTATCTAGGTTTCGCAATTTGTTAATTTCATATTTTTTTCTTCAAAAAATTAAAAAGAAGCTTCTCTAGTTGATCTTGTTCTCTCTTTTTTGAAAGATGGCTGAGAATTGGGTTTCCTCGTGATTTCAAGCATTTTCAGTGCAAATTTGACGACTTAAAGTAAAATCTATCTCAGAATCTGTATATGACTAACATTTAAATGTTTGATTAGAGCAGACCAAGAGAAATGTAATCCGCATCTTGCAATTATGAGATATTGAATTTCCACAAAGCTTTTAATTTATCAAGTTTTTTAAAAGCCAGGATCATTTTTTAACGTTTTGGTCCGTTCTGTAGTGAGGTTCTATGACAGTCTCTTCCACGGTTATAAAATTATATTCTGAAATAAGAACACATTCTAGTCTAGCTTGCTTTTTTGTTTGATATTCTGAAATAATAACACAGTCTAGTCTAGCTTGCTTAATTGGATTGATATACTGAAATAAGAACAGTCTAGTCTAGCTTGCTTAATTGGATTGATATTCTGAAATAAAAACACATTCTAGTCTAGCTTGCTTAATTTGTTTGATATTCTGAAATAAGAACACAGTCTAGTCTAGCTTGCTTAATTGAGTTGATATATTGAAATAAGAACACAGTCTAGTCTAGCTTGCTTAATTGAATTGATGTTCTGAAAAAAAGAACACAGTCTAGTCTAGCTTGCTTAATTGGATTGATATTCTGAAATAAGAACAGTCTAGTCTAGCTTGCTTAATTGGATTGCTTTTTGTGTAGGTGTATCTTCTCTCTCGCCATATGTCAATCAAATTACGTTCTGCAGAAGAAACAAGTCTTGCCCTATAATTGTTGAGCGTGCTATAATTATAGGTATCAAATTCTAGATTCCTTACTAAGCTAAAATCACATCCAAGACTCTCACAATCACTGCTGAAGGCTGTATATAGTTTTTGAAGATCTTGGTAAAATTTGGATTATCGAGGTTAGGGCTGACTATTAATCATATTAAATATAGGACTAGGATCTATCTAGAATTATTGTACTACCAGCATTATCGTTCTTGGTTCCATACATGGTGAAATGAAATTATCATTGCGTGGAATAGCTACCTCTCCAGAGTTATAAAAATTAATTTACAAAAATAACATTCACAGGCCTATGTTGATAAGATTAATTTTCCCACTTCTGAATAAAGTAGGTGTCTTGGAGAAGATAACCCGAATATTTATTTTCTTTTAAAAATCCATTATCTTAACTGGATCCTCCATCCCTGACAATTACGATAGCAATCTTAAATGTGTCATCCCTATGACAACAGAGGTAATTTTGCTGTGTACAATAAAGGGGGGGGAATCATTCATGTGCAAAAGAAACGTAGATGACAGATGGGATTCTGGTTTACTGATTTTGAGTGCAAAAGAAGGAAGGATAGAAGAATAGAAGAAAGAATAAGCGTGAAGTGGAGCAAAATCTGGTGAAAAGAACAACGTATAAAGGAAATATTAAGAGAGAAAACAGAAAAGAGACTGCCAGAAAAATTATATGTAATATTTGGAAGAAAAGAGTATTTGGTTAATAGTCTTACACACACACACACACACACACACACACACACACACACACACACACACACACGAAACGGGCAATCGAACATGAACAAATTAAAATCCAATAAGAAATGTTTTAGTTTGAATCCTCAAAAAATGCGCTAAAAAGTAATTTAAAGAAATTCGCATGACTCAGGTCACAGTTCGGGATGGGTGTGGAGAAATAAATACTGAAACATGCAAAGTAAGGAGGATTGTACATGATTATTTTATTAAAAATCTGCGAATATTCAAATAGGAAAATTTTGGTATTCGTTTTATCTCTATTTACTAGTTGCCATTATCAGATTTTATATTCAATGACAAAGAATATAAGAACAACACACGAAGTAAATAAAGTGTTTTACAAACAATACATTAGTTCTATTTGCTGAAAAAGGGAGGTAGAACTGAATGGTTGCACTTTAAACGTATGAATTTTTGCAATCTGCATTGAACTGTTCTGTGATTTTTGGAAAAGGATACATGCAATGAGGTTTAGCCAGCATTATTTGGTAACTCGTGTTTTTTCTTATAATAATGTTGTCTATTACATCTTTCTCCAACTTCTCATGTGAGGCCTGTCTGTTCTCTCTTGTTTATTTATTCGTCGCTATTCTCTCTCTCTCTCTCTCTCTCTCTCTCTCTCTCTCTCTCTCTCTCTCTCTCTCTCTCTCTCTCTCTCTCTCTCTCTCTCTCTACAATGATTAATGACCAACCACATTTGACATCCTGTGAAAAGTTGTTCTTGAGTCAAAAGACATCAATTATCATGATAACTTTCCTCAAGAACTTATACAATTTCTAATGTGAGCGCTGTGAGATGAGCAGCACATGTGGCTGGACCTAGTGACCACAACTGCCTCACTTAACTGACCGTTGTTGATACATTTGCAACATCAATCACCACGCAAATAGTGTGAGAGCTCTATCATTAATTGCTTCACTCTAGGGAACAATGATCGTAAAATACAAAAGCAAACGAGTATCCCGTGGTGTTAGACCAAAAAGCAGATAATGGTTTAATATAACGAAATAAATAAAATTAATTGAATATACCGTTTGTTTTTATTGTAGTTTTGATAATAGAAAGCGATTCTCGGTTGAAGCTTATTTCAGCTGGTTTCTAAATGTCGTTACGGCATACAGAGTGCAATAAAAACTCAACTCGTTGTCTCGGTAATACAGTTAACGCAAATCGGTTGTATATACATGACTCCTTATCTTGTAGAAATATATAGTATAAAAATGTAATCAATATCACTACACAGTCAAGTTTTGTGATTTGATATATATTTATATCATTTTTTTTTGATACGCTATCGTATATTTTTTCAATTTTGTTAAACAGGAATAAAATGCAAAATCCTTTGAATCAATGCATTTTTTTTTTGTTATTTTTTTATTAAACAGATATTGACAATTTACGCTGTATTTCTAGCACACATCTGTTATCCTACAAGGTAAAGTAGACAATATTTATGAGCATTATCAGCAGCATTATAATAAAGCAAATACAATTTATTTCAAGTGAAACTCTTACATCGTTGTTCTGCAAAAAAAAAAAATACTCTCAGTCTATGAAAACATTACCACCACACATTTATTCAATAGATGTTTTTCAAAAATATTCTATGTTGCCCCAGAATGCTGTCGTTATGTTCATACGACATATTGCAACGCGAAACCATAATTTGGACGAGCCCTACAGCAAGGAATGAACGTTTACCTCGCGTTGGTCAGTGTGTCAACATAAGAAATATGCACTCGCTTTGATGTTTGCGCTTTATTGATGTATGCTCACGCGCTTTTTGACGTAAAGGCCAACTTTCTGTATTACAATCTCTCTCAAATTTATGTGTGGTAAAAACCATCCCATGTCCATCATCTTGGTATCAAAATACATTGTTTTGACTTTACCTGATTTCACGACAAACCTTGTGTCGAATACGTATAGCAATTAATAATAATAATAATAATAATAATAATAATAATAATAATAATAATAATAATAATAATAATGGTGATGATGATAATATAATAATAATACATGTAATAAATAATAATAATAATAATAATAATAATAATAATAATAATAATAATAATAATAATAATAATAATAATAATAAAATAATAATAATACTACTAATAATAACCAAAACAGATTGCAACTCAAAGACTAATACTTTAGACATTAGCATGTAAAAACGTACTCCCTTTACTTATTCTATAGTTATACTTTGTTGCAAGACATATATGACAAACCGTTTGATAATATGAGAATAAAGTCTTGTCTTAGAGTGTAATACTTTCTCGTAAATAATAGTCTCCTAAAAGAAATCAATAATTATTATGTGTTATTGTTATGAATCATGGTCTCTTTCCTATATAATTTGCCAGTTACACAAAACTTGATACTATATTTTCCCGCGTTTGATATAAAAATATAGTAAACTTATTGTTGCCTTGACAACTGGAGGCATAGGAAGGGTCAAAGTGCACAGGTCCAAAATCAATAACAGTAACATAGGACATATGCTAGGTATTTTGGAAAATTTAATTTTCTCTCAAACAGCCAATACTTTTTTTTTAAATGACATATCTTTAATAACCTTGACAAAGTTTGCACTAGAATTGTAAATATAAGCGGAAAGAAATGACAACAGTTTTATCTTTTCTAACGTAGTCAAGATACTTTCAGTGTGGGAAAAAAAGAAAGTCTTAAAATAATCCGAAATGTAAAAAAAGTCGTAAAATATTATAATAATACTTTTACTGATTGTAAAGTATTATTAATTATTTCATTATATTAAATAATAATTTCCATAATTTCATAATTTATTTACGCATAAGTTCCATAGCAATAGTTTTTTTAATAAAGAGCTTGTGCTTAATATTAGACGTAACAATATACAATATCAACCATCTGATCATATAAAATGTACAGTTTTAAAATAGCATGATATCATCATTATCTAAGAATACAATTTTAAAACCAAACTTCATAAGTTCGAATGTTTTTCCAAACCAACCACTTCTATTTAGTCATTATGTGATTGCTGACTACTCAAAATTTACTTATACCTCCAAAATGGAAGAGCTTGACATAAATTTGCAAATGTGGCAACGTAACATCATTTTATTGCTTTCTTAACTCATATTTTTCAATATAAGCATACAACTAATTTCTTAATGTAGAAAAGGCATATGCCATATTCAATATATAAATATGTATTATTTTTAGATATGGATTATTTTGCTTTTTGGGTTTGTTCACTGCCGAATTCTAAACTTTTTTGTCAGTTTGAACGTTTTATAAAATCACTCGAATTGATGTGAGAAAGGGTAAGATAAGGTAAATTAATTACCTATAACTGAGGCCACTGCCCTTTAAAATAAGAACATCATAAACAGCATCAACACCGTACGAATAATATAAAAGTGCTATTGTAGTAGAAATATTTTTTTTTTAGTTTATATCATAATAAGATATCACATTCGAACTACTTTCCTTTATCCTCGTAGGAGATATGTGTACCTTTATGTATCATATTCAAAGCTATATTCTAATGTTTAGGTCGATTAACCCCTTCTTCTGTTTATTCTCTCTCTCTCTCTCTCTCTCTCTCTCTCTCTCTCTCTCTCTCTCTCTCTCTCTCTCTCTCTCTCTCTCTCTCTCTCTCTCTCTGTGAACAGCTCTTAAAAAAGTGTCTAGACGATAGAGCCCACTCTTTATTTATTTAATCAACATGGAGGCAGCATAAAATATACGTAAAAATTGGATTGCAGACAGCACAGAGTAGGATAAAGTGTTTATTTTTTAAATTTAGTTTTCAACCTGGATCCGGCATATTATGTGTGACTTCGCTGTTATTATTATTATTATTGTTACCCATTCAATATCTGATGCAACAAAGATGCACATTTTGAAGACAAAATACTTGGTTAGTAATGATATGATATTGCTTTAAGTTGCGATTTTAACTCTCAGCAAAATCGTAATTATTTTTGACAACCAATTGAAAAATCAGCGTTGATGAATGAGTGTTCATTGCAAACTGAAATTTGGGTACAGCGTATATTACTGAACTAGACTTTAAGCCTGCCAATGCCAATAATTCCCGTTGGAATGCAGATATAAATAACGTAAAGAACCCCAAATTAATGCCAGTAATTTCACAAGGAATGAAATTCTTTCTTTGACGATATTACGCCCGGTAATGTCAGATGTGACAACTCTGTGATATTAGTAGATATAAGGAGATCTTGTATTGTCATGTGTGGCTTGCATATAGTATTCTGTTATTATACGTCTCGCATTATTAATACAGAGAGAGAGAGAGAGAGAGAGAGAGAGAGAGAGAGAGAGAGAGAGAGAGAGAGAGAGAGAGAGAGAGAGAGAGAGAGAGAGAGAGAGAGAGTATACATATACTGTATACATATACTGTGAATAATCTCTTGTACACAACTGGCTCATCTTAATTGGCATTTTAGGAAACAGGCCAATCTTGTTTGGGACAAGCATAACTAGAGGATAGAGGATACGCGGCACTAATGGTACTGAAAAATGGGAACCAGCCTTGAAATTGGTGAACATCTAATAAAGTAAGTAAGTAAGTAAGTAAGTAAGTAAGTAAGTAAGTAAGTAAGTAAGTAAGTAAGTAAGTAAGTATGTATGTATGTATATATATATATATATATATATATATATATATATATATATATATATATATATATATATATATATATATATATATATATATAGGTTTGGCTGGCCAGGATTGGTTAATAATGTAAGTTGTATTTTAGGGAAAAGAATCTTTTGAGAGCTTATCCTAGTTGTAAGTGGAAAGAAATCGAGACATTGTTTTATTGATGGAATTTCAGTCCTTTAACAGTCTTGAGTTTGGAACACTCATTACTAAAATAAGCACCTGACTCTGGTGCGGAATTGAAAGCAGAAAGGTCCAGAAAATGCCGCGGCTCACTACACAGAAGCGGACGTAGAGGCTTCATCTATACTACTAAATATAGGGTTGATCATGTGAACTCTGAAATTTTAAGTTATTGAATTTTTAATATCAAGGTGTTTGTATAGGTTTACTATGGGAACTGAATTAGTACAGTGATTCCTAAGCGCGGTAAACTTTGTTAAGTAATAGGCCTGTATATGCAGATGATTTTGTCTAAATGCGAAAGGATAGGAATTTACAACTTGACATCACCCAAGCATTTTTCAAGGTTATGACTGCATCTGTGTATTCGGCCATAGGACGCAATTAAGTTTACTATATATTCTCTACATTTGTTTCTCAGTACTGAACTTTCCACTGTTTCACAATGAATACAAATCATATGTTAATCTAATATACCTTCAAAGATGACTTTACGGTGAAGTTCTTGTCAAGGGTTGACCTGCAATTTTTGAGAGGCTGAATTGTAAACAAAACACCGTGCAAAACACATATTGATATACAAACTTTCCCTTCGGCTCGAAGGAAAACGAGGACGATGATATCAAGCGCGAGTCCTGGAAAGGACTCGGCCTAAGCTATGTACTTTAGTAAGTAGTTGACCAATCAACTAACATATCCCAGAATTATACGAAAGGGTACAGATGTCAAAGTACTACGACATCCTACTTACGACACAAAGCAACTAAACATTAGCAGAGAACCCGTAGAAAGGACCGACCCAAAGTAGCTGACCTATTGCACTCACGAATGCAGGAAACATGGATTGAAACTGGAAACGCAAAGGTACAAAACAATTGCGGTGTCACAGAATAATCACATCGCTTAGGGAGAATGAAGTAAACGTCTCAGGTCTATGTGTAATACCTTGAGTTCCTATTTTCACATACCTCAAAATGTAACATAATCCAATATTTGATTATGGAAAGTGTATGACGAATGTCGTATGTTTGCTAATGACTACAAAATGCATATTTTTTTTTAAATGCTTCTTTGTGACATATTCAACATTTTTTGAAAGATAAGTTATTTTTCAAATCTGGCTTTTAATTATGCAATCAAATTAAATTTCGTGCAAAAAAATCCAAATACCAAACACACACATACACACATTTTCTTTCAGATTGTTTCCCTCTTTTTCCAAATTACCTGACTATGCCATCTAGAGAGTCGAGTGTACGAACCAAAATTTATCAGATTTTATCGTACAATAGACGTAAACTTTGTTGTGTTTAAAAAAAGTAAGTTTTTAAAATATATCGTCAACAGTCAGGCATCCATTTGTAAATTAAAGATTGGGAGGGGTGGGCAGATGTCGCCGTTTACAAATATGTATATAGAACCATTCACTATAAATTCCAGCCTGTTCGCCTCATAGCCACGCAAGAAATAGTTATGCAACTTTGTTCAAGATACGTGAAGCATTTGGATGCAATCTTGACGAAAATTTTATATGTAACGATACTGAATATTTTTTTTTTTAAAAAGACCACTTCAGGCTTTTCTTTCATATTTCCTCAACAACAAAAATTATGAGTTCTCTTTATTACAATTACGGTTCCAGAAATAATTACAATGAGTGTATGTATCGTCCTGCAGGTTCTGTGGTACACTTTAACAGGAGCTGTTATTTAATTTAGTCTTATAATATACTGATTTCCACATGGTTTACATTAAGTGATATATTACAACTGTTGCTGTATGACACATAGCACTCAAATTTTAAAGTTTCTGAACTCATCAAGTTGTCCTATTTTTATTCCTCTTGGAGGGAGGCTGATGTACTGATTATGTTTTATTTACTGTTTCAGCGTGGAAAAATGATACAAAGTATAAATTAATTACACGTTCAGGACAAACTTAGTAGCTAATCAAATTTTACCGCCGCTTTATGTGGATGGCAACATGTGCAATGTTGCAGAGATACGACTGTGCAAATACGCACAAGGAAACATTGGTATACATCACCCGCTCAGTCTGGTTCTAAGCAATGGAGTAATCTCAACTCATAGAATCCAGTCTTGGAACAGTTTTCTTCACATGGAATGTCAAGACTAACTTGGTTTCATCTTAGTGCAAGTTTAAGAATTGCGTTTCCCAGCTACAAAATGTCAAGATATGGTACCTGTTACTACTACATTTATATTTTGAGATCTGATTGTTGCCGGAATGGACCGGAATGCTTTTATGACAATTGAAAACTGAAAACTAACATTGTATGTATGACCTGCGTACTTGATCGTGCAGTGTGGATGAGGTATAAACAAATCACCATTCCACAGCATGCACGGTTGCGGTAGTTACCAGAAAGACAAATCACCAGGCAGGTGGTATTCTCTTTGGGATCAGCATTAAATCCCAGGGGCTCGCCATGATTTCTCGCTTCTTCTAATCGACACTTTTGTCAATGCTGATTAACAAACCCATTCTGATAAATTATATTGCTGATAGATAACCGCGGAATAATAGGAGAATGAAAAATGATCATACCGATACGACAGGCATGTTTTGAATTAAGGAACAGAAGCTATGATCCACCCAGAAAAATTGTGATAAATTTTAAATTTTAAATTGTTTTCGTGCTTTTCAATACATACATACATACATACATACATACATACATACATACATACATACATACATACATACGCACGCATGCACGCACACACACACACACATACATACATACATACATACATACATACATACATACATACATACATACATACATACATATATGTGGTATAAAAGGGAAATTAAAAATGACCATACAAATACGATATATATATATATATATATATATATATATATATATATATATATATATATATATATATATATATATATATATATATATATATTCTTTGTGTATGTATGTTCATCACATATGCCAGTGTACATAGTTAAAACTAGTAGCATAACTTATCTCGGATAGAAGTAAATAAAGAAACGAACTTGTATCTGCCTTTTTCTAAGCAATTTTGACAAGTGTTCACGTGTTGTTTTTTATTGTATGTAAATACTTTGGCTGGAGAACTGATTTTGTTATTTTTAGAAATTATGTGTCCACTTGAAAGCACTTCTCTTAAATCTACAATATGATATACAATCTATCAATATATTGTATTTATCCCAAAGATACATGTAATCGTAAGAAAATCGTTCTAAGATCAAGTAATTTAATTCAAACGTCAGCAATCTTTGGTCTTAAATTATATATATATATATATATATATATATATATATATATATATATATATATATATATATATATATATATACATATATGTATGTATGTATGTATATATATATATATATATATATATATATATATATATATATATATATATATATATATATATATATACCGAGAGAGAGAGAGAGAGAGAGAGAGAGAGAGAGAGAGAGAGAGAGAGAGAGAGAGAGAGAGAGAGAGAGAGAGAGAGAGAGTTATGTTAACACTCGTGTTTTAAATCGAGTCAACTTCAAAATTCACAGACCTAAATATGCCGTCACTTAATAAAATACTAGATCGTGGTCTGTGCAGGTTGTTAAGAGTGCTCAATCGGAGAGACAACATAAATTCGTAGTGTACGCTCATGGACTCAACCTTTTAGCGAGTTCAGGAGCTATGCAAAGGATAGCATTATGCATTTGTAATGCCTTTTGTCTTTGTATTACGAATCTCGTTTTGAATTAATTGAGAACAGAACTGACCAGAATCTAGCCGAAATTTCTCCCCAGTTCTAATTGACATTTTTGGCATTTCTGATTAAGAAACCCATTTGGGGAACTGAAAATGCTGATAGATAACCCCGGAATAAAGAGGGATGAAAACTAGCCTTACAGATACTACTGGCATATTTAGAATACATGAATGGAACTTGCTTACACTCTAGAAAATTTCTGACAAATCTGATATTTCTAACCTGTCGTTGTGCTTTCATTTATATTTGCATGCAAGCAAATGTACCTCGCTGTAGCAATAAATCAAATTGAAAATTTTGCTCTGGCATGAAATTATCGACATCTAAATAGCCGGGTCAATCTATTTAAGTTGAAAGTAGCTCCTAAAATCGTCCACAAATCGCTCAGCTGGGAGGACTGTAAGAGACATTACTTGATTGTGCCTGTTCCAAAATTGGGGTCTTAGATGATTTATCAAGTTGAAAGAACAAGGCAACTTGTTGTAAACAAATAATACGGTGTCAATTATACCTATCGAACATTAACTAATTATCAACTTAACTTAGTTTCGTTCCAACACGTATTTGTTTTTAAATGCAAACATTCATTAAATAGATAATAGGAGTGTGGCGAACAACATAATGTTATAATAAAATTAAAGATTCAAAAGGCGATACATAACTTTTCTTTACATAAACATGAAGAATTCTTCAAAATGGAAATTGTTTAATTCTTCTTCACAACACGAACTACAAAATAGTGTCAATAGCAATAGTAGTAGTATTAGTAGCAGTACTTTACTTTGCAGTATTTAGCGTCATAGTAATAGTAGTATTATTTGTAGTGGAAGCAGCAGCAAGGACAAGAACACAGGAAATGCCGGTAATAAGCGGTAACTATGTTTTTGTCGTAGATATAAGACTGGATATAAGCAATACAACAATTTTAAAACGGGACATCTTTTTGGGAAAAAGGGTAAATTCTATATGTTAGGTTATTTTCTAGTTTCACGCCTTCATCAGTTCGATTTTGCCTCAATTATTTGTTCATTAGCACAGAAAAAAGGACCAAGGCAATGCATCGATAGATGTAGCACATTTTGGGAACATTGCCAATGAGGCATCCGATACATCTTCAAACAGTAATTACTCCCACAACGTCTATCAACACTCAACCTAGAGTAGAAATACTGACAGACACCAAAACGTAGTAACTAAGATAGTTATCAGATAAGATAATCATTATTAGATAAGATAATCAATCTACATTTAGGGTTCATTTTCTTCAAACCCTAATTAATTGTAGCGTCTGCATGTTAACACTTGATAGTTCAGCGTGACCCAGAGGAAGCCTCCACGGTTACCTAATTTGGACGGTCTTGATTCGGTCAAAATGTTGGTGGTAACTATTCAGCAAATGTCGGAGAGATCGGGAATTATTGAGAAGACTGATCTGAAGAAATACAAGAATTTTAGTTGGCCCCGCTAAGGAAAAAATGGTATTCATTGTTGGACCATCTTTCTGAGTCTTGTAGTGAAACTGACCCATGATTGTGATTGTCCAAAAACACAATGCATTCGGAAAAGTTTAAGGAGCAAAACTTAACGCAAATAAAACTGAGTAACTTTTAATAGGGAATTGGAAGGGTAACCATTCAGGTCTACCTCCAGAACTTATAAAAAACAATGTTAAAGTGCTAGGAGTACTAATTACAATTTTTTGTTAGATAGACTAGACAATCACCCAAATATTTGGTGCAGTAGATACATGTGTAGCCAAAACCTATTTAATTCTATATGGCATTAATTTGGCATAATTGACTTTGCTAGCAGTTAACTGAATAAAATAGAAAGAAAAATCATAAACTTCATTTGGAACGGCAGAATCTGTAATTTAGTCAAATTCTCTCTACAAAAAGGGAAAAATAAAGAAGTAGGACCGCCTGATTTGACGGCAAAACAAGTTATGAACCACATAGATAGAATTAAGAACATTGTTCCTGAACCAGAATATTACTGTCAGGGAATATACTTATACTTGTTTGGATTTTACCTTGCAGAAAACTCGAGATATATAGAAATAATAGATTAAATAAAACTATAGCAGCACCCTAAAGAAAAAGGGGAAAGACGCAAATTATCCAAACAAATAAACATATCAAAGAAATTTGAAATGCAGAAAACAAGGAAAACTTATACAAAAAGATTAGAAACAAGTTAGTCACGGTACGTAAACACAAGATTGAAGAATCATCCTTACACTTCCAATGGGAAAATATCTGGACAAATTGTCTGAAAATAAAATGAAATTAAAAAAAATCTAAAATATTAGAATATTTATATGACTCATAGTGGACAGGTAAGAAAGCCTTCCAAAGTAAAATAATTCCGAAAATACCACCGTGTCCAATTTGCAAAGAAAAAGAAGATAATAAGAAACATATTATACTAGAATGTAAATATCTAGTAAATTCTAGAAATCAGATAATCAACAAAATTAAAGCTCAAGGAGTATTTCGCATCGAACACTTATTGCACAAATAATATAACTGATAAACAACTATACCAAGAGCTCACAGATTTTTTTTTTTTTATAGATTTAGCAATGGAAACAAGGAAGAAAAATGTATGGATTAAAGAAAAAGAGACATAACACATACGGTTCTATAACTCTCCTACTCTCATTTAAAAGAAACAGAAGCAAAACCTTATGTTGAAAAACCATAATTGGTGATCAAATGAGAACCCATCCGGGGACCCTTCAGTTATATAATACTATATTCCTGGAAAATATTCCATTTACTTTCAATCATGGAAAGATACATAACCAACTTCAACCCCCCAAAACCCAACAAACAATACTCCATATGTACGCATACTTCTATCTCTCTACTTTTGTGGAGACTTACAATACACCGGAAAACCAAAGGGTAGCTAAAGAGCACAGGATATGATATACTGCCACCCTGATTACAAACAGCCCAAACATAACCAAAAATGTACACTCACAAGGTCACCTTGACTAACAAATAACCCAAATAATAACAAAGATCTATAACTCTCCCGATTTCATATTAAATTGATCAGAAGCAGAACCCGTGATGAAAAAGCCATAATTGGTGTTCAAACGCGAACTCATCTGGGGATCATGCAACTGTACAATACTTTAATCCACTTTTAAAACTCCCATTTTTGTCTACATTAAATAAAACGGAAGTAGAACCCTCGTGATGGGAACCCATCTGATGATCCTGCAGATGTACAATACTTTATTTCGAGAATTTTGTTTTCCCTTCCTATCACGGAGTGGATAAAAAACCAAAAAATACAAAGACAACCCTAGACACACATACTTTCTTGTTTCTATTTTTGAAATAAAATCATACCTCACTCCAAGACTTGTTTCTTATACCCTTATACCAAGAATATGCCGAGACATAAACCTATACGAAAAAAAAAAAACTTTCCTGGCCACACAAACCAATACAATTTTAAAAGGAAAGGCACAAAGGTTCTAAAATAAAGCAACGTAAAACGAACATCCAGATCAAAGTATGAAAAGTCATACATGAAAACTATTCACAAATAACAAGATAAATTATGCAAGCACTAAACAAATTACACACTTAGTGACTAAAATTTAAATAATTGCATTTTAGCTTTAATAATCATTCAAAATTTTAGAATAGGACTTGATCTAGATAGAGCCGTCCTAGCAACGAACACACAAACACACTTACAACATATGCATACATTAATACCCCAACCACGGACAGACTGGCATAGCCACTTCACGGAAAAATAATAACTTTTGAACAAAAGGCAAAGAAACAGGCTCTGGAACCAAATGGCTGCCAGGGATGGTATTAATGTCCTAAATTCAATCTGAAATGGGAAAGAAGCCAGGCCCACTGCTAGAACGATGAAAGAGAAGGAAGTATAACTCTGATAAAATCATAATGGGATAATGTAACTATATGATATGATGAAACAAATAGAGCAACCCATTAAAAATTTTAAAATTTAAAAACAATAACAAAAAAAAAAAGAAAAAACACACAACATACCATATGGGAGGGTGAGTGGCACACCTGCACTAAAAAGCTTATTTCTGAAAAACAAAGGGTGTCACTGCTAAGCCCTAAACAGCCATATATGCTGGAATGGGGCTATGTGGCGTCAACACCGATTGTGATAATTGTCCCTTACTTTAGATTCTGTTCAGAAACTACCTTTCTCGCAAGTTATAGGATCACTCTTCCCATAGCGGATCCTATTTACTAACATTCTCGGCCCATATCGATAATTCGTACTCTCCAAATCGGCACAACTGCATACTCGGCCCATTACGTACTCGGTCCATTAAGTATTGCTTACTCGGCCCATTACGTACTCGATCCGTTATGTACTGCATACTAGGCCTATTACGTACTTGATCCATTACGTTCTCGGTCCATTACGTACTCGGTCCATTACGTACTGCATACTCTGCCCATTACGTACTCGGTCCATTACGTACTGCATACTCTGCCCATTAGGTACTCGGTCCATTACGTATTGCATACTCGGCCCATTGCGTACTCCGCCCATTACGTAATCGGTCCAATTATGTACTGCATACTCGGCCCATTACATACTCAGTCCATTACGTACTGCATACTCGGCCCATTACGTACTCGGTCCATTACGTACTGCATACTCAGCCCATTACGTACTCGTTCCATTACGTACTGCATACTAGGCCTATTACGTACTTGATCCATTACGTTCTCGGTCCATTACGTACTCGGTCCATTATGTACTGCATACTCTGCCCATTACGTAGTCTCGGCCAATTACGTACTCGGCCCATTACGTACTGCATACTCGGCCCATTATGTACTCGGTCCATTACGTACTCTGCCCATTACGTACTCGGTCCATTACGTACTGCATACTCGGCCCATTTCATACTCGGTCCATTACGTATTCGGTCCATTACGTACTGCATACTCTGCCCATTAGGTACTAGGTCCATTACGTATTGCATACTCGGCCCATTAAGTACTCCGCCCATTACGTAATCGGTCCAATTATGTACTGCATACTCGGCCCATTACGTACTCAGTCCATTACGTACTGCATACTCGGCCCATTACGTACTCTGACCATTACGTACTCAGTCCATTACTTACTGCATACTCGGCCATTATGTACTCAGTCCATTACGTACTGCATACTAGGCCCATTACGTACTTGGCCCATTACGTACTCGGTCCATTACGTACTCGGTTCATTACGTATTGCATACTCTGTCCATTACGTATTCTGCCTATTACGTACTGGGTCCATTACGTACTGCATACTCTGCCCATTATGTACTCAGTCCATTACGTACTGCATACTAAGCCCATTACGTACTTGGCCCATTACGTACTCGGTCCATTACATACTGCATACTCTGCCCATTACGTACTCTGCCCATTACGTACTCGGTCCAATTATGTACTGCATACTCGGCCCATTACGTGCTCGGTCCATTACGTACTGCACACTCGGCCCATTACGTACTCGGCCCATTACGTACTGCATACTCGGCCCATTATGTACTCGGTCCATTACGTACTCTGCCCATTACGTACTCGGTCCATTACGTACTGCATACTCGGCCCATTACATACTCGGTCCATTACGTATTCGGTCCATTGCGTACTGCATACTCTGCCTATCAGTCCACTATTGATGTAATAGTAATGTGGAAATAATGTCCTTTGTTTAAAAACCATTGTCACTTTGTTTTCAGTGCGTCTGTCTATCCAGTTTAAGTGGAAGTCATGCACGTCCTTTATGCATAAAACAGTACCGACCATTTCAGCAACAACTGTAATTTTCTAGAAATTTATTACACATACCTTTAAGAAAATTTGACAACAAGTAATATTTCATTTAATCGGAACAAATTTGCCAAAATAATCATGTTGATATGCACTTTAATAAAATATTCATTAATGCAGTAAGATAAAATAAACACGGAGTAATATGCCGATATCACTAGAATATGTTAATTAAATTCTCTTTCTAAACTTGATACAAATTACTTAATAACCGGAATAATTATTAGCAAAGATATTTTGTTAAATATTTTCGTAGCAAACATCAACATGCGCACAAATTTTAAAATTCTGGATCGGCGCCTATCAAAGTTGAAAGGAAAATGGCATTTATTGGCGTATTCATTAGTTCTGCTTTATTAATCTTTTATTAGGTAATAATCGTATCAAGACAAGTACCTGTCGTTAATAATTTATTTATTACATATTGAATATAATCAACCATAATCTGTCCTGTACAAATGATATCTCTGAATCTAATTATCGTTAAATTTAAAAAATAAAGACATATGGTTCAAATTCTATTTGATCAAAGGCCGAATTTCAATTAAGCCGATGATTTGTTTTTTTTTTTTTTTTTTTTTTACAAAGAATAGCAAACAATGTCGATTATTTTTTTTATGTCAAATCACTGATTTGTCAATACACAGATTTGCCATGATTAGCTATATACAGCTATTACTTGAAGTATGTTGTAAATTATGTGCTAGATTTGTCTGGTCTTTGTTATTACAATGGCAGTCTTACAATCTTTTGCCATTTTTTAAAACTTGACTCATCCTAGAACTTAATAATGTTAACATTTTGAGTTTATTCAGTCGCTAATGAGACTTTAATTTCATGATAGATATTGTCTGATGTGAAGCAATATTATCAGTTTAACCTTCTGTTAGATTTTGCTTGGCCCATTACATAACTCAGTCCCCAATTTATATAATAGCAAGGTCGATGTAATGTCCTTTATCAACGATCATTTAATATTTTATTTTGAATCTTTGAATGCATCTATCAGTGCATCTTTGTGCGATTTTTAGTATCTAATGAAAGTTTACAAGTTAAGTAGACTTTCAATACTGACATTTCGGTAACGGTTATAATTGTCTAGAATTTCAGTACACATGCCTTTAAATGGCGACTAATTATTTTTTCTTTTGTCATTACAATTTCCAGCAAGTTGATTGGCCTCGCCTTTATCAATTTTGAGGATCATGCCTGTATGAACCAAAGTGCATATAGTTTAGCACCGCCCACTGGCACATATTTTTTTCTTCCAACATTCGCTTTGAAATTTAATCTGTAAAATGGTTGTAAGGTGATTATTCAGATGGGTCTGTATAGATCATTTAAATATTTGTGAAATTACTCTGTCTTCACTAAATGTAAATTTATTTATAGGGATAGACCAGGTTTTTCTTCTCATTATTACACAGATTGGACACCGTTTTTTCGGTTCATGCATCAATGAAGATAAAATGATCATGCCTTAATTGTTCGCGTAGTCACTAGACTTTTTTTTTAAAAAAAAATTACCATATATGGATCGTTTTTTTATTGACAAATTGTAACATTTAATTAAAATTAAATAAGTATGGACCAAATCTGTAATGGGAATACTTGATAATAGGCTGACTTTGATAGTCATAATTTTTAAATTGAATTTGTATGGACCGACTCTGTAATGGGTCAACATTTTTATGGACTGACTCTGGAACAGGCCGAGTATGTTATGGGCTGAGAAATCCATTCACCTTTTCGAGAAGGTATTCTAATTCTAACATTCGTTTCAGATTTAATTATTACCCTTAAATTGATCGGAACATCCCCTCTCTGTTCCGACAAGCCTAGAAATAACATTGGATTTAGTGATTGAATAATGGAAGTCGATGATCATTTTGACTTGGCGATTAGGGTTGGATAATCTATATAAAGTTATAACCATATCAGTAGTTCCCCCTTCTGACAACTACAAAGACTGCAGACCCGTTACCCCAATAATGATAGTGTCGTAAGCTTACGATCTCTCCTTACAGAGAAACAATGAATGAAGTTTTTCAGGGTATAAACTAATCTGGTAGGTCGAGGATGACTTGGTTGGTGAATGCTTAATGGTTCGTTAATTCGAGTTTCCTCTTACCCTTCCCACCATATTTGTTATATTTGGGTAGTAAGGGTGTAGGCTCAGAGTCGTTTGTCTATCGAAAAGTTGGAATTCGGTGTCGGCATAGAGTAGCTGCTTATTAGCCGCCCTAGCAAACATGAACGACCTCTCAATGCGTCCTACCTGCATAAATCGATAATCTAATCTCAGAAACAGCAAGTAGGACATTGTTTATGTCTTTAATCCGCTGACTGATGAGTCAAAATTACAGCGTTGATGAAGTTTGACATGAAATTCGTCATTTGCATTTCTAGTCACAGACTGCATAAATCTTACAAGCCACATTTCAATAACATTAGAGGTCCAATAGTCACGTGATATCAACAATAAACCACTTTCCAATGGTGTGGTATATAAAATTTGAAAATAATAAATAAAAGTCACGCAGTATATATAAATAAATATAATGTACACTAAATTCTCAACATATTTATTTTGTGAAAGCGACCAGAAACCTATTGGCATCACAGCAAGGTGTAGACAGTAACAGATTTCTGTTCGTTGTTTTCAGAATAAGTATTTATAGAAGTGTATGTTCTTTCATTTTTTACTAAGGATTACGTGATATTTTTTTTTAATTTTCGATTTGCTTTCCTGCAGCAATATCGAATATTGTATGTAGTTGATATCACGTGACTATTGAATCTTTTATGTCTTTGCCATGTAGATGTGATATTTGTTTAGTCATGTGACTCGGAATGCAAATAAGTTCCAGGCTAAATTTCAGCAACGCAGTAGTTTCGTCTCGCTGTCAACAGATTAAAGACATAACTCGCAATTTCTGAGAAAATAAATCATAGTCTTATCGATCTCCTGCAGGTACATATCGATGAAAGATCATTCAAGTCTGCTAGGCCGGCTAGTAAGCGGCTACCCTATGCCGGCACCGCATGGTGTGGGCGAATTCCAACTTTTTCAATACGCAAATGACTCTGACCCTACCTACACACCCAACATGATGTCAAAATATCAAACATGGAATGGGAGTAATCAGAGGAAACTCTAATTGAACGGTTCTTGTGCAGTTCTGGGACAATTAGACAACAGCTGACTCGTGTCTCGGCATTACTCGAACCTTCATAACTCGACCTCGAAGCAAATCCGACAAAATAACTTGTCGTGCAGATGCTCTTGAAAAATATTTGTTATATCACTGACATAAAGAATTTCACTATTCTTTATATGCGAAATTTAGTTAAGTAACAATATGTAGTACTAGCTGGAGACCTAATCCCCTTAGAATTAGTAATCAAATAAATTAAGAATTATTCCTTAATTACTTATGACAATTTTCTTCATTATCGAATCACTAAAACAGCAGGAATTCCATTTGTTTTCAGGCTGAGATTTTTGCACGCGGTTCGTGGACTTACGTTGCCACTATTATTTGTTATATGTAGTTTTTGAATAGCCCATACTGAAATATTTAATACAATCGATTCTTTGCATAAACATGGCAAACAGAGAAGACGTTAGTTCCAAGTTAAGGTTGTGTGCTTAAATTTTGTTCTTCATTTGAATACTTATATTGCCGATATTAACATTTTACAATGTGGGCAGATGCCACTCCCAGTCCTCAAGTCAAGTCAGATTTGTTTTTGTGGGCTTGACGCCATTTTCAGAGCATATTAGGCTGTTCGTGGCTGCCTGTACATGTATAATTTGTTGAGGAAGATGCAGGGAAGAACCACCTATACTCACGAAAAGCTACTAACAACTTTCTCACATACCCACATCGCTGATCGAACCTAGACACGAATGCATGCGGACAGAGGCGAGATGTCATTGATATGTAAAGGCTAGCGCCCGTCCACTCGATCACCCGGTGTCCTTCAACTTAAATAAGACCTAGTCATATCACTTTGTATTTACATAATTGGGACCCGGGTTTCCGAATGGTCTAATCTGTTGGCCATGAAAGCATTAGCTCAGTATAGTTCATGATATACCTTATATTATTTTTATACGCGACGCATTTTGTAATATATCTTTAATTTGTATTGTGTGATGGTGTTTGTCCATAATTATATGTAATGTATAATTAATTTGTATCGTGTGATGTTTTTGTCCATTATTATATACAATGTATAATTAATTTGTATTGTGTGAAGGTTTTTGTCCATTATTATATGTAATGTATAATTAATTTGCATTGTGTGATGTTTTTGTCCATTATTATATGCAATGTATAATTAATTTGTATTGTGTGATGGTGTTTGTCCATTATTATATGCAATGTAGAATTAATTTTTTATTGTGATTGACCTTTGTTATTAACTGAGAGTAGTTGTGGATGATGCCCCCATGTGAGGATTGGTTATGAGAGATGGGGGTGGGTGGGTTGCTCCCAATATTTTATTTAAATTATTATAGAAGTCCCAACCAGGCTCAATTTTGGCAAAATTTAGTGAAAGTTAGATGTACAGTTTAGGGCTTCAAGTCAGCAACGCCGAAAGTTAAATGATTAAAGATACAAAAGGGTGAAATCCAATGAATGACAATTTAATAACAATTCCAAAGTTAAAAGATTCAAAATTTCTCAAATTTACTCCTTCCGCTCGGTCCTTTAATAGCCCATTGCATCACTTGTTTCTTAGTGTGAGAGACTTCCTGTGAAAACACAATGACGGTATACTGATTTTGCTTGGAACCGCTCCAGTAGCCTAGTGGTTAGAGCGTCCGCCTCAAATGCAGGAGGTCGTGGGTTCAATCCCCGGTCGAGTCATACCAAAAGACTTACAAAAATGGTACTAACAGCTGTCTCGCGTGGCGCTCAGCATTAAGAGGTTAGTGTTAGGACTTGTCGAACTTGCGTCAGGATAATGTGACTGGGTGGGACATCATGCTACATGTCTGCGGCATTATGCCCAGGTGCTAGACATCACTATAAAGTGCCACACTGCATATGACTGAAAGATTCTTAAAGCTACGTTAAAAATCATAATCACATCATATCACAAATTTTTGCTTTGCGCTCTCATCTCACAATACACACAGCCTATCATCAGATAACGGCTATTAAATTTCTTCGGTCACGCATTCATTCACATCGAAATACTCATACGTTCTTGCATGGTAAAACACGACAAAAGTAAAGCAGGGCATCAAATACACTTATACATAAAACAATAAATTGCTTCACATCAGTAGATACTCCAAATCTAACTATATTAAACAATATCAAACTAACCAGAAAGATCTCTTTACATTACAACTCACACCCTATTTCCTTAGAAATCTTCTCAGGAGAAACTAACCTTTTGCTTGTGAGGGTCGAAATTATTATTCTGATCTAAGTTATAATCACACCCTCTATCTTAATTTCGATTGGATGTCGCTGTGAACTGATCCAATCAAACTTAGTGGACAATGTCCTCTCGCTGTCTGTCCACGTGGAGACGGATGAGAACATGCCCCTTTCACCTTGAGTCTTCCTTTGATCTCTGAACAAATATTAACACCCAAGTGCAAATACTACAAGCCTTTATCTAAGTGGCCGAAATATAGCCTTGCTGGCGGTCGCGATAACCTTGCATAATGGGTTAGCACTAGCTTGTGGCAATGTTTAGACGTCAAACGCTGTAAAAATACTCATTTTTAGACACATCCTAATGGCCGGGCTGAGATAACGTGACTAGTAATTAGGTGTACCTGAATAATGTTTGTTGTTTTTTTTTTTAAATAAAAAAAACAAACAAACTGCACATTACAAAGCTAATTCGTGTCTTTGAGTTTGGATCATGTATTAAGATCATTATTATTTGGCGGAAAAACAAACAAACGACATATTACATAGCTAATTCTTGTCTATGATTTTGGATTATTTAATAAGATTAGTATTATTTGGCGGTGAACATAGTATCTGGATCTGAATTTCAGACATTGGTATTCCTTGGGAAAAATATGGTCTCTTTCTTTCCGGTGTATCTCAAATTTATGTAAACATATTATTGTTAACGAATTAATGGACGACAGAGTATTGTCCGAAAGTATTATTGCAACATTGGTCAGGTTAAGAAGTTTATAAAGTTGTATAAAGTTGTTTGCTTCAAAAATGCTCAAAGACATTTCAGATTTTATCAGTGTGATACATCAAAGCTGCAGCACATCAACATTTTTACGAGGCTATTGGCACATCAGCACGTTTAAAATTGGATTTCATTCGGAACACTATCTGAATTCATTCGGAACTCTATACATTGGACTTGGACTTGTGATACAATTTTTGGGACTATTTGGATTTTAGTTCACAATAAAGATTTCTTTGTATATTTTCACTATGTATTCTAAGGAAATAAATTAGCTGCTGAATTTGGCAAACAAATGTTGGTTTTCGCTCTATCTGTTACTTTTTTCTTAAGACTATTTACCTTTAAAAATGGTAATAAATTTTATTAATTCATTACTGCACGGATGTCTGGTTTAAACTGGTAGAAAGTTTAACAGCTTAGTTGCTGAATGGCTAAAACCTATTTATTTACCATTCCTTTTTTTATCAGGTCTTTTGAAGCATGTTTTTGCATTTAAGAGTTTTAAAATGATCGTTTAAAATGAATGAGGCCTTAATCATACATTACTTTGTATATTTCTGGAACTACCTGTCCCAAACTAAGAAAGTTTATGGTTATTTCAGCGGTTCATTAGAAGTACTTCCAGAATCATTGTATAGAAATGACTTATATGTATTTATTTCATCACATAAATTGTATGTTTCTTGTTATAAACACATTCCAAATTGCCTTTATTATCGAAATTGAGATATTTGCTTAAATCTTTACTAATATTTATTTGTCTTGTGGTATTATTGTTGAAACAAATACTGCTGACATGTGTAGTAAACTGAGTAGTCTATATTAATACAGTTTAATTTGACGGATTCCTGTGTTTGTATTGATTTACGTTCAAAATGAAAACTTGTATTATTACAAGGGATTTGTCAGCTTTTGCTTACATTTTATTGCCTGAAAAACCTTTAATAAGTTATAAATTATCATTTATCCAGGTCTTTCTTAAATACGTCATGGTTTTTTGTTGTAAAGTTAAAAAATATCACTATTTTGAAAAAAAAAAATGCTGAAAATTAACGGGACGAGAATGCTACCTGGCGGGATCCTTTGCTAATGTTTAGAATACATATTTTTGGACTCTGAACATTTTGTTGTATTTTGTACCAAAAGAAACCTCTGTATTGATATAATGGCCTATTCGTACCTATTAAGCCAAAAATGATAGGGGTCAAATGTCACTTGAGTCCCAACATTCGTTTCATAACAGCTTGTAACATTATTTTTAGCTGGTTCATTTTTCTAATATTACAATATTTTCAAGAAGTGAATGTAATTGGCGGAGGAAGGAAGCCTTTATCGTGATTAGATATGATATATTGAGACCTGTCGATAATTGTTTCTGAGCAGAAGGCGACATCGACATCTACGAGAAAGAGACTATTAAACGTAATAGGAAAAGATCAGTTTGTCGGGTTCTGCATTCTGAATATTTATCCATGTCCAGAATTTAAATACAAACGAGTTTAGGTTTTGGAAATCAAACTGCATCTGTATTACAGAAGCAGTCACGCTTCAAAGGCAATCTTCTTACAATATAATTTTAAAAATGCAAACAAAAGAACACAAAAGGCTCCATAACCAATTGAAAAAGGAAAAAGTAATAAAAGTACACTTACATCTACAGATACATTTTCATTAATATTAATATTTATATTTAGATTTTCGTGAATGACAGAAAAATTATTCATGTACGAGCATGAAAATTAATTTTTGGTAACGAAGTTATTTGTCGTTAAAAGCCATAACAGGGTTTTGATAGGAAAGCTCTATTGAGCTGCAGCCAGGTTTACATCTGACATGCTATGCAAAAGCATTACAATTTTTTTGAATCTGAATGTGACAGCAATTAGTAAATTCTGATAATCTCCACAGCTGGAATGATCCCTTAAGTGACAAAATGATGCAATGGCTTTCGTAAAAAGCATTTTGTCAAATCTACTATTTATCATGTTAACTTGTCACCATACTGGCTCGATGGACAGAAGCTCTTGCACTGTAATACGAAATAATGAGTGCGTGGTGAACTCGTCGGAAAGTATTTATTGAGCCGCACTGGATTTTATTTTAAAGCTGAATTGAATGGATTTATATTTACAAATGCAATGGATTCTATTTCGTATAACATTGTAGACACTCATGCAGCATAGCCTTACATGATGGTGCCGCCTTTCGTGATCATATCGACAGGATACCAATATCAGCTTGTGTCACAGATTTGCTTTGTAGGTAACTCATATTACATAGAATTTTAGATCGTGTCTGGTTTACGAATGCAAGTATACAGTTTTTCTCGGATTGCAATGAACACGCTGTACAGACTGGAATCATTTCATGGCGGTACCTATCCAGAGAAACCAGGTACAAAAGACACATGAAACTAGAATAGTGGGTAAAAAAGAAAAGCAAATACTTTTTTCACGACACTGGAAATGATTATGTCGGAACAGATCAATATAGAACACAGATATCGCCCCCACCTACTCACTCACAACGAAAGAAATAGAAAGAAGGGATTTTGTCACATTGCTTGCCTGTGCCCTATCAAAATTTAAGTCACAAAGTTAGAAAACAACGAAAAAGGAGAACTCAGAAATTAGTAAGTATTCTGACAAACAAAATAAAACTCATTTTATACTAATGTCAAAGAGAATCATTAGAATCCTGACACTGCGTGTTAGGTCTAAGCCATTGTATAAAATCACTGTGAAAAGAGTGTGTAAACCCTCATCCAATTGTTGCGGAGCAGGTTCCCCACAGAAATGAGCTAATCTTGCTACCCATTTAATGTTCTTTTCAAATGATATCAACTGACTGTAAACATGTGGAAATTGATGCTATACATCGTGATGAAGAAATATTTCCATCAATCCCTTATTATTCTGTATATACTGTTATCATGTATGATGAGAAACTATTACTGTTGCAGTGCAAGAACTGATAATGACGTAAAAGACGGAAAGTTTCGTAGCTTTTCTGACCATTTTTCCCTAGAACTGGAAGACATGGAAAGGTACAGCTGGCAAACCTTTTCTATATTTTTGCATGTAATTGGGAAAGAAGATTTCGCTGGAATTGATTGGGTGTTAGAGTAACACTCTTCCTTTATGCTGAACATTCTTAAATTTTCTGCAAGTTGCCTGATTTACGAAGACAATATCGCATCATAATTTACGTTTCTACAAATATTTGGGTAGAGGATAATATTTACACTTTTATATACGATTACCCAAGGGACACGAGGGAGAAAACTTAGCTACCAGGTTTTTTTTGTGTACGTGTTTGTAATTTATTACATTAGAATTTGAGAAAAATTGCTGTAAGACTCAGTGCGCATGTACTGAATTCAGTATTGTCCATGCACAAACTCCATTTTATGTCTGTATGCTACTTATTTATATTTTATCTATGGCGAAATCGAGGAAGTACCCACTGTTGAAAATCAGAACATCCCGGGTTGGTTGCTCCCCCCACCGTGTATTGGTACTAGATAGTCTTTTATGTGATACTGTACCCACACCAATCATTCAATCAATACCTAACAAAGTGATCGATTCGTTTACAATATGTTTTATTCAGTTCGTGGAATATTTTTTTTTATTTACTTGCGAGTTGTAGGATTATAGTTGAAATTCTGTTGTGGCTCAGTGGTAGGTGTGCCTTAATTGGAATCCAAAAGTCACGTGGTTCAAATCCCACCAGATCTGCATGTCTATTGGCAAGGCGCTTTTCTCACGTTGCCTTGACACTATGTAACGTTTCTTGTTAGAATTTTGACTAAATTTTTGCCAACCATTAACAGACAATAAACAAATATATAAATAAATACCATGCAGCAATTGGAGAAATATTATCGATTAACGATCTTTGAATGAATTTGCGGAAATAAATCCCGTGGAAATTGATTATCCGTTGAAATAAATGTGGCTTGGTTTTCATTCCGTGAAACGGGAAAATAAAACTGCAATAGAATTGATCCCTATTTCGTTTGATGAGACTGGCACATAAATGGAATAATAAATATATTAACTGATGTCTTTATTGCAGTGAATCAAGAGTTGCAGAGATGTCGGTGGATAATTTGAAGCAGCCTAACACGCAGTAACTAATGTAACTCAAAATAGAATGGCCAGAAGGTATTCTTGTTTTGGATTATAGCCAGTATAGCCAGTATATTAGATAAACGTTATACCATGCACTAATCATCATCATCTTCTTCTTCTTCTTCTTCTTCTTCTTCTTCTTCTTCTTCTTCTTCTTATTATTATTATTATTATTATTATTATTATTATTATTATTATTATTATTATTATCATCATTGTTGTTGTTGTTGTTGCTGTTGTTGTTGTTGCTGTTGTTGTTGTTGTTGTTGTTGATCAGACCAATGACATAAACCAATCAAATAAGTAATTCATTTTTATTGTTTTCCTTCTTTGGATAGCAAATTAAAAATGTTCATTTGTCCTCCGGAATTTTGCGCAGCGGAGTAAAATTCATTGTAGGCTAGAAAGCCAATCATTGTTCGAGGTAGAAAATACTGACTGTTGTCCATCTTAAAAAGATTCCTATAGCTGCGATAGCTAAAACCAGAATGATTAAAATTTAAAAACCCTTTTTGTAGACAAAATCGCTACATTTCGTGTCTAAGAAAATAATGGATATATGGCAAAGTTTTAATAAATGATGGTAAAATTTACCATCTTTATCATCATCATCATCATCATCATCATCATCATCATCATCATCATCATCATCATCATCATCATCAGTATCAGCAATTTTATATACGAAAAGATGATAATGATGATGATGACGACGACTTTGATGATGAATGACTAAAGCCTGGGCATATTAAACATGCTGAAGGAAAATTCGATCATCATTATCATCAGTCAATGACAGGTGTACTAAACATGACCATTGAAGTTTTGCCATTTGGCAGAGTTTATATGACTTCCATAAAATATACATATGGTGAATACTTCATCAATTATGCATTTCAACATGGTTATATATATATATATATATATATATATATATATATATATATATATATATATATATATATATATATATATATAAACTTATAACGTTATCCTTATCAGAATAGATATATATATATAAACTTATAACGTTATCCTTATCAGAATAGATTCAGAAGAATTTCTAAATATGAATCACCACCATACAATACATCAACAAAGAGTTTCCATGTGGGATCTGTTAACAAATTCCAGTCGGCTAAAACTACTACAACTAGATGAACAATCGGGAATCGTTCTATCTTAATTTTTCTCATTGAAGAAATGCAGATGTTGAGATTAAATTTGATACGGTCAAACTTCAGAATGTTAGACTGATTACTTAAAAGTTAGAATGTTTTAGTTGATTGATAACTAAAAGAATACAAACGGGGACCAGACAAAGCAGATATGGCAGTGTTAACTAAGTTATTTACAACAAAAAGCTTCGAGATGATTGAGATTCCAATTAAATTTCAGCAAGCTAATATACTTTGTTTTGCCTCGTAAAATTTAACCAAGGTAGCCAGCACGTATTTCGAATTTGTTAGAATTTCTTTATTGCTGTTGTGTATTTTTTAAAGTTAGAGTTACCTTTGATTATAACGGTTGTTGCATATTCTATTCAGATAGACTTTTGAACAAAAGTTTATATATCATTTTTTCGTCTCCTCCGCACTCTTCAAATTTGGAAAGAAAATTGTTATGTAAAACGTATAGAGTTGCAAAGAGTAGTTGTTGACCGTCATGCAAACAAATATATCTACGGACCCTTGAAAAATTAATCCCATTGCTCAAAGGGGGCAGAATGGTTACATATAGAAATATCTTTAACACATCATTTTGCATGAATAATTTGTTCAGACAAAGACCTCAAAATCAAAGTATGTTTTTAAAATTATGTGTTTGAAGATGGTATTATCATTATTCCCTGTCAAGCGCTGTAGACATTCATATGTATCGACCTATCGCTCAACATAAGAAAACATCTCTCAATTAGGGCCAGAGAAAACGTTACTCAGTTAATTTATCCATTAAAAAACCCAAATCGATTTAAGCGTATACGAAATGGAAGAGTCCATATTTGTATTATTAGCGTAAATAAGATCTTTAGAGAAACCTCGTGCAAAAGACGTCATACAATTTTGCTTTCTAATGGCTAATTGGTTTTTTCATGAGGAAATTCCACTTTCTAGTCAGAGTACGTTACAGATATACATTTGGAGGCTGCAAGAAACCTCTAAAGGAGAGAAACATAATAAACGCTCTTACAGACGAATTGCCACTTGTTAGATTTTGACCCTGGGGAAAGTACAAAGATGTCTGATTTTCGATGTTTTGCCACTTGTTACATTTTTACCTTAGGGCAAGCACAAGGTTGACTGGTTTCGATATTGGGTTGTTTCCTGAACGATAATTTCGATGCTGATGACGAAAATAATTGGAAGGAAATCGCGGATTTTACAGGGGTGAGAACGGTTGCGGAGACCATGGCGCGAATTACGAATGTTCACGAGTGAATTTTAGCATTCTGGCCAAAAGCAGCTGCTCCAACCGAGAATCAGTTAAGCGTAAAATGGTCTTTTTCAAGAAGAAAAACGGACAAAAGAGGAGCAAATATGGCGACTGTTACAAATATTTTTTTGTCCTTCTCATTATCCATATCTTTTTTCTACAGCGTTTTCGTTAATTGAATTCCTGAAAATGTGCTGTTGAGACTCACCAAATGGAATTATTATCTTGCTCTAGCAAGATCTACATCCATCTGTCCTCTTTACACAAAAAAGCAATTGTATGTTCTGTCATGGTAAAACAATTCTGATACACTAAACAAATCTAATAATTTTTTATCTCATCTCATCTCATCTCATCTCTCTCTCTCTCTCTCTCTCTCTCTCTCTCTCTCTCTCTCTCTATATATATATATATATATATATATATATATATATATATATATATATATATATATATATAATAGCTTATAAGTCAAGTCCAACTTTAAATTGTATAGACCCAGATCTGCATCTGCAGTCAGATATTACTCCAGCAGATATGGGTCTATGCGTTTTACTAGGGAGTAATTAGTAGAACAATGGGTCTATGCGTTTTACTAATGAGTAATTAGTAGAACAATGGGTCCATGCGATTTACTAGGGAGTAATTAGTAGAACAATGGGTCCATGCGATTTACTAGGGAGTAATTAGTAGAACAATGGGTCCATGCGTTTTACTAGGGAGTAATTAGTAGAACAATGGGTCCATGCGTTTTACTAGGGAGTCATTAGCAAAACAATGGGTCCATGCGTTTTACTAGGGAGTAATTAGTAGAATAATGGGTCCATGCGTTTTATTAATGAGTAATTAGTAGAACAATGGGTCCATGCGTTTTACTAGGGAGTAATTAGTAGAATAATGGGTCCATGCGTTTTACTAATGAGTAATTAGTAGAACAATGTGTCCATGCGTTTCACTAGGGAGTAATTAGTAGAACAATGGGTCTATGCGTTTTTTTAGGGAGTAATTAGTAGAACAATGGGTCTATGCATTTTACTAGGAAGTAATTAGTAGAACAATGGGTCTATGCGTTTTACTAACGAGTAATTAGTAGAACAATGGGTCCATGCGTTTTACTAATGAGTAATTAGTAGAACAATGGGTCCATGCGTTTTACTAGGGAGTCATTAGCAAAACAATGGGTCCATGCGTTTTACTATGGGAGTAATTAGTAGAATAATGGGTCCATGCGTTTTATTAATGAGTAATTAGTACAACAATGGGTCCATGCGTTTTACTAGGGAGTAATTAGTAGAATAATGGGTCCATGCGTTTTACTAGGGGAGTAATTAGTAGAATAATGGGTCCATACGTTTTATTAATGAGTAATTAGTAGAACAATGGGTCCATGCGTTTTACTAGGGAGTAATTAGTAGAATAATGGGTCCATGCGTTTTACTAATGAGTAATTAGTAGAACAATGAGTTCATGCGTTTCACTAGGGAGTAATTAGTAGAACAATGGGTCTATGCGTTTTTTTAGGGAGTAATTAGTAGAACAATGGGTCTATGCATTTTACTAGGAAGTAATTAGTAGAACAATGGGTCTATGCGTTTTACTAACGAGTAATTAGTAGAACAATGGGTCTATGCGTTTTACTAATGAGTAATTAGTAGAACAATGGGTCCATGCGTTTTACTAGGGAGTAATTAGTAGAACAATGGGTCTATGCGTTCTTTTATGGAGTAATTATTAGAACAATGGGTCTATGCATTTTATTAGGAAGTAATTAGTAGAACAATGGGTCTATGCGTTTTACTAATGAGTAATTAGTAGAACAATGGGTCTATGCGTTTTACTAATGAGTAATTAGTAGAACAATGGGTCCATGCGATTTACTAGGGAGTAATTAGTAGAACAATGGGTCCATGCGATTTACTAGGGAGTAATTAGTAGAACAATGGGTCCATGCGTTTTGCTAGGGAGTAATTAGTAGAATAATGGGTCCATGCGTTTTACTAATGAGTAATTAGTAGAACAATGGGTCCATGCGTTTTACTAGGGAGTAATTAGTAGAATAATGGGTGTATGCGTTTTACTAGGGAGTAATTAGTAGAACAATGGGTCTCTGCGTTTTACTAGGGAGTAATCAGTACAACAATGGGTCTATGCGTTTTACTAGGGAGTAATTAGTAGAACAATGGGTGTATGCGTTTTACTAGGGAGTAATTAGTAGAACAATGGGTTTATGCGTTTTACTAGGGAGTAATTAGTAGAATAATGGGTCCATGGGTTTTACTAATGAGTAATTAGTAGAACAATGGGTCCATGCGTTTTACTAGGGAGTAATTAGTAGAATAATGGGTGTATGCGTTTTACTAGGGAGTAATTAGTAGAACAATGGGTCTCTGCGTTTTACTAGGGAGTAATCAGTACAACAATGGGTCTATGCGTTTTACTAAGGAGTAATTAGTAGAACAATGGGTGTATGCGTTTTACTAGGGAGTAATTAGTAGAACAATGGGTTTATGCGTTTTACTAGGGAGTAATTAGTAGAACAATGGGTCTATGCGTTTTACTAGGGAGTAAATAGTAGAACAATGGGTCTATGCGTTTTACTAAGGAGTAATTAGTAGAACAATGGGTCTATGCGTTTTACTAAGGAGTAAATAGTAGAACAATGGGTCTATACGTTTTACTAGGGAGTAATTAGTAGAACAATGTGTCTATGCGTTTCACTAGGGAGTAATTAGTAGAACAATGGGTCTATGCGTTTTACTAAGGAGTAAATAGTAGAACAATGGGTCTATACGTTTTACTAGGGAGTAATTAGTAGAACAATGTGTCTATGCGTTTCACTAGGGTGTAATTAGTAGAACAATGGGTCTATGCGTTTTACCAGGGAGTAATTGGTAGAACAATGGGTCTATGCATTTTACTAGGGAGTAATTAGTAGAACAATGGGTCTATGCGTTTTACAAGGGAGTAATTAGTAGAGAAAACAACTGATCCTGATCTGCTGGCGCAGTATCCACCGTGTAACAGTGGGCTTAATATCAGTGCAAACAAAAAGAGAATGTAATTAAAACATTAACAAAAAGAGAATGTAATTATAACATTAATATTTGGTTTATCTGTTTGTATAATTTGTACAACATATCATTCAAATATAATTCAAACATTTGCTGTCGGTAATGTAACAAAGCTTATACGACAATAGCAAGCAGTAAAATCTATATATGCACTCGAGCACTGAATGTATGTTGCGACCGTTTTCATCTGTTGTATTTCTTATGCAGAGGAAATAAATCCTTCATAAAGGCGTCATGAAACTTTTGACCTACTCAACCACTATTCAGATAAAAAGATCATAAGAACAGGCACGCGCTAACAGCCCCACTTGTGTCCTTTAAAGTTTTTGGACGATTTGAGCTTGCTTTCTGTAGGGTTAACCTCATATCATTTTGTCGTTAAGTGCGTGCATTATCTTCCCAAGATTTGTAACATTTAACGATTAACACATCTGCTTCACTATATATAAGACTACTTCTCTGTCGTTTAATAAATACTACGTAGAAGACTACTTCATTGTCGTCTGATATTTCGTGGAAGCAACCTTTTGACTTGACACAGAATTAATTAGCTTTTTTATGCCGGAAGTAAGAATCAGAGAGTTTTCGGGGTGAAATTTAACTGCAAAAAGCACATTTGTTTTGTTTTAAATTTTTAATATAGTTATGTTTCAATATATTATTTTTATTTATAGTACTTTTTATGAGAAATGGCAAGATAAACATTTTTAAATTAGAGAATCATGCAGAAATGCATCGATTGTGATAATGAGATATCGCGGAAATGTAAAGGCTTGACATGTTAGTATGATTGTATCTACGTAGACGCTTGTATCGCTTAATCTATGTTATCTATGTAGGAACGAATGACAGCACTTGTATCGTTTAATCTATGTTGGAAAAAGTGACAGCACTTGTATCGTTTAATCTATGTAGGAACGACTATAGCACTTGCATCATTTAATCTAAAAAATGATGCATTATAGACGACAAATATGGAAAGCAATCCATTATCAGTTAAAGTTAAATTTTAGCAGGAGTCAGCAAAACTCATGCCTGCTCCATCTTTTTAGTACGAATCTGTAAAATACCAATATTACTAAAACTACCAGAATATGCAACCATATGCAAATATTGTTCATGCGGTATCCAATTGTCGTTGCTAACTGAATTTTGTAAATGGGATGTTGTTTTATTTACCTTCCAACTAAAGAGTTCGTTGCAACGACAAAAAATACCGTTGCAAAGACGTCATTATTAAAGAAACCCTCTATTGTAGAAACAATATATACGTACCCTTGTAAAGATGTTAAGCTAACGGTGTGACAGTATTTTTTGTTTGTTGCAACCGTTTATTTTATCGTTGCGTTACCTTGAGTGTTGCAATGATTTTATCACTGCTGTAAATGTGTTCTTATTGTGGCAACGCTAAAATATACGTTTTACCATTGCAACGGTAACGTCTCCAATGATAATGTAATACGTACGCACCGGTATCAGTATACAGCAATAGGTGAATATCGTTGCAACAAAGCGTTAAAATAAATGTTCCTTTGCATGATCAAATTTTAACGTTAACCGGATACCGTTGAGATGATATATGTACAACGTTTCAATAGTAATGGTAGTTTTGATTCTTTTGGCAAACAAAAACCATCACTACTGAACTCTCTCTCTCTCTCTCTCTCTCTCTCTCTCTCTCTCTCTCTCTCTCTCTCTCTCTCTCTCTCTCTCTCTCTCTCTCTCTCTCTCACACACACACACACACACACACACACAAACACACACACCACACACACACAAACACACACATACACAAATAGGAATGTTAAATACTTATGATTTCGTTATCTTCAAGATTTATATTTGCAGAGTCATATAATCTAGAGTCTTCAATGTATATTGAGAAAAATGAGTTGATAACTTTACCTCTTTTACAGAACTAATTTTTCTGATTATATAAGTATTGAGATCTGGGCACCGAGCATAGTCAAATTTTCGTATAGGACATACATACATCCATCCATCCATCCATCCATCCATACATACATGTTGTTGTTATAGGGTTTAACGCCATTTTTCAGCAGAAGATAGGCTATAATATACATGGCTGCCAGTATGAATGGTGGAGGAAGAACCCTGGAAAACCCCGGGAACAACCACCGACACACGAGAAGCTACTGGCAGGCTTTCTCACTTACCTACGTTACATACATACATTCATAAGTAGTATAGTGGGTCACCCTAGGGTCAATGTAATTTCCAGTCAGAAAGGTGTCCCGCCCGGCACTCTGGGGTCAATGGGAATTTAACATGAAATTTTACACGGCACTTGGTGGTAAATGGGAATTTAACAAATTTAATATGGCACTGCGGTCTAAGGGAATTTAACATGGGGAAATTTAACGTGTATATGTACAAGGGATTGGAAATGTCTAGTGTCAATGGGAATTGAACATATATAAACATATATAGAGACATAGCCATAGAGACAGAATTAGAGACAGAGACGTAGACAAACAAACAAATGCATTGATATGGCAAGAGATTAAATCTTTTCTAGGCAATTGAGTGGACTTAAAAGGACCTTTGGTTTTTCTACTGTCTCTCATGTCTTCTTTTTCCATTTTCTTATCATTTTCTTTTCCTTCTTCTTGTCCTTCTTCTCCATCTCCACCTCTTTCTTTCTCTTCTCATTCTCCTCTTCCTTCTGTATCTTTTCGTTCCAAGCTCTCATTTAAATTTTATTTTTTTCATCCCCTTTCTCCTCCTTTTCCTCTATCAGTTCTCTCAATCTCTCCGTTCTCTTCTTTTAAATTATTAATCTCTATCTTGAGACGGCGAAGACTATATGCACCACACTCCAACTTCATTAAACATTCCTCCCGCATCACCCAGTCATCCACTACCCCTTGTAATCGCTACATCCTATCCATTTTACTCAACATTTTGGAATATTCAATGTTGAATGGTGCGAATGACAGACAGACAATTATTTAAGTCACCTACGATGGTTTAAAGCACTCGCGACTAGTTTATGACTGAGCTTTTTAATTGTTCGATGTTTTTGGAATGATGCCACAAAAGCACCGCCTTTATGTACGATATACGTACTTTTCAATGACCTGTTAAAAGGTGGAAAGGGGAACGGGACCCGATGAGGAACACCAACCGCTGAACTTTGATGTTGTCCACGCTCCAAAATGCCCGGATCGGCCGAACGGGGATTGTATGTCATATTCTGTCCAGTTCTACTACTGGACGTCCCCTCTCCCCAGTATTGTGTAAGCCGCCTGTGCAATCGGCCTAAGTTCTGATTTGAAGATTGCCTAATCTTATTTATTTGTTGGAATTTTGTGTACTAAACTTACTTCCATTGTCCAAATTAAACCAATTAGCTGGATGTCAGCGACCATGTGATTTTGGGGACACGTATCATTATCCTAATTTTGCTGTTTTTGATGACGTAGAGTCCAAAAAACCAAGGTAGTTATATGCAGTGGTGTAATCGAATGAGGCGAGGCATTCGATTGCCAATAGAAGTTCCTCTCGTATAAATAAGGAAGTGGAGGAAAGAAGAGAAAGGAGGGTGGGGGAAGGGGATTCTTGATGGAAAATCTATCAACAACACAGGCTTGCTGTTGCTTGAATTCCAACCACGTATTTGTATGTATTGTTTTCCCTAGCACCATTTCTAGTCCCCTTGTGTTAGTAAGAGTTGAGTGTGACATAGAGAGAAAGAGAAGAGCTTATGGTGGAAAATCTTTGTATCACACAAGCTTGTTGTACGCAGGTGTTGATAGTTTGTGTTTCCTATCACCTGTTTTGGGCCCGTTTGTTAGTTGGGGTGTTAGAAGAGGGTGGATGGAAAGGAGAGTTTGGTTAAGGGCTTATTCTGGAAAGTCTTTTGCAACACCGGCTTGATGCTTTCATGATTCCATCCAGGTATTTGCTAGTGTGTTTTTCCTAGAACCTGTTTTGGGCCATTTATGTTAGTGGAAAGGGTAGGGTGAAGAGAGAGGGTTGTGAAAAAAATGGGTGGGGTATTAGAATAGGAGGGGAGAGTGAGTAGAGTTGTGGGCCTTGTGGCTTGGAGTTTGCGACAAAAACACCTTCTTTCGAGGTGAATTTGTCACTCGTTGCTTTGCTTTGTTTACTTGTCTGGTGGGCAAATGCTTGTCAGAATGTGTGCTAATGCTTCCACGGAGAGATGTGTGCCAGTGCTTGCCCAGTTTTGTGCCATAGCTTGCACGGGTAGGTGGGAATGAGCCAGAGCTTGCTCTTTTGTGGGAGAGTGCTTGCCATAGTGGAGGGACAGTGTTTGGGTTTATTATATTTATTTGGAGGGCTAATGCTTGCCCTGTGGAGAAACTGGTCCTTCTTTTCCATTCTTCCTGTGTTGGAGGGCTAGTGCTTGCCATATGGAGGTTATAATCCTGCCTTTTTCTGCTTCGGAAAGTAATGGTTCTTGTTGGGCAATTGGAGATGGAATTTTCAGTTCCTTTCCTGGTCTCCATTGTCTGCACTTCCCATTTGTTAATTATTTGTCTTGTGTCTTCCTAGTCCAGATTTGATTATTTCAGTCACTCGTCAATTTAGAATTGATATTGTGCCGTTTTTGTTAGTGGTGTCATGCTTAGAGGTTGTGTGGGGTAGACGGAAGAGCAGAAATATCTATCTATCTATCTATCTATCTATCTATCTATCTATCTATCTATCTATCTATCTATCTATCTATCTATCTATCTATCTATCTATCTACCTACCTACCTATCTATCTATCTACCTATCTAGGTATCTATCTATCTATCTATCTATCTATCTATCTATCTCTCTCTCTCTCTCTCTCTCTCTCTCTCTCTATATATATATATATATATATATATATATATATATATATATATATATATATATATATATATATATATAATGTTTTGTGGCTGTGTTAATTAGTGTGTGTGAATGTGTGTTTTTATTGGTTCTAGTTGTTTGGTTGAGCGATGATAGGGTATTGTTTTTTTTTTTAAATCTATCACATTCTGTGTACAGAGTTTATAATTCAACATTGTTGCTTAAGCCGTTAAATGTGTTATTTTGTTGCTTGGACTTATTGGTGACAACTGCTGCTCAGTGTACCCCTTTTTGTTGGTAATGGTAATCTCATTTTCTTGTGTTTGTGGTTATTTTCCTTTTATGATTCGCCTTATAGCTTGGTCCGTGTTGCCGTAATCCTGTTTCCTTATTGCTGCTGATATCTTTATAAATTCTGTTTGTTAAGGACTCCGTTTTAACGTGACAGTTGTTGTCATGTTCCTGTTTCCATTGTTGGTATCCTTGACTTTCGTTTTATTGCTAGTGCTTATGTGTTTTCCTAGTTTTCCGTTTTCATTATGTCGTTAGGTTAAGATGGGACTTGCTTTTTAGCCGGTGTTTGCCATATTCCTTGTTGCTAGTAGTTGTTTTGAGGACTATCCTTTTGGCTTGGTCCATGTTGCTATAGTCCTGTTTCCTTTTGCTGCTTTTGGCGTCCTTACGTGTTCCGTTTCTTTGGGACAAGCCTTTTGGCTTGGCAGTTGTTGCCATGGTCCTGCTGTTCTGGTGCTATTTTCATTTAATTCTTTCAGATTCGGTTTGGAGACTTGATTTTTAGCTGGCGTTTACCATAGTCCTTATTATTTAAGTTGTGTTACGATGTATCTGGACGTGTTCATGTTTAGTTATCTGATAGTTTTGGCTCCCTCGTAGTTCTGCTGATTTGCATTTTTGTAATTTTCTATGTCTTGATCCTTATACTCATTTGGTGTTACTTAACCTTTTTTCTTTAGTTTTGGTGTTGTTAAGCCTAATTTATATTATATTATATATATATATATATATATATATATATATATATATATATATATATATATATATATATATATATATATATATATATATATATACAATACCCATAATCAAAAACATGGAACGCATAGTCCTAAAACGAAAACGAAGACTTTTTTCCAAAACAAACACACTTTCTTACCTCTCCTATCTATCAAAAACATACACTAACTTACACATCAGAGAAACTAAGTGCCTATAGTCACACTTCTATCTTTTCCACACAAAAGAAAAAAACAAAGTCTTTATAGACACACTTCTTTGTTTTAACCAAGAGACAAACATATAAAGACAGGCAAATAATTTGGCAATTTGACTCGTATCTCTTTCATAGATGTTTTTGAGAAGCCCTGAAAAGGGCTATTGTGTCGACGGGGTGGTGACAATCTTTCATCATTGAAGATTGCGTTCCCATCTGGCTGCAGGGTTTCCGACAGTATAGGGTCTGATTCTGCGAAAGGAGAAGGAAAACTCTTTCATGTCCACACAGCAGTCCCCAAAGCCTCATATGGCTTCTGCTGCTGTTGCTGTTTTTCCTGTTCTCTCTGCTGTTTCTGAAGTCTGTATTTCTCCGTCCATTCTTCTTCCTCCTTGATTTCTTCGCTGAAGACATAAGGTTGGTTGTTTTAGTTTGCGGTGATGAGGAAGTTTATCTTTAACGCACACTACTGAATTCCATTTTCCACGAAAAGTTACACTTTTGTTCAAAACTGCTGTTTAAAAGGTAATAAAGTTCCTAGGTATCCATTTTTTATTGTTGTTTTTCACAGGTAATGATAAGTTGCCAATTCAATTTCTGACTTTTTGCTTGAAAATCTCTGTTAAGTAATATTATCATCGCATTGTCTTCGTGCCATGGGTCAAGAGAGATTCGATACGAAGGATCTCTAGAGCAGTCAGTGGAGGGCAGGAATGATCAAGCAAGTCTTTAGATCACTCATGCAACACTGCTTCTTACGAGATGAGACCCCAAGAGTCCTCAATATACTCGTCCAATATTTCATGATTCGTCATCAGATACTTATTGTGTTGAATTTGACAGGGGTGATCGTTTTGACATCCATATTAATCTTTTTTGGTCAATTCCTTAATTTTATCTGCCAGGTGTTTAGCAAAATAGCACACTAAATGTTGTTCTTGTTCTGGCTATCTGGTCACCACGTCCTCTTCGTCACTGTCTTTTTTAATGGATGGTTCGCGTCCACGCTATCCTCCAATTCCACTTCCAAAGATTATCCACCGTTCAAAGAGGGATAAGAGTCGTCTATGGCTTCGCATAATATAGAATGACTTCTCTAAAACTGTTGATTTCTATGGTATTGCCTAATTCGGCATACAGGATAATGTTTACAGTCTCCGTTAGAGTCTCTGCAAACTGACGGTCCACACGCAGTTGACCGGATTTTATAGGGTGAAAATGTTCTTTATCGCTGCCTTTTTGTTGAGTGAAATCAAAGGCCCACAAAGTGTAGCCTCCTGCATAATCATCGTACGAAATGCCGTGACTGATGCTGGTCCCTAGCTGTTTGGTGATTTCGTACCAGGTCAAGTACAATCTGAAGTAATTCTGGGTAAAAAATAGAACCCTTCGAACCGAAGGGTCTGGAACACAACGTCTTGACATCGCGAGTGGCATCAATCTTGGGCACTCTTGTAGTGCTTAAACTGAAAAGGATTGACGGCTCCGTTGAAGGATGCATTGATGACGATGCCAACGATTAAACGTTTGGGTAACTGTTCTTGGAAGAGGCGATCTTCATTTTTAGATCGGATTTTATCAGCAATGGTAAAAGTTTTCACTTCCATGCAATTTTTTGGATACTTCGCGGTTGTTCTGCTTAAAGTGTGACTGATATCCTTTCTCGCTTCAGGTAACACTTCCACACGACGCATGTAGAATCAGGCTTTTTGGATGATAGCTTTGTACTCGATGGCATGGGCCATCAGATGAAAAGCGGCACTGCTACGACTCAGTCTGAAGTGGATATCCACTCAGTTCAGCAAATACTTTTCTCGAAACCACATGTCCAAATGCAATCGATCCAACCGTTCTGAAGTACATCCTTGCATGATTTTCTTTCTAATGTGGTTGAGGCCCACATTGTAAAGATCGTCATCTGCTCTCAAAGATGTGTCGTTAAACTTGTCTTCGCCTGCTATATCCGGATGAATGTTATTGGCTTTCTCCGTACGTCAAGATATTTTTCAGATACGCTCGGTAAGGGTAAGTATCTATGCTACTGCTGACTAGTTTGTTATTCAAATAGAAATTCAATTCATTGAACAAGGAATGCATGAAATAGTTGACGGGAGCTAGTATGTCAATGGCTCCCGGAGAGATATCGTCCGTTTTGATTATTTTTACTTTCAAATACAAATAGCTTCTATTCGGGCTGTCCTTTGATTTCAAATTCGATGGAAGTTGAATCCGTCAAAGAGGTGACGGGATGAAATTCTACCCATTAAAATTCTTGTATCGTCATCATAGTGGGTGGCATGGCAAACAGATCCATTTCCGCCTTGAAACATACGCAAGACTCTCGGTAAATCATTTTTTTTTCTTTCTCTCTGTGATTTAATAATCAAAAACGTCTAATTCTCGGACGGTCCTTCTTTTCTTGGTCTTTCTAACAGTGGGGGCGTGAAGGTCTCTGGAGGTGTGTGTTCGTCGTCGTCTCTTTTTGCCTTGTCCTTGTTGGGGTATAAGGGAAACAGGAATGTCTGACTCAGCAACGTTCGGGGCATCTATAGAAGTTTCTTGTCGGCCCAAAATATCTTTTACAGTTTAAAGCAAGACATTTGTGCCTGCTCTCAAGAAAGCTTCTGTGGGGTTTTATTAGCCAATAATAACATTTTAGAGAAATTCTTTGCCTTGCGTCAAATCATCATCTCTCAAGGCATGGAATGTCGTGTCACCATCAGTTTCACAACAGCAGCCACCGAACGAAACGTCGTTTTCAGCATATCTCCAAAACCATGTCCTAGCTATCGAGCGACTCCTCGGTACACAGGGTACATGACTTAAAAGTCGTTAGAGAATCGCTTTCGACAATGGAATTTCCCCGTAACTTTCCCTTTGAAGAATGGAATATTTTGTTCCAGATCTCCGTTTATAGCAATGTTGACTCTGTCGAAATACGACTTATTGACGGGTAAATAGTGAGAATGTACATATTCGCACGTGAACGTGATAGGTATTTTCAGCTTCCTGGTCATTGGTCGTGATATAATCTACTTTAAAAGATATGACTCGCAGTAACGGTACGGAGGTATGTTGCACCACGGTGTACTCCACAACATCAGAATACATAAAGTTCCTTGGTTTAGTTCTACCGGGGAACGAAAATAGTGCGCAAATATCAACTTGTTGGTAATGGATGGTATTTTGTTAACTTTGATCATCTTGAGGTTCCCACCCAAAATGTCAAACAATTCAGGACAAAATGGCATGGTCAACGTTTTCTCATCCGAACATTTCATTATTAGCTAGTTTATGGTACTCGAGGGTAACACTTTGTTTAGTTTTGTCTAAGGCTTTGCCAAAACAGTACATTGAACTTGTCAGCAATCGTGTCTATCAGATGTTGACCACTAAAATAATAACCTGCAGTAATTTTAATGATATAGATGTACCGTGTAGTATTGGGGGAACACTTGTTGTTTCGTAGAAGCATGTACAAGTTCGTTTTTATCCAAGTATTCTTGCACTTGGTCGTCCAGAACTTCGACATCGAAAGTGTTTTGATTTTCAGTGATATTTTTTATTTGTGTAGGGTGAATCATTTCCACCAAAAACAAACTTCCTAATGGGTTTCATGATCCAATTGAATGACCTGAAGTAACAGCATATAGTATTGTGGGAAACACCCCGATGGAACTGTCACTGGGTAACGTTAAATAAAATCGGTGGTTCATATTTCCAGCGTGCAGCTGTACTAGGCGTCACTGGAGTTGAGAGGAGTGTCCAAAAGATGATTGCTGTTCAGTTGGTGATTGTTGGGAGAGTTATTTCATGGAAGGATTGGGAATAAGTTAACCTATGCAAATGGCCAGTAAAATGGTCCACAATTGTTTGTCTCCTTCTTGCAAGCAAATTGGCAATGACAGCACTGATCACACAATACACTACAAAGATTTGGCAGGAAAAGAACATTTACATATTTGAAACATGTTCTGCACACCACACTTTGCAAAAGCTGCTCTTACACAGAAGAACTGTGTGAAGGAGTGGTCATTGCTGTAGTGGCAACTGAATCTGTGTCGAAGGGCATGATGTTCACTTCTTTTCATAGCGAGATGATATCGTTTCCAACCTATTTTAACGTCTTTGACCCGTCGTTTTCTTATTTTACGGATTATTCGATCGGGAATGCTTTCGATATCGTTCACTCCGTCTTCGATAAGGTTAACCGTTGTAAATTGGACAAGTAAAACGTTCCTTTTAACACTTCCCCGTTCAAGTCTTCAAATTTATAGACAGTAAGATGAGGGCCACGAACTAGTCCGGTGACATGAAAAAAATTCTGTGGTCCAAGTTTTTCTTGTTGGAGTTTGGGGAAAAATGGTCAACAAGGAAACTGCAATGGTCCTATGAATGGGAGCGGTTGACGGTGTTTGAAACATATCATATTTCAACCTCCTCTTCCTCACGCATCAGTGGGGGTGCGTCTGTTTGCCGCTGAGTCTAGTCGTGGTGGTGGTGGTGGATGTTTAAACAGGGCCTTTAAAGATTTCAGTGTCTGCGGAGCTGTTTGTTCCAAAGGTTCCAGTTGAAAGAGTTGAAGTCGCTGCAACAGCTGACCGTGCCGTTTCGAATTTTCCTTTTCTGAAAATCGCTGAGATCCATCATCGATTGTAATTCATGTCGTAACTGGGACATCTCGGTCAAATGAGGACTGGGAGGTAAATGCGGGATCAGTGGTTCTTGACAACGATAGAATTCCATCTATCGTGTGTAAGGCACTAAAGCCAGTTTTCGTCCTTCCATCTGAATTCATTGGTCACGTCTGAGATCTTTTGATTCCAGAGACCTCCTTTTTCTTGATCCTTTTTATCTTTGAGCCATTTGTGCAGCAGTAGCTCCCACTAGTCCTGTAATCATTAGTACTAATGTGGATTTTAGCAAGGGTGCTAACAACAGGTGTACAAATCGTCAGCATTGTACTTACCTCTTTTTCTTTTGACGGATATTTCGTTAAGCATTCTTTCTAATGTGAAGACAAAGTTATCATGTCTTTCACGACATTCGGACAACATTCTCACATGGTATCGATGACGTCTTTGTAGGCAGTTTGAATAACTTTATCGCATGGGTGGAGGAGCTTTGGACAGGACGGGCAATACGTCACAATGTTTGGCTAAACGAGGAAAGTCCTTTCCTTTTCTTTCCTTTAGGGTTGAATAGGAATGGCTTCTGGGAGTGACATACTAGTTTGTTGGTTTTGGGGCACACAGAAATGCACTTATGTCGATAACTTACTTCTTGGAGAGGCATTTTTGTATTTATTTTGATAGACCAGACTGTTTGAGATTGCGAAATATCGTAGGCATGCCGAATCCTCCCCTTTGCTTGCTCCTTAAATTTTTGGAACGATGGAGTCTTTTCTGGAGTAGGTGTATATATTTTGGCTAAGCGTTTGTTTGTTTTTTTTTGGATGACGAAACTATTCTTTTTCCTTGTCCTTTTTGGAGAGGAGAACGACGATGGTGGTGGTGTGCAGATCTTTTAGGAGACATCGTTGGCGTTCAGGAGCACAAAACACCGATAACCATCGTTTACCCAGGTCTTTTTATACTGGAATGCGTCGCCAGTGTTTATCTTTACGTCGTATTAACTTGATGACTGGCATCACGCGTCGTGGAGGGGTTTACAACAGACTAAATTGAAACAGCTCTTGCTTGGATAAATCCAGTAAACTCTGTAATATGCCCAATATTGTTTCGCGACTGATGCCGTACAAGGCACGAATCAATTTGACGGGAAGATGAGACTGAAGGGATGTCATGTTGACGATAAGTGAGACAGATGAAAAGTGTCAGAGATTTTTTAAAGAATATTTTGTTGTTGTTAAGTCGACGGGGACGTGTACACAACATGTCCACTGTAACAGGATTTGACCTGAATGGATGCTCGGCTTAAATGACAATACAAAACTATGTGATAATTGATAGAAGTTTATGAAATGAATTAATAAAAATATGCATATGATTTACAGCATATACAGTGTAATTCTTTCACGCTCTAAACATTCGATAACTTCACAGAAATATCCACAAATGGGAAGAAAAAATGTGATTCATATATTCAAATATAAAGGTAATATTCATAAAATCTCATATAATGAAAATCAGATTTATATAATCCTATGAAATGATAGTAACTCAATTGTACTGAATTGAATTGCACCGTATGTAGTCCATTGAAACAATATAATTAATTGAAAGAAAACATGGTCAATTGTAATCGGCATAACAATTTTACCAAACATATTACTCGTGACTGATAGCAATTTATACAGCCCGTATGATTCATAATTACTAATGACTCTTATAAGCACTGGCAAACACTTGAAAAAGAAACATTTTGACCTGGTTCACGTGTCCATTGTCAAACGAGACAGTACTCCTGAATTTTTGGATTGAAACATATTTGTATTGGCCACACATCCTTTTCATGGATCCACCATGCGTACATGTTTACAAATCTGAACTTCCGTCCTTCACCCACACACATATACAACTAAAACAAAACCCAAACTGATCACAATAGCATGTACGGAAATCAAATCTAAAGACACATACTACTAAATTAAACTCTTAATAGCGGTCTGTTATAGTTCAAAAGTTCACAACGTTTTAAATTAGCGTAGTAGTAAAGGTAACTTTTCACGCTACGACATTTAAAACTGAATATGCTTTGCGTATCAAATAAAATTAAAAGGTAACACTTACCTCTATGGCTGTGGAACAAAATGGAGAACGCACACTCCTTGATAAGATCCAAAAGACCAATGTGTCAATTAGAGAAGAAACTTGCCATAAATCTACAGGAGAATGAGTATTGGTAAGGGTAAATAGCCGTACATACCGTGCTTTTGTGTCTCTAGCAAGAAGCGATCTACGACGAGTTACATGCTAGTTCAGTCGCCTAATTAGGAAAACAATTATCCACCCTAGATAACGTGGTACGCATGTAAGACGAAAATGATCAAATCGTTTTAAGGTTAAACCAAGTTCTTTCTTGCCTATTCCAGAAAAGAGACCACATGGCATAGCACCGTACTGCACCTGAGAATCACCGAACATAAATTGGTGTTTTCTTTTTAAAAGTATTCATCTTTCTCGCTTGGCAAGGTAGTTACAATGAACTATCGGTCTTTAACGTTGTCCCTTTCTATATGCTGAATAATATCGACGTGACTGTACGGTAAAGTGAAGTGGTTGTGAAGCCGCACTCGCTTCTGGTACACGATTTGATAGACTTTTTCCTAGGGTCGACTGACGATTTGGTGTGTGATTAAACGTACAATCTTGTGAAGTTGATAGATGGTCACTTCTTTCAATACCCTAGAGTTGATCACTTGACTGGTACGATAATTGAGAGTCAATTTTATTACTTTTAAATACTATTAAAAGGGTCTCATTCGATGACAAGGTGACCTTGACCCAAGCAATTGATGTAGATGCAACTGTCCGTGTCAAAATACAGAACACAATCTCCTAATATTTCTAAAGCTTCGTACAATTTTAAGCAACTTTGGGCTGTCACATAGGCCATAAGGATGAAATTTCCTCATAAGCATTTCAACATCACTTTAGCAAATAAGTGCCTGCCTTCGTTTTTCTGCACGTGCTTTAAAGTGATGCCCTCATACTCCAAATATGTCTGAATTTCTTTTGGTCTTCGGGAGTTTGGTATCAGGTAGACTACCCTCTGGCTACTTGCTTCAGTTTCAAAAAGTCATTCACGCAGTCTGCGGATTGCCTTTCTGAGCTTGGTCGACCTTGTGGTATTTTTCTCTCTTAGGAAAGTGGTAAATTTTGTACACTTCTAACAGTTGGTATCTCAGGTCTAGAGCTTTAAACAAGTCCACGCTGACTCACGTTCCCATCAAAGCGAGTTCTTCCTGGATGTGATGTGAAGGTCGGTCTTAGCTGCACGTTTCAGCCCAAATACGGCACAAGGGAAACATAAATTTTCCTTGACAATGATGAGGCAAGATTTTGCATTTGATCAATCCTACGTTTTGTCGAATGTTCATGTATTTGATTTCTTCTCCTCGTTGGCGTGGTACAGCAAACAGGTGTCATTCGTCCGTGCAACTTTCAAACTGATTCGCGGGTTCAGAGTCCACCAACTTACAACTTTTCCACGATGTGTTTAAACTCGGGATCGGTTTTCAAACAGCAAACGTACTCGTGTTCCCACATTGACATCACTTGGTATCCTTACTGTTTTAACTTTAAGTGCTGCTTACAAGTGGCTTGTTATAAGTCTTCCATGGTACGTTGTTAAAACGGATTTTTAGTGTCATGTTGAGGGTAACAGATGGGACATTCGTGAAATAAGCACCCGTTAAATTCGTAGAGGATCTTGGGGTTTTCTAAGTTCCAGCGAATACGTTCTGATAGTCTTTTCGCCTCCTCCGTTTCGGGTGTGTTGGATCAAATGGTTTTTCCTTGTCGCACAAGGAATGTAAAGTCAGCGTAAGGTGTTGACGGAATATTGATGTTTGACAAAGATTGTCGTTAGTGGGCTAATAACAGCCAGTGTGTTTTGATGAATCGTTGGTCGTACATTAAGGAACACACTTCGGCAATGGTGCAGGTTTTTACAAAAGATCGACCGCTCAGTGATCTATGAATAGTTCTCGAAATTTTCCACAGCAACGCTGTAAAATGTTCTATCGCGGTCGTAGGAATGGGCCTCTGTCAAATAGGGTAGAATGGCGTGTTGATTTGCTTTCATCATTGAAAAAGTGCGAGAAATAGCTTTTGTCCATTTGTGTCATTCCAAATGTTTTAGGCATTGGGCTCAAAGGCATGGCAAAGAAACTCATCGAATCTTTAAACTACACTTGTCCAGCTTGCATGGAAATGATTTTGGCTCTATTCAAAGTCACTTTAGGACTTTCGGCACTTCGTTCCGTATAGTATCTCAGAAGAAATTGCCCAATATACCCAGAGAAAATACGAGAAGTCATTGTGGCATTGCGATGACAATCTCCATAATGTTCGATGTCCTCTTGACTCCACGTGTCATCAATTGAGTCTAAGATCCATCGGGAGAAATCGGCCTGCGTGTTAGGTCTCTAAAAGATCTTTTTCACAGCCTCCAAGAATTATGCTGCAGCAAGGGAAATGACTAAAGATAGGTTTTTGGATGCACATCTCGCACGCACGATCAGCCACGCATAAATTGGGAATGTCAATTTCGGTCTTTTGCATGCATTCGAAATCGGAAAAGATGAAAGTTTCTTTTTCTAGTTATCTTCCTCTTCATACTTGAGTAATGTTTTTGAATGTAGCATTCATGTCCCAAGTCCACGATTTGGCGACAAATGTGACATCTTTTCTTTATTCGAGCCTTAGTATTATTGGTATGCATGCCTTGTCCACAAGTACGGCCCAACCTCAGGAGTTCACAAGCATTTTTCTGTTGTTAACCTTGCGTCTTTAGATGCTGTTGGTAACATATAGGGCTGACAATAGTTCTCTGACAAGCTGAGCAATGCACTCTATGATGTGTCGAATTTTGAAACTTGTTGAAACCCATGGTTAAATAAATTTTGATTTCAAGTGGTGAAAGTTCAATGTTTATTTCTTCATATTATCTGTAAACATAAAAGGGATTACGTTAAGCATCAGTTGAAGCTGACCCGGTCATTTCTTATAATACAAGGGGCACACGTCAAATAATCGAGTTTTCAAAGACGCTAATTGTGAACTGTTTTAGGCCAGTTAAACCGACAACAGGCACTAGACACTTGATTTGGAGGGAAAATTTTAGGAACAGTTATTACCGATTGGCCATGGAAACTTAAGGGCGTACACTTTGGGGAACGATTTAGGAACTATCTCTTGGAAAATCCTTTAGTCATATTTCTCTTGAGAGAAGATTAAGAACTCCGTAGACACTAATGAGTGGTGGTCTTCGTGAAATTACAAAAAGTGGCCAAGTAGTTGTCTTAGGAAGGAGACTAACTAAAGGCTAGGACTGTTTGTTTGGAAAAGGAAAACGGCAGTAAGGTACGCAATTTTAGTTTCAATTTTTAATATGCTATTTCATTTGTTTGATTGTTGGCAGATATGATATATTATGATCACGCATGTATTCGTATATTCATTTCGTAGGACTAGTGATATGTTAGTTCTACCAGTCAATTCTTTGGCTTTTTAATTATCAATTTATTGAGAGAATTGACGGATCGCATATATAATTGTTCACGCAAGCTATTTTAGAACAGCTAGATTAGTGATATTACGCATAAATATTTGAGCGTACATTGCATTGAATAGCCATATGTAAATAAGTCGTGTTGTAATACATGCTGACATATACGGCCACATTTGTCTGTAGAAGGCACGTATAGTAAACTCGAATGAACTTTAGTTAAGGTCATGTGTATCAACTTAGCGGTAAATATACCGCAATATAGAATCAGTAAGAAGTATTGAGTAAGGTCAGGTGAGATTAGAATTATAGTGCAAACCACCTAAATCTGAGCACGAGAAATATTGTTTATATTTATACGTAAATGTGTAGTGGTATTTGTATAGCGTGAGACATACTCTATATTTAAGGGGACAGCTTCCTAGTTCGAGTTTCAACCTTCATACTTCGTATTCCAAACGAGAGAAAGGAGAAGGAGGAATGCGGAGGGAACTCAATGCGTTAAAGAGGAAATCTATATATACGTGATATCAGGACAGTGAGGGTCGACAGAGGACCAAACACGTAGTTAGACGTGAGAGACAAGTCGTGCGAAGACAAGTGTCAGGTGATGCTGTCAAAGCATAAGATTAGACTCAAAATCACCACTCGAGTACATGATGATATTTATACGCTGTAATTAAATTGTCATTGACCATCAGTTGCGTAGAAAGCGAATTTGACTATGCTTTAATTAAATACGTACTTTAGGAAATCGGTTGCAGGGGAATTGATTGTTTCTTTAATGATATGTTATTTAATTAAAATTTTATGTATTATTCATTGAAAGTGGGCTCATTGTTTTATTTGTTTCAATACTGTTCTCAGCTATCTGTAACGTTTTATCTATCCGTCCACACTGGGCAATTACATCACGGGAGATAATTCCCTAGTTACGACGCCGAATTGCAAGAAGGGTTTTAATGTTTTAAATTTTCCTTATCATACACTCCTTCTTGTCCTTATTCAAGGCAGAGTTTAGAGGACAAACTTCCCTCTCGTTTAGATCCACAATGCATCTGTTGCTCTAAATCGTTATATGCAAAGTCACATTTCTTACAATAACAACTGTATCCTAGGAATCCGTTGATATTGATGATGGCATCGAAACAATAATCGTGATGATAGTCGCAAATGTCTGTCTTTGAAATATCCGTCTTTGAAATTTGTACCTCGAAACAACGGAGATATCCGCACTTTTTGAGGACGTACATTCAAGGTGTAGCGTGGAGCTAAGACATCTTGCAATTTTTGCATTTCAGGAATGCCGCAGGATGTTTCTTTGGATAGACATTCGCTTGCTGTGACAGATGTTTTGCTTCACTTCGTTGTTTGGCTTGATCTGATTGTCGAATGTTCTCCCGGGCGCTTCTCAATTCTGCTGTGAAGTTCTTATCGGCAAATATTCATTCCACAACGATGTCACGGGCTGTTAATTCTGACGAGACCAGTTTTGTTATGCGAAGGTCGTCAACCAATAACACCTTTTTGCGTCCGGTCCCTTTGGAAAGAGAAACGTGTGCCATGTACAGTGTAGCTTTTTCTTCGGTGATGTGTGAAACTTGTTGTTGGAGTGATGCATGTTTTGAATCTTGTCGATGACATTTGAAGGTGTCAATTCTGCTGGCTTGCTAAACTCGATCCAAACGGGAGACTTTAGACTGTCGTGAAAAATGGAGTGTCAAGCGATCGTCTTCCTTGGTTTCATGTTGTCTTTTCAGAGAATCCCACATATCAGTGATTAACTCTTCTAGATTCCTTAGCGGCACATATGACGTGGAATCTTTAAACTTAACTTTGTAGATGTAGGCCGTGGTTTTAAATTATCTTGAAGAGAGTTTTTCCATCTCTCGAATGTGGTAGTACTTTTCAAGGTTTATTGGTAGTGGATTTTAATTTGGTGTAGAGTCTTTGGGTCTGGATTCTGGCTCACTCGTGTCATTTCAAAACCGCTGGCATGAATTTGAGCCAAAACTTCAGCTACTGTGCGAAGCGATAGGTAACGTATTTGTCTCTTACTTTCTTCTCCTCTCTCCACGAAATGATGCGATTGTTTCATCTCAAGAGCAGTCAAATGACAAAATTTTAAACGCTATGGTCTCTGTGATGTGTCGAATTTTTAAAACTCTTAGAAGCCTTGGTTAAAGGAATTGTATGAAATGAACTTAATTAAAGTAGAAAGGGCTAGAGAGAGTTAGATGATTTCATCTCTGAACGTCAAAAGGGAATTCGTTCTAGCCGACGTAACATGACCGAGTCAGATGCTATGGTACAAGAGAATGACATAAGACCCTTCCCCAAAATCGACCGGTTAAAGGCAGGAGATGGCTATAGATGATTGTTCAAAGTAATGATTAATTACGGCATGATTAGTTGTTTAGTTGTCTTGTCAATCCAAAAATTCTACTGAACAGGTTTAGAAAACAGTCTATTCCGATTTGTTAATATGGATTTATGGGCGTAACTCTGTAAGAAATTAAAGGTTTTACTTTAGGAAAATTCTATAGTCTTCAATCTTTTGCGAGGAAAGTTAGGTGGACTCCGAATTCGTAGCAAGTACGTTTTCGTTATTGAGTAAGGGGCCAGGTAGTTGTCTCAGTTAGGAGGCGGACTATACGTGAGGTTCGTGGAAACGAATGAAGAAACGGCAAAAGGTATGCAATCTTAGTTTCCCGATTTTAGTATGTTATTTCATTTGTTGATCTATTTCAAATGTATTCTTGATATGATGTATGTATGTATGTATGATTTCATTTTGCAGGATTTTAGTGAAATGCTAGTCATTACATTTTATTCTTTTATTTTCTAATTTTCAATCCATTTGAAGAATTGGCAAGATTGAATGTAATTAAAATTTCATTAGATTGAAAAGATTGCATGTAATTGAATCTTGAATACATAGGAGTGATTAGAAATTTAAATGAATTAAGCTTAAGGAATGATGGGTAATGTTTCATAGTTTATGGATTAACTCTGTTTAGAATGAGTATGACCTAACATTACATGTATACCATATACTAGTTTGTAATATTTAATTGATCACTTAAGTGTATATCTATATGCTAGTTTGTAATAATTAATTGGTCGAGTAAACTATTTTAGAATAGTTAGATCTGGAGGTCTAAGCTATATGTAACTTAACAGAGTAAGAAGTCGAGAGGGGTTACATACGGGTTCATACGGCTGAGTTGAATTTAATTGACCATCCCTAGCGTGATCCGAATTAAGGTCAGGACACGCATTGACCGTTTATGTAAACATAGCAGTTAGGGAGCAATGAGTTCATGCGGCAGAATTTATGCCTTTTGTTTTCTGAGCCGAATTAATGTAAAAATACAGATATACCTGAGAATGTGACCTATTGTCTATTGCGAGACATTTTATTTATTGAAGGAAACAGCTTTCCTGAATTCACATGAGAAATCCCTGAACAATCACAGGACCAGAACAAGTTCTACGCAGAAATCTAAGTCCATAGACGATTGTTAAGTCAGAGTTCGACGGACAAGAGTCCAAGACGAAACAGCTAGACAAAGATCGACAGAGCAGGGACGAACGGAAGTCTTGATGTCCGCATAAAATAGGTGATGAAGTCTTTCATCGTTGCACTCAAAGGTCACATCTCATTGGCAATGAATAGAGTAATTTAACGTTGACAGTAATTTTACATTTAAAGAAATTTGTATGGTCTTTTTATTTGAGTACATGTTAGTACCATTTTCCTTCTTTTGTAACCAAGTCATTGATTTCTTTTCATTTTAAATTCTGTTGATAAACTGATTAAATTTTATATTTGTTCATTGAAAGGGGGCTCGTTTTGTTATTTCTTCAATATACTTGTTCAGTGATCTGCATTCTTCTTTCTATCTATCCACACTGGGTAAAGTACACCGCGGAGGTCATTCCCTAGCAACGAACCGTAGTGAAAGAGGTTGGTGTGTTTTGCACGCCTCCAATTTGTCATAGTCTCTATATATCCATGTCGGACAAGTGTCTTGTCCATATAAAGGGACAGTGCCTTCCCATCCCAGTATTCATTTCACTCTCAGTCCGACCAGAAAGATGGAAGAGCCAACACAGATCGAACATCTGATCAGAGCTTTACGAGGTGCCATACGAATGCTTTCTTCAGAGACGCGTACAGAGGACACCCACTCATTTTGAGATAAAAGCTATATCTGTCAGTATCCAGACCGTCACAAATGAAAGACTAGTGTCAAAAGAGACAAAAGTCCAGACCGTCAAAAACAAAAGACTAGTGTCAAAAGAGACAAAAGTCCAGACCGTCAAAAACGAAAGACTAGTGTCAAAAGAGACAAAAGTCAAGACCGTCAAAAATGAAAGACTAGTGTCAAAAGAGACAAAAGTCAAGACCGTCAAAAAAGAAAGACTAGTGTCAAAAGAGACAAAAGTCAAGATACCTGTTATCGTTATCAAAAGAAAGGACATTGTTCTTTAGACTGCTCTAAGAAACAACTGGAGCAGGAGGCAGAGATCGATTCCAAAAAGGAAGAAGAAGTAACCTCCAAAAAGGAAGAACTCAGACACGTCAAGAAAAGACGAGAAAAAAGTGAGGAAGAAGAGGAGGATAAAGCCGTGACAGTGAATAAATTCAAAAAAGGAGAGAATGAATAAAGACAAAAATGTTTATTAACTTTTTAAAATCTTGTGAATTGGATTGTACATTTGTACCAGAATATAAGAGTAGGAAAAACGACATGTTTTCTGATTTTGAATTTTTTTAGAATAAGGACCAACCCTCATGACCTGACACACGTACATCATGGGAAAAAAAGGATTTTAAGTTTTAATCAATTTAGGCAAATGAATGCTATCTCTTTTCGAGAGAAGTGGGTGGCCCTAAAAAGGACCGTCGTGTGTTTGTTTCGTTTTAAAATAAACTCAGGAACGGCAAGTAATGAGCTTTAACTGCCTTATCCCTTTGCCACAATTAAGGCCTACTTCTGGAGCTGCTCATGTCGATGATTTGGTATAAACTACTAGGGTGGGTATCTCGCGCGTAGTAGATGTGAACAGGGTTGGGTTGTTTGGCTCAGGAAGATCTTTTTCTCTTGGGTCGTAATAAAGATATCTGGTACATTTGTTTCAGACTCTTTAACTCTGCCAAAATGTCTAAGAATACCGTCGCCGTTTGACTTTTACCGTCCTCCTTTTCTCCTAGACCTTGTTTATTCTTCTTCTTCTTCCTCAGTAAAATAATAAAATATAATAGAGACAAACAGTCATACATACAATTATAGTGTTATAAAAGATATACAATTTCACAATTGAAAAGAAAATTATACAATTTTATATAATACATTGGTATTAAGGCCATTAGGATACAAAGAATCTAATTTATGTATCCAATAAGTCTCTTTTATAAGTCTGTTCATGTCTCTACGCACAATATCTATTGGCATGAAAGAAAAATCGAGTAGACAGTGATTATGGGTGTTAAAATGTGTAGAAATATTAGATGAAAACTGAGGATCTTTATAATTTTTAATATGAAAGCGATAACTATTCATTCTTTTAGAAACTTGTTGAAGTGTTTGTCCAACATATTGCATGTTACATTGTTGACAGGTTATCAAATAAATCACGTTAGTTGATATGCAGTTAGTGTTAAAACGTAGGGAAAATGTCTCTTTTGTGTTAGCGCTACTAAAAAAATTAATTTTTCTTATTTTTGCACATTGAGAGCATCGATGTCTATTACATTTAGATGACGAGAATTGTCCTTTTTTATTTTTTTCTGTATGTTTAGTTCTAATTAAAAAATCTTGCAAATTCTTGGGTCTCTTATAAGCAACAATAGGCTTATTGTTGTAAAGGGATTTTACGCTGTTTTTATTTGATAAGTTTAGGAGACACCAATATTTATTAATTATAAGACCTATATTAGGTAATGAAGGATTGTATTGTATTGTAAAAAGAACTATATTTTTGTCCATTGTACAATTTGCTGTATTTAAAGTCTCATTTTGAGAAAGATTACGGGTTTTGTTCAGTGCAGAATCAATGATATGTACTGGATAATTTCTGTTTTGGAAATATGTTTTTAAATCATTCAACGAATTTTGTAATTGACAATCATCTGAAATAATGCGTCGATATCTTTTAGCCTGGCTATATGGTATACCGTTTTTACATTAATAATTTTTTTAAAATTAATTAATTAATTTTACATTAATAAATATTGGAGTCTCCTAAACTTATCAAATAAAAACAGCGTAAAATCCCTTTACAACAATAAGCCTATTGTTGCTTATAAGAGACCCCAAAATTTGCAAGATTTTTTAATTAGAACTAACCATACAGAAAAAAAAATAAAAAAGGACAATTCTCGTCATCTAAATGTAATAGACATCGATGCTCTCAATGTGCAAACATAAGAGAAAGTAATTTTTTTAGTAGCGCTAACACAAAAAAGACATTTTCCCTACGTTTTAACACTAACTGCATATCAACTAACGTGATTTATTTGATAACCTGTCAAAAATATAATATGCAATATGTTGGACAAACACTTCAACAAGTTTATAAAAAAATGAATAGTCATCACTTTCATATTAAAAATTATAAAGATCCTCAGTTTTCATCTAATATTTCTACACATTTTAACACTCATAATCACTGTCTACTCGATTTTTCTTTCATGCCAATAGATATTGTGCATGGAGACATGAACAGACTTATAAAAGAGACTTATTGGATACATAAATTAGATTCTTTGTATCCTAATGGCCTTAATACCAATGCATTATATAAAATTGTATAATTTTCTTTTCAATTGTGAAATTGTATATCTTTTATAACACTATAATTGTATGTATGACTGTTTGTCTCTATTATATTTTATTATTTTACTGATTCAGGTTTCATTAGAGACTCGTGTATGTTTTAGATCCTGTCATATATATAGTTGTTGTGATTATGCATTGTTTTTATGACGTTACCTAATGACGTAATTTCTTATGAAGTTACGTAATGACGTAATTATTATTTTAGCCTGTAAAGACGTCATCCGTTTATTTCAAAACATTTTGTGCCTGAAGAAGCATATATTATATGCGAAACTAGTTGCACGGAATTATCGGCGTTTGTGTTGTTTTTTTAATCCCAATTCTTCTTCTTCCTGTCATTTTCTTCTTGCCTCTCTTCTTCTCATTGTTGCTGTTGAAAGAGAAAATCTTGTTCTGCTTCTTTCTGTTGTTGCGAAAATTTCTCAAATTCTTCTTTTTTTTTTGTCTCTATTTAAAATTCTCGACGTATGGTAAGTAAGTAGAAGGTGGCGAAGGTGCTAGTACCGGAACAAATTTTTTTGAAGAAGAGAGAAAACCCACTGAAATCCAATTAAAATCGGTCTCTTAAGTAAGTAGGATCGTTTTTGCTTTGGTAGCCGATGCTGAGCCATAACTTCTCCTCTCCACGGCCGGTGCACCCCAATTCATCGTCTTCTTTGTTTCGTCATGTCCTAACTCTGTTGCATTGATTCACTGGGTAGAGACGCTAACGTCACAGGCAGCTCTCTTAGAATTGGAAGAAAGACTCCACACTGTGACTGAATTTTGTAACGTGTGTTAGGATCGGTGAAAAAAACACAATCCGTTTCGATCCACTGTTTATAACCGCGGTTCACTTCATTCCCGTCACATCTTGTTCTCGTCACAAGATGTGGATTAACGAAGAATCGTCTACCCTCCTGTCGTCAATGCTATTCCATACAGACTATCCCATATATGTCAAATCATCATCAGCTATCACCGAGACGGTCTTTTGGAAACGAACGCTCTATGTGGAGAGACAAGACTGTCTGAAGAGAGTCTTAATCTACGGTTCAGATGTCAGACTAAGTTTGAGGAAGAGAAAGAACATCCGTGTGATGCCCTCGATAAGAACGGAATGATGTTAACAAAAAAAACCCCATCAAAACAAAGACCACTCTATTGCCTCGAAAAGATTTATTCTCTTGCCGTATTGATGTATTTATTTGTTTATATATGTCTCTGTCTCAAACCCTGTCTCTATGTATGTATGTATGTATGTATGTATGTATGTATGTATGTATGTATGTATGTATGTATGTATGTATGTATGTATGTATGTATGTATGTATATATATATATATATATATATATATATGTGTGTGTGTGTGTGTGTGTGTGTGTGTGTGTGTGTGTGTGTGTGTGTGTGTTCAATTTCCCTTGACGCTAGACAGACTCAATCCCTTGTCCTTGCTAAATTTCCACATGTTAAATTCCCATAGACCCCAGACAAATTGTGATTCTTGACCCAAGGTTCATGGATATTATGGGCAGACAATACATGACACATGACGGTCAAGGTAAAGGAATTTTTTTTTATAACCTAACATCTAAATATACGAATACCTTTAGTATTTAAACAAATGTTTAGTTCAATACTTAATTTTAACAACTTACATCCCTCTACATTTAAGTGTATTTTCACTGGCATCACATTTCCTTGTTATAGCTAAGCACGCTAGTCATCCGTTTAATCATAACAATAACAATAACTAAAACGACCATTATACCTAAAAATATACAAATTTAAATGTCAAGTACTTAACAAATGTTATTCGGGAACTATATGAGATATGTTTGGCATATAAACTCAGCCTGAAAACCCTAAATAACCTGTATTCTCAATAAAATTAGTAACCTTTATCATGTAACATAATTTTTCCATTTGGGATGTCGCGAACACTGTAGAACGCGTTACAAAATTGGAACCACTCGACTAGCAAGGTAGGCATTGTAAGGGCTCATCTGATTGGTATTGATTTAGGCCCCCGATTCGTCTAAAACTACAATATCGGGTTCTAGAGGATTGAAATGTAAGCAAAATGGCCACCAATCAAAAGACGTCAACACAACTACGTAATCAGCATACAATATATCCATTAATGAAATACGACCGTGTTATTTGAAGGTCTCTGATCCAGCCAAGGTTCAGGAAAAGGCCCAGCTATGGGGCCAAAGACTGCGGTCTATGCCTGGGATCGTAAGAAGCAGTCCCAGAAGCCATCGAGCAATAGGCGACTTAAAACCATTATGCTATGCTATGCTATGCTAGAGTTAAACCATAGGATTTGAGAGAGAGAGAGAGAGAGAGAGAGAGAGAGAGAGAGAGAGAGAGAGAGAGAGAGAGAGAGAGAGAGAGAGAGAGAGAGAGAGAGAGAGAGAGAGAGAGAGAGAGTTGGACCTGTTCTTCTGTTCTTGGGTGGGGCGTGGCTGGGGCCGGGGCATAAGCAGTCGCAGAGTATGCCGATAGTATTTCACAGGATGGCATACATGCAGCAGATTGGCAAAATTTAGATTTTAAAAGTAGCTAAGTACACAAAATTCCAACATAACATCTTTTCATAATTTACAAATAAGGTCTTTTTGAAATAATTGCACATGTGGCTCAGACAACTGTGGCACAGAGACATCCATAGTAACAGCTTGATACCAATTGCTCAAAGTGATATAGGGGTGGCAAAGCCTTTTTTTGGACTTGGAGAGCCTTCTTGGGACACCTGGAACAACGGCAAGGAGAACCAACATCATGGGAGGGTACGGATGGTAGAGGCTTTCGTCGAGTTGGGATGGCTGGCCGGTGTCTTTGGCTTTGTGGGCTTCTTCTTTGATGGCTTTGGGGCAGAGACGACTAGGACGATTTGGGCGGACGCTGTTGCGTTGTTTCCCGTTTGGCGTCTGATTGGGGTGGCGTGCACTTTTGAGAATAATTAAGGTCATTTTAAGATCTCTGATCCAAGCCAGGGATAAGGAAAAGGCCCAGCTCTGGGGCCAAGCGCCCTCTTAAAGGGACTGCGGTCCATACCTGGGATCGTAGAAAGTCGCAGAAGCCATCGAGAAATACGTAACTTAAAACCACTATGCTATGTTATTCTACATATCAGTCTTAGATGATACCCAGGAATCATAATAATGAATACTAATAAATAATTAAACAATATTAAATACAAATATAAATAGTAAATAATTAGCTATCATTATATTATGCCTATCTTAATATAACCATACTACTACTACTACTACTACTAATAATAATAACCTAATAACCTAATAACCTAAAACACTACTACTACTACTAATAATAATAATAATAACCTAATAACCTAAAACACTACTACTACTACTACTACTACTACTACTACTACTACTACTACTACTACTAATAATAATAATAATAATAATAATAATAACCTAATAACCTAAAACACTACTACTACTACTACTACTACTACTACTACTACTACTAATAATAATAATAATAATAATAATAACCTAATAACCTAAAACACTACTACTACTACTACTACTACTACTACTACTACTAACCTAATAACCTAAAACACTACTACTACTACTACTACTACTACTACTACTACTACTACTACTACTACTAATAATAATAATAATAACCTAATAACCTAAAACACTACTACTACTACTACTACTAATAATAATAATAATAACCTAATAACCTAAAAACACTACTACAACTACTACTACTGCTACTACTACTACTACTACTAACCTAATAACCTAAAAACACTACTACAACTACTACTACTACTTCTATTAATAATAATAATAATAATAATAATAATAATTATTATAATAATAATAATAAAAGCCTAATAAAAGTAATAACAATATGAAATTACATACATACATACATACATACATACATACATACATACATACATACATACATACATACATACATACATACATACATACATACATACATACATACATACATACCTGCATTCATTCGAAACATCCTCTCAACATACGCCAGCTTGGTGTTATTTAAAATCTGTGATCAATTTTGTTTTGGAAAAGAAGAAGATATAAAATTCAAAGATTATTGCTCTTTTTTTCTTGAGCTTTGCTCATGCATCATAAACGTCAGGATTTTATTGCAAAATATGTCTGATTAATGATCTGTTATTTATAGATGGGTTGAGGTTAGAGTAAATCCCGAAGTGACTTCCTGTAGATGAAATGTCACATTCCACACACGAACGAATATACACACCCACCCCTGAATAATAATAATAATAGCTTACTCTAACTAGAACTACTGATAAAACAGCTGCTGCTACTGTTGCTACTACTACTACTATTGCTGCTGTTACTGACGATAATGATGAAGGCGGGTATAATAATAATAATAATAATAATAATAATAATAATAATAATAATAATAATAATAATAATAACAGCATTACTACTACTACCACGACTACTACTACTACTACTATTATTATTACTACTACTACTACTACTACTACTAATAATAATAATAATAAAAATGACAATAGCGACAAAAATAATGAGAAGCCTGTATTACAATAATAAATTTTTGTCTTTTTAAATACCATACAGACAAAACAAGAACGTTAAAAATACTTTCTTTTCAAATTAAATATAGCTAGACGAAGCATGCCGATCAGAATTAAAACTTTAAAAAATGTAAACATATTAGAACAATCTGAAACAAATGTGAATGCAGTCATCTTGTAATATTTGTACACGTAAATAACTGTTACATATTTTATCTAGGATTATGAGGATAAATATATGTTATATATTTCGTCTAGAACCTATTTAGGTGAATAAATGTTGCATCTTTTATCTAGATGTACATAGGTAGATAAATATTACATATTTTATCAAGGAAGTATACATGTGAATAAATGTAACGAGCCTTTTGAGGTTCGAGGGGATATTTTAAAATATATTCTCAAAGGTTGTCCCACTGTGAGGTTTTAGTAGTGGAATTGGGGGTGGGTGCTTCCAATATTTATTTAAATTTTTGTAAAAGTCCCACTCAGGCACGATTTTGGTTGGAAGTTGATTTAGTGGCAGTTAGAAATACAGCTCCGAGCCCCCCAGTCACCAATGCCGACGGTTAAACGATTTAAGATACAATAAGGGTGAAGTATTATAATACAATTTAATTACAATTAAAAAATCAATTATTCAAATTTCCCAAAAACACTTCTTCCGCTCGACCCTTTATAGTTTATTACATCATTTCATTCGTAGTGTGAGAGATTTCCACCTGTCCTTGTGGTCTACTCATCTGAGTATCCTTCTCTATCGCCTAATTCCTTCTCTATCTCCCCGACTCCCTAAAAGATCCTTCGTTCCTGCTCCTTCTATATTTCCTCCTCCCGACTGCTTTTCTCCTCCTCCACCTTCTGTTCTTCTTCTCTACATCGACTACATTCTGTCGACTGCGACTGCATTGTCAATCTCACTTTCGTCTCCCTCTTAGAGACTCGGGACTACTAACTTGCAAAGGAAGTTTTGCCCCCCCCCCCCGATTACCATGAATACACAAGGATGCTACAATATTTTCCTCAGCGCTCACATCTCACTCTACACACAGCCTATCGTCAGAAAAGGCTATTAAATTTCACCGGTCACGCATTCATTCTCACCGAAATACGCATACATTCTTGTATGGTAAAACACAATATAATAACACAACATAATAAAAGCAAGGTATCAATAACTCTTATACATACAACAATAAATTGCTTCACACCAGTACATACTAATAATTCCATTACACAAACCAATAAACAACAATTAGACGCATATCTTGCATCACAACCAAATATACAAATATTCAAATACACATGCTCTGATATATTCAACCATCTATTGTAACTAACTGTACATACAGCAATCATTTTTCTAAACTCCAATTCAGATATGCGTCAACTCTAACCTAACGCATTACTAAAGGTACTGGTTACTACGAAGTAACCGACCAGTGAAGTACAATATTAATTCTGACGAACTAGCAATCTACACAATTCTCTACATAAACTGAAATTCATGTGTCAAATACGCTTATGAATGAAACACTACAAGGTTATTCAACATACTAACACATTCCCTGTAATTACGTATACATGTTACTAATCTTTAAAATTATGACGCCGTATTGCTTCGCAAAAATCGAGCAAATAGCTTACTGGCCATGTCTTACAATTCTGGTCCTAAGATTTCAGCCAAATTGCGAATGGCTGCTCTCGGAGTACACTTAATTCTTATAACGGCAAGATGTACTTCTCATGACTTGTTCTGGTATACTGATAAATTTTTGAAAGTTGTCATCTATAATTCGGATCTAAGATTTAATCCACACCATATATCTTAATACCGATTGGATGTCGTTCTGGAATTTCCCAATCAAGCTTACTTTGACAATGTCTTCCCGCTTGTCTGTCTACTTGGCGGGTGAGAACACGCCCGTTCACCCTACAGGATTCTTTTTGATCCCTGGACCAATGTTTTAGCACCTCGGTTTGAGGAAGACAAGCCCTTTGACTGGCTGCTATTATATAACCTGGAATGGCTGACAACTTTCATAATCGATTACACATAAAATGCAGTAATTCTATATATATATATATATATATATATATATATATATATATATATATATATATATATATATATATATATGAGAGAGAGAGAGAGAGAGAGAGAGAGAGAGAGAGAGAGAGAGAGAGAGAGAGAGAGAGAGAGAGAGAGAGAGAGAGAGAGAGAGAGAATTTACCTATTAGATTTATCTAGTTTTGTGTGAAGGTCAGGGGAAGAAACTACCTATTAAATCACACACACATGCACACGCGAGGAAACGCGCGCTTACACGCTCGTACCCACATTATAAAAGGCCCCCCTCTCTAATAAATATCTGGTTGAATAACAAGGAAAAGCGAATAAGGTTAAATCGTTTTAAATAAGTTCAGATTAGAAACTATAAGTATGTGCTAACAATGTGTATTTTTGTGTTATATTTCATTGGTGTAGTGAAAAATAACTGATCGCGCAGAGATCCAGGCGAACTGGTGCAAAGTGTTTATCAATAACTCAACATGTCGCCTCAGGCAAAGTATAGGAAGAGAATCGAGGCCGATGACGTTTGAACATGCGGTATTGGTGTACATATTGCTCATTTCCTCATAAAACAATCCCATGCGTACAATTAGAGTGGATCAAATAAAACGAAGGCGAGGTTTTTGTTTAAATGATTAATATCATCAAAGGATTCGCATACAATAAATAAGTAGCCTAGTCATGTATATACAAGTGTACTTAATTACCCTTTCTTCAAGGCGATCCATGTTAATTAATTGACACTGCGTAACCATGACTGTTCAAAATTACTCTTCGTGAATAATGATGATGATGATGTTGACAATACTGTTTGTAAATAAGACGGAATGCTTCTGTTGCACAAGACGACAGTTTCTCGTAGTATTAAAGCATTACATCAAAAATAATTAAGAAATGTAGCATTGTTCCTTGGGTACTGCCTGACTTACAGCCTGATCTACAATCCTTGGTTACGAACACCGAGTACTGATATTAGTCCCTTACTAAGCGTACAGGAAGCTAACGCTAACCTACGTATATCAACCGAGATGCATTGCGTGATTCACACCAAGCGCTTTTCGGTCTCTAGACCAACAAGCAGGTCTCGGCTTTTTTTCTTCAGTCATATCGCTACAATGTCTGCTGTGTTTGCCAGTTTATAGTAATGACTAGAACTGGAGCATCATGCCGCAGACATGTAGCATGATGTCCCACCCAGCCACATTATCCTGACACCAGGCCGACCAGTCCTAACACTAACCTCTTAATGTTTAGCAATTAGCGAGGCAGCTGTTAGTATCATTTTTTGGTATGACTCGACTGAAGATTGATCCCACTACCGCCTTCATCCGAGGCGGACGCTCTAACCACTAGACCACCTGAGCGGTTCGAAAGAAATTAAATAGTCATCTAATTTAATGTAAGAACTGCTGCATGACCTTGTTGAAATACGGTTAAAATTTATATTTTCCATTTAATCTTTTGCCATATTAATTAAACTGACTTTTATTTTTGAACCGCGTTTTGTCGTGAGCTATATAAAGCCATTGCTGTCTTATTTGGAAACGTAAATATGATATGCATTGAATAACGCACTGAGGAATATCAAAATATGGCATAGCAAGTCTTATTTGGAAAATGAAATACCATGAGATTCTCGTGTTATGGAACATGGTGGACAAAGAATACATACCTAGATTGACCTTATGTAAGCTTAATAACTTCATCATTTATCAATCTTCCTAAAAAATGCAACTTTCTTAGGTAGCAGATTTAAGTCCAGTCATCTTTTGTCTTAAGCAATAGTTTATTCGCTCCTTTGTAAGGTATAGATCATATTGCTGAGGCTACGACGTCGTAGCTAACGAAAACCCAGCTATAAAGTCCATGAAGAAAGACAGAAAAATGAGGACTAGGGCATACACGTAACTGCTTATGATAACAGAGTGATTATTGATTGATATATAATTAGGTAACAAACTTAAAATAAGTTTAAATTAAACCAATTTTCATTCATGTACTTGTGAAGTTTTTAGTTAAATGTGTAAAATGCTCACACATGTCTGAGATCGTCCTCAAAACGAAAATGGCGAGAAGTGTGTTACCCTTCAAGCAGAGTTTAATTAAATTGCTTTCAGCCGACAGTTTCTATTTACATAAAAATGTGATATCCCAGACTGATAAAAAGAAAATGCGAAGCAAACACATAGTCTGGAATAGAATTTTCTTCTGACGCGAGAGCCAGCAACTTTCATTGAACACGTGCAGGAATTCTGTCAGCAGATCCTTTTGAAGATAATGAATAGCTTTGTTTAAGCCGTATGATGTTGATTTTTTTAAAACCTTTGTGAAGGAATTGGCTATTTCTTAAATGCTATTAAAATAAATTTAAGAAATGGTTTACAGTAACGTTGAGTTTGATGTGTCAGTTGCTTATGATCGATGACTAGCAAATTTGCACTTTTAGGAACAAAAAAAAAATCAGGCCTCATTCTCACGAAACATTTCATATTTCTCTTTCAATTTGAAATGTATTAATATTTGTTTTAAGGTCTGGTGTTTGATGCTGAAATATTTGGTTAAAGCAAAGGTGATAATGCGGAATGAAGCATGTTTTATATATTTTTTCAGAAGTTATTTGTGCTGACTCATGTAATTTAGGAACTTATCTACATCTTTCTCTATCACAAAAAATTAAATGTTGAAGAAAGTAAAAAATAAATTGACGTATTTAGTAAACCTGGCGACATTTTAAGCCCGTTTCTCAGGACTATCGTCATTTCAATTTTCGACACTGTCGGCACATCGTCGTTTTTTTATCGTCTTCATCATCCATATTCTAAATGATTACTCAGATTAAAAGAGTCTGTGGCTATGACCTACTTGGCACATTCTGCTCGAACTAAAGTGAGAGAAAAGTTCATATTAAAAAAATTCTATTCTGTTTGAGGCAAATTTATTTATGTATAGATTTCAATTTCAGTAAAAATATAAAGTTTGATTTTAAAGACTATGCTCACAAATTTTATCTTTTATTTCTTCATCTTCTTCTTCTTATCATTATTATTATTATTATTATTATTATTATTATTATTATTATTATTATTATTATTATTATTATTATTATTATTATTATTATTATTATTATTATTATTATTATTATTATTATTATTATTATTGTAGTGGTAGTTGCAGTAATATAATTTTCATCTTTAATGAGGATGTTTGGAAAACGCAGTCTATCAATGCCAACCGAAACACAGACACACATATTTGGTACAAAGATGAATATTATATATTAAACAATAAATACTTTTCAGAAGCAAAAGATCAGGTCTAAATATTTGTATAATATTACATTTATTTCTTTATATTTAAATTTATCTTTGGAAGATGTATTTATAATTAAATAACGCGTAGACTGATGTGACAGTCGTATATATATGTTAGTTATATTTTGTCAGTTTATGATGCATTTTGACTTTCAATAACATTTGATTGTAGAATTTCTGGATTACGAGCAATAAATCATTTTTAATGGCCATCATATATGGAATAGCATGGATTGGTCTAAAACCGTTTTCCGGTTTGTTAACACAACCGACGCGATTTGATTAGAGCTGTCATAGTTAAGAAAGATTTATTTTGTTTTTCGATAGATGATCACTGACCGTAAATGACTTTAGACCGAGTCCTTAATGTTCTTAACTAACATGCAGTCATTGAACAAAGGCCGGACTGAGTTGCAGTCCTCTAAATGGATACATTTGCTGAAATTTCATTATCGTTCAGGCGTATACATAACATAAAATAATTGGATACAACACCCTATTGTGAGGATAGATACCAAATAGGCAAGACATGTTTCAAAGGATTCGTTAACAAGGAATAATATATATTATATCTGACTAGAATAGTTTTTAGTTATCACACTCACTATCAAGCTTGTCGTCTGTCATCTCTCATCAGTGTCATCGCTGTTGTAAATGTTGCTGTCATTATCATTCATATTGTCGTCCTTACTATTAACAACCTAGTTTCTAGATTTTGTTGCTTTGTTTAAACACAACATAAATTTGCTTCAAGCAAGCTCATTTTCTTGCATGAGTGTCATGTATGAATGTTGACAAGTACATGAAAGTTTGCTTCTTCTCTCCGTTTGCTGTATATTTACTTCACAACCTGTGTTGAAGGTGAAACTGATCAACGTGGTTTTCACGCAGATGAGGTATTCCTCATGAATATGTATATAATAACAAGTTCACCAGTGTTTGGTCTACCGAGTCAAACGCTTACATAATCAAACTGACCTTAATTAATACAATTTTATTTGTTTCGTCTGTTTTTCAAAAGTATCAAATCAGTCTGCATCAAGAGTATGAAAAATGTGTTTCATGTCTTTCCTGTAGATATGGTAGGCACACATGAAGTCTTTTGCATAATTGAACAATAGTCGACAATTGCACCAAGCTAAGGGTTGATCATAAAGTGTGACATATTGCCAATACGTTGTAGTTTTTCTGCAATAAAAATTTTATAACTTCATTATTGACTAATATGCTAATAGAATTTGTGAGGCCCTAGAAATCCATTTTGAACTACGAAGCTATACAAACCAAGTAAACAGGGAATGAATCGAAAGTTCACTGTGACATCAAAATGCACCACAGGATGTCACATCATCTATTGACTTTTGTTCTCTCTAGGGCATTATCTCCTAGGTGCTGGTTCTTACAAATCTCATTCAGTACCTCACACAATATATATATATATATATATATATATATATATATATATATATATATATATATATATATATATATATATATATATATATATATATATAAAATCAGAGCAGCTTTAGAAGGTAAAATCTTTACACCGACAGCATTAAAGTATTAAAAAATTCCTTTTAACTATGGTTCTGTATATATTATGAATACTAATACTATACCTTCCACAATAAAATTGACATTAGTATTCACACTCAAAAGCAATGGGTTGTGGGTTTGAGTCTGATCTAGACCAAACATCCATTGCCACAGTGGTGTATATTTCGGCCAGCAATTTAATTTACTCCCAGTGCCTCAACTCGAAGGGATAATTAGCCTGTACAATTAAACACAACCATTCATCAAGTATTCACAAGATTTTGGCTTTCGAAGAAAACTTGCTTTGTCATTGTTGTTATTCTTCAACAGGCATGACATAAGCTTGGGCATGCATGAACTGTTTGGAGGGATAGTAAGGAGTGAGTGAGCAAAATCAAAATCCAAGGGACACACACACACACACATGCACGCACACACATTCGTCATAGTAAAGCAGGATTCATTTTGGAGGTAGAGGTGGGAATGCTATGATTTGCAAACACAATCCCACTAAAATCGCCCTCTTCGCGTTCTTTTGCTATGTATATTTGTGGCGATGGGGTAAGGGCTAACAACCAATAATATAGCAAGATAAAGATGTATAAATATTTTACCCTCGCTTCGATATAAGGTTCTATCGGTCTACATGATGGCAGCCCTGCCATAACCCTTGGTTTTTGTTGATCTGGTATTCACAAGCTGTTATCTGGCGAGAAAACACGCTTGGTACTGCATTTGGCAGAAGTCGTCTGATAGATAATCGTAAAACACAAGTGACTCTTTAATTTTATAGACAGTATTGAAATTGTCGTCTCTCCAATGGTCACTACAGACTATCTCGCCTGTCATTGGTCGGATAACGCACGTTACCAACTACTCAATGCAACTAACAACGAAAGTAGAAAATTGCACAGTTCCCTACAGCACGTCACTTCCGCTGTCTTACGGAAATTGCCGAGCGCGAAATAGACTAGGAGGGTGTTGCCTCGTGCGATAGAAATTCGATGTTTTGTAATCGATTTTTTTTTTAGTAATGATGGAGTATTAGACATAATGCCTTTAAAAATCACATCCATAAGGTTAAATGCATCACATAAACGAAAGTTCTGTGTTTACACTAGTAGACCTCTAATGCGTCGATATAGATAGAACAATTTTCATGACTGTCTTGTTTGGACAACTTATATTATCACTGCTTTATTGCTTGTGTATTTCATATGTAATGAGTGATAATGATATTTATTTGATTCACAATTGTTTTCTTTTTAAATTACCCAAATATATTATAATCTGACAAATATCAATAAAAAAACTTAATAACCATCAAACCGATTGATTAGCTCACTAACATTATGCAAATCCACCCGTTTTTAAATACTTCAACCGTGATCCATGCTAGACAAAATGGATACTGTTTATGCCCTCTTCTGTGAAGAGTCATGTCTGGTTATGTTATTCGTTAAAAGAGGGCAGGTATCATAAGTGAGAATATTTATAAGTTTTCCAGATTATGCTTTATTATCTAGGAACTGTGTATGAGGTATGTAGGTCGATTTGCATCACAGAACTTTCGTCGATTGCTTTTCTGAATAACTTGTAATATAATACGATATTTTATTTGTATTCTTTTTTATCATTGCTTTTTCAGTATTTGTAAGAGAAACAATTTCATCATCATCATCATCATCATCATCGTCATCATCATCATCATCATCATCATCAACATCATCATCATCATCATCATCATCATCATCAGTAGCGGCAGCATCGGAATTTGAATATAACGTATCTATCTATCCACCTATCCGTTTGTTTGTCTATCTATCTATCTATCTATCTATCTATCTATCTATCTATCTATCTATCTATCTATCTATCTATCTATCTATCTATCTACCTACCTACCTACCTACCTACCTACCTACCTACCTATCTATCTATCTATCTATCTATCTATCTATCTATCTATCTATCTATCTATCTATCTATCTATCTATCTATCTATCTATCTATCTATCTATCTATCTATCTATCTATCTATCTATCTATCTGGGTTCGAGTCTAAGATTCGGCGAATGTGGATATGTGAGAGAGCTTGCCAGTAGCTTCTCGTGGGTCGGTGGTTCTTTCCGGTGATTTCCCGGTTTCTTCCTCCACCATTAATACTGGCCGCCATGTATAGCCTTTCCTGTGCTGAAAAATGGCGTTAAACCCCACAACAACAACAACAACTATCTATCTATCTACCTATTTTTATATCTATATGTATGTATTTATGTCTATGCATCAACCTACCTATCTGTCCGTCTATCTATCTATCTGTCTGTCTGTCTATATATCTATCTGTATATTTGTCAGTTAATCTATTTTTCTATCTGCATGCCTATCTCTTTGTTGGTTTGCCTCTGCTTGGGTTACTTTCAAGTAATTTGTCTTTCTATTCGGTTTTACACGCTTTCAAATATATTCACATAAGTTTTTAATTTATTTAGTTAATTAATAGACCTATTTTTCTTGAACATCTTCTAGCATCAGTTGAAATGACTAATATGCACCACTTTAGATTAAACGGGGAAATGTAAAAGCAAAGCATGGCTTGACACGTGCAATACTTAATGAAAAGGAGTAATTTAATTAAATTTATGTTACATATTGGTGCACGAGACAGCACGTGCGTATCATGTTCTTTTTATTAGAAGAATACATTTTCTGGTCATTCAACATTTAGCAAAAGAATGGATGTTAATCGTAATGAAAGAATAGGTCGCATGGGGGTGTATTTGACGCCCCTACTGTTACAATTATTAAATTAATTCCCAACTAATTTTTGTTTAGAAAATTGACTCTGGAATAATGTTTAGGCGCAGTATTAAAAATTAGTCCGATGCGAGAAGGAATTTTGAGCGGTCGCCACCACTTTCAGACGTGAACAGTTGTTACGGCGAGAAACGGAAAAGAATTAATTTAGCACGGTCGTAAGGTTTAATATAGAAATGTTTAAATCTTTTGACTTATTCTTGCATTGTGGTTGATAATTCCAATATATGCATCGGAAACTAATTTAGTTATGCAGAAGTGATGACAGCTAAGCGAATGAGATTTGATTTTATGCTTTCGAATAAAAATGGATTTAAGGCAATTTTCAGCATGTACTTCATTAATATTTGATATAAAGATTATCAAAGTTGAATGGAGTCATTTAAGAATCGAAAATGCATTCTAACATTCGTCCTTTACGTTCTAGTGATATGAACGGGGAATATTGTCGATAAGCCAACAAAAGAGATTAATACAGAAGCACTCAAAAGGTCCTCCTCCAGATTATTTTAGCACAAAAGATTATTCAAAGTTGGACTTCAAACACTATTGGTTTAGAAAAATTCGGAAACGGACACAATAATTACGGAAAATTAGTCGTCATTTTGATTTTACAGTGTTGGTAACGCCTTGAGGAAAGCATCTGAGGTTTTTACAATGCCGTAGCTTGGCTTTTACAACATGAAGAAGCAATAACTTAAGTTATAATTCGATACGGATTGAAATGTTATTTTTTTCTCTCCGTCAGATTGAAAAGATTGTTGTAAAATATCTATCTATCTATCTATCTATCTATCTATCTATCTATCTATCTATCTATCTATCTATCTATCTATCTATCTGTCTGTCTGTCTGTCTGTCTGTCTGCATGCATGCATGCATGCATGCATGCATGCATGCATGCATGTATGTATGTATGTATGTATGTATGTATGTATGTATGTATGTATGTATGTATGTATGTATGTCTATCCGGCGGATTTCTATTTAATTCGAAATTTGTAAAATACAATTTGTAAAGGCGTATGTCATGGTTTAAATCCCTGTATGTACAAATGTAATATATTTAAGTAAATGAAGCAGTGTTAAATCTTTCGACTGATGATTAATTGTAATTAAAACTTTGGGAAGAGATAATACAACAGTACTTTCATATTGATTCATATTGAAAATGATTCAGGTAGTTTACCTCTTTTTGTCATATGCCTAAAGATTCCAACGTGTATCTAATGTACTTGAGACTAGACTCGCTGACTAATCTTAATTAGTTCGTCAGTTAAAGATTGAAGAACCGAAATGATTAACCGAAAGGAATCATAAAATCAGTTTCTAGCCATTTTCCTCATCACAATAAATTAGTTCACGCAGTTACACGTTTTTAAACATTAGCCTTTTGTTCCCTTGAGATGAAATACATGATGAATGTTCGGTGTTGAAATAATCGCCTGTAAACCATGTGATTTCTAATTAAAGTCGTTTACTATAAATTGCTCCCATGTGATTTATTTTTCCCGTTCTATAATGAGAAAGCAAATGGGAGGAATGGGGTGGGACGACATTAAATTGTGCCTTTCCATCCGTGCTTCCGTCCATATTTCCTTCTTTCCGTCGGTCCAAATTTAGTTTCTGCACAATAAACAACTCAATTATTATTGTTTTTCAAACAAATTTGGTATACCTATGACTCTGCAAAACACTGACTGAATTCCGTGGAACCTTTCTACGTCATCATTTAGCCCTCAGTTATCGACTCCATGCTCTTTCTGTTTTCCACACTAACTTCCTAAATTTGATTGGGCTTCATGAAAATTTTTGTTTATAGATAGTGAAAATACATTGGCTAAAGGTGGCGCTCTACATTTTCGTATTTAGCATAGGGTTAAAATTTTAAAGAAAAAGAGTTTCCCCGGGTTTCCTCACTAGTTATACAGACTATTTAAAAGAGACTTTGTATATCTTAGGTATTGTTCAAAGAACCTTTAATTCCCTTTATTTTGATGTATGATTGATGGGTGTAATATGGGTTAGAGAGTATACAGCTTGGCCTTACTGCAGATGTGCACCTTTCAAAAAAGTGCTATCTCTACTTGCTCATTTTCACTTCTCGAACTTCAGAGGTAAATTGTAAAAAAAAGAGCCGATAACTTTTTTTTTAAATTTTATGTATTTGGTAATTCAGTCATTGCACTTTTAGAAGCTGGCATTATCTAGTTTGGCAAAATTCATTTTCCACATTTTAATAGCTGCCAAGAATAGTGTACTTTAGACAAATTTTGGTTGATTTGTGGAGCACAAGGGAGCAGTCATTTTAGTTTGCAGTGTCCTAAGCTCATTTAAAATTTCCAAAAGTACAATATCCAAAGAAATTTCATCCACATTACATGAAAGTAGTATATAGGTATGCCAACATTCTCTCCACTGTGCATGTTTAAAATGCAAACAACTTCACCTTACATACATCACTCTCTCAAAAGTACATAATAACTGGTGAGCGCCACCAAATACAAATTGTCGGCGTTCTGCTGCGTCCTTAAGCAGAGTTATAGCCCATGACTGTCATACCCACCCACTTTTGTTCCATACAATAATTCCCTTAATTTAAATAAAGTCAGGTGTAATGCTAGATATTAACAAGACATTGGTTAGTCTGGTCCCCTGCGTAATATGTTCCCTGCGTTGCACTCAGCTATACTAGCAGGAAGCATACTAAGAAGGGAACCAGACCAGGCATTGGTTGATATTTATTGTCGTCGGTATATTTCATATCTTTGGAGGGTTATAGCCCTTTGTTTTCCGGTCTATCTACGTTCTGTCGTCAAATGGATCAATTGATAGTACATGTATTTGATTCAATCAGATTTAGTATTATTGCCACCTTTGCAGCGTTTTATGATTGGCGTTCTACGTCACTGTTTAGCAGAGTTATTGCCCCTAATTGTCAAACCCACCTATTTCTGTTACTGCAAAAGAACGCCCTCAAAGTTTATTATATATAATTTAACCAGATTTGGTGTGTAGCTTGATTTTTATGACAGTTAATTTCAATTGTGAGCGCTAAGTATCGCTTAGTGGATTTGTGGCCCTTTATTTTAAGACAGGTCAAGTCCGTGGAAAAGACGGAAGTTCGATAAATAAAACAGTGTCTATTTATTAAGTTACAAGCATAAAAAACTCTTAAAAAGATTCCTTTTACAAAAAAAAATAATTTTCATTATCAGCCAATCGTGGCAGCCACATGCATATTTACTCTTATTTTATGTTCACCCATTTCTAAACTGGTTTCCATTCAGCCATATAGATAAGTACCACGAAACCTTTATATAGTTTGTATTAGAAATAAATGAATCATGACCTAATGCCAGCAATTTTATTTTTGACAGGGATTAATATGGTCTATGGGAGAAAAAAAAAGGAATGCCGCCATCACCTTTGTTGAACAGTCTTATTGTGTGACCATCTTTGTGAAACTCTGTCTTTGTATTATTTTATTGATCTCTTTGAAGTTGAAGTGAATGTTTTGGTCCAAAATCGAATAATAATAAACTTTCCATTTACTGACGGTTTGACTCCTACCGGCCTAACCTGGCATGCCAATATCATAAGGTAGTAACTATTAACATTTCCGTGTCCAAAGTGATTTGCTGGTGAAGACATGGGCACAACAGCGCCACCATTTTGATAACTGTTATAATGGAAACTCCCTTTCGGAATAGTTGCTAACCTTATATCGACTTGGAGTATAAAATGGTTAAAAAGTGCAAAGGTTGTGTACTTTCTTTTAAAGGTTCCGGATGATAGTTATCTGCAGTCTAACTATCACAGCAACTTTGGAGTATAAAATGGTTAAAAAGTGCAAAGGTTGTGTACTTTCTTTTAAAGGTTCCGGATGATAGTTATCTGCAGTCTAACTATCACAGAAACTTTGACGCATTTGTTAGCTAAGAGCAGACCTAGCTTTCATGCAGGTAAACTTGTATTACTATTACCTTTTTCTATATAGTATCTACGTTTGTTTCGCTGTGCTGAATTTTTAAGAGTGCGAAAATCCCAATAAATCATACATTAATCTAAAGTGTTCTCAAAGATGAACTCACGTTAATGTTCTTGTAATAGTTTATCCGGGATTTTTTTGCTTTGATAAACTGGAATTTAAACAAAGTGAAGTGCAATGGGTCACAGATTTCACTTTCAAATCAGCATCAAAACCTCATTACTCACTGTGCACTGTCGCCCAAATGCACACAGACACGCGTCTCATAATGCAGATATTCGAGAGATTAATTAGTTACCTTTAATTCAATAGCAAGAATGCATAAATTGTATCACCAGCAAAACAAGAAGAAAAAAAAAATGATCTGAAATAGACTGGGACTACATTCGAGGTATTGAACCGGAAGTAATATTCCTGACCTGAGTTCTATCAGGCCAACGTATTTATAAATAATAAGAAGGTGCTTCTGGGTCTAACTAAGGATAATTTATTTCAAGGCCTAAATAATAAGGAGGTATTTCAGATATATCATGCCCCCTACGCTCTACATTCCCAGTAAAACATCATAATTTGTATAATTAATTATTCGACTAATAGATAAAGTACAGTCACGACAACAAGAACTGATCTTTAAATGAGTTAGAAGAAAAACCTGGTCAGACATAACTGTTAAATTTTCAGTTTGTACATAGTTCCCTGTAGGAGAAAGGTAAGATCATATATTAAAGGTGGAGTATATAATTTTGGCTGAGCAAAAACGGAGACCTCACAACCGTTTGTCGAAAAAACAACTCTTTTATGAAAGAAAAAGAATTAGGATTCTTGTATATGACTATATGCAAGGAAGTTATTTTACTCCAGTACCTTTCCTCATTGTTGTAAATTGTAGGGTTGAAATAGTTGCTTCAGTATAAACTTTGTACATATTACACTGGTATTTAGGTCTCTACTCAAAGACAGAGACATTGGTTTTGCGCTGTGTCTGGCTGTCGTACTATAATGGTTGTTGTTGTTGTTGTTGTTGTTGTTGTTGAGCTTGACGCCATTTTTTAGCACACGATAGGCTATTCATGGCGGCCAGTATTAATGGTGGAGGAAGAAACCGGGAAATCACCAGAAAGAACTACCGACCCACGAGAAGCTACTGGCAAGCTTTCTCACATATCCACCTTCGCCGAATCCTAGACTCGAACTCACGCAGAGGTGAGATGGCAGTGATCCGTCGAGGACATAGCTTTAGACCACTCGGCCAGTAGGAGCCAACGTGCTATAATGGCAAACAAGCTATCTAAAAAATACTGAGTTTGACAACACTAGGCTGGACATTGAATGGGTTCCAAGACGTGATTTCTTTTCTGGTAAATATCATTTCTCTTGGTCTCATACATTTTCGCAATAGTAAGTAGAGTTAGGGATAATGAATCCAGGTTGACAAGTGAAGTTTGATATGTGTGATTATACTATATTGAAAAAACCTGATTATATTTTCATGCTCTCTCATTAATTTTTCATCGTTTGCACATTTTGTAAACATCTGGGATATGGAAACTTTTGACGATAAACTTCGTAAGGGAAATTAGGCTAAACTCACTTGAAGTAGACTAATTTTGTAGGGATATTTGTAACATGCAGATTATCAAAATTTCAGCTATTATTGTAATTTTATAGCTTTTTAAACCTATTTTAAACTTATTTACCTAAAACATCTTTGCATTTACAGTGTAAGCAAAGTGTGACAGATTGGCGGCGTTCTAAACACACCAACCTCTTTCACTACGGTTCTTTGCTAGGGAATGATCTCCGCGGTGTAATTTACCCAGTGTGGATAGATAGAAAGAAGAATGCAGATCACTGAACAAGTATATCGAAGAAATAAACACGACGAGCCCCCTTTCAATGAACAAATATAAAATTTAATCAGTTATCAACAGAATTTAAAATGAAAAGAAATCAATGACTTGGTTACAAAAGAAGGAAAATGGTAGTAACATGTACTCAAATAAAAAGACCATACAAATTTCTTTAAATGTAAAATTACTGTCAACGTTAAATTATTTTCTTCATTGCCAATGAGATGTGACCTTTGAGTGCAACGATGAGAGACTTCATCACCTATTTTATGCGGACATCAAGACTTCCGTTCGTCCCTGCTCTGTCGATCTTTGTCTAGCTTTTTCGTCTTGGACTCTTGTCCGTCGAACTCTGACTTAACAATCGTCTCTGGACTTAGATTTCTGCGTAGAACTTGTTCTGGTCCTGTGATTGTTCAGGGATTTCTCATGTGAATCCAGGAAAGCTGTTTCCTTTTGCCGTTTTTTTTTTATTCGTTTCCACGAATCTCACGTATAGTCTGTCTCCTAACCGAGACAACTATCTGGCCCCTTACTCAATAATGAAGAGGTACTTTTTACGAATTCAAAATGTAGAGTTTGCCTACTTGCTGAGACAAAACTCTCGCTTCACTGCCAAAATCACGAGATGACGTCTCACACGATCCCGGAATCATTTAACTTCCCTTGCGAAAGATTGCTGAATTTTCCTAAAGTAAAACCTTTAATTTCTTACAGAGTTACGCCCATAAATCTATATTAACCAATCGGAATAGACTGTTTCCTAAACCTGTTCCGTAGAATTTTTGGATTGACAAGAAAACTAAACAACTAATCATGCCGTAATTAATCATTACTTTGAACACTCATCTATAGCCAGCTGCCGCCCTTTACCCTGCCGATTTTGAGGAAAGTACTTAGGTCATTCTCTTGTACCATAGCATTTGACTCGGTCATGTTATGTCGGCTAGAACGAATTCCCTTTTGACGTTTAGAGATGAAATGAAAATAATCATCTAACTATTTCTAGCCCTTTCTACTTTAATTAAGTTGACTTTGATACAATTCCTTTAACCAAAGCTTCTAAGAGTTTTCAAAATTCGACACATCACACAAAGTATCTAAATGTAAACTACTGAAACAAACCAGACTGAATAAGATATTCAGAAAAACTGAGTAGGTCCTAAGACCTGTGTAAGTTCCAGTGACTGACATTATGTTTGAATGTTTTTACACCTTTTAAATATGTTAGAACGAGAAATTGTTTTTAAGGAACAATTTTGCTGGCATGGTTAACCAACAATTTTTTTTTACGGTAGACAAAGAGCATAAAGCTAGCACGCTTTGTAATATTATGAATATTAATTGAATAGATTTTCAGTCCATCACAATAATTTTTATATTTTCTTTCGGATTTGGCTTTTATATGAAACATTCTTTTACATCTGTTTAGAAAGTACGCTTGATTGACACACATTAGTTTGATATGCATTTTGACATGAACATATAGACGAATTCATTAGATTTTATGTTACTATACTACATGAAGAAGTAGATTCAGCAGTGAGAGCGCTGAAAAATAGCAAGTCAGCAGGAGTGGACAAAATCTCAGCAGAACTGATCCAAGCAGCGGGAGTAGCATGAATAGCGCCATCGCAAACATCTACAATAAGATCTAATAAACAGGAGAATGGCCAACACCTTGGACCCAGTCACTAATCATCACCCTCCCCAAGAAAGGCAACTTACAATAGTGTCAAAACCATCGTACAATCAGTCTTATAAGTCATCCAAGCAAAGTCGTGTTGAGGATACTGCTGAATAGACTAAAGCCACAGGCTGAAAAGATCATTGCCGAGGAGAATAAGAAAAGCTTCAGAGCAGGGCGCAGCACAACATAGCAGATCTTCATCCTCAGGATATTGTGTGAGAAGTACCTCCAACACCACCATGTATTCGTGAATTTCAAGAATTCATTGGACAGGGTATGGCATGCAGCCTTGTGGGCGACCGTCCGACTGTGCAACATCAATGCCAATCTCATCAGAGTAACAGAGCACCTCTATGACAAGGCCACCAGCTCAGTATACTTCAACGGCAGCACAGGGGACTGGTTCAGAATGATAATCGAAGTCAAACAAGGTTGTCTGCTCTCTCCCACTATCTGTAGAGAATCATGGCTGACGAGCTTGCAAAGCATGAAGTGACAGTCAGCATCGGAGACAAAATGGACACCAACTTCTGCTTTGCTGACGATATTGATGAACTAGCAGGAAATGAGCAAGAACTAGCTAGCTTAGTAGAGAGCCTCGACAAAACCTCAGCAGCCTACAGCATGGAAATCAGGGCAGAGAAGACCAAACTGATGACCAACAACACCAAGGGCATCAGTACTCACATCATAGTCAAAGGTACGAAGCTAGGAACAGTCCACAGCTTCAAATATTTGGGGGTATTGTAAAAAATGAAGGATCGAAGACTGAAGTGCTCTCCAGGATTGCACAGACAAAAACAGCGCCGACAAAACTGAAGTCCATTTAAAACGACAATAACATCACATTCAGTTCAAAGGTCAGACTGATGCACTCACTGGTGATCTCCATATTTCTCCACGCCTGTGAACTATGGACTATTACAGCTGATTTAGAGAAAAGAATACAGGCAACAGAGATGAGATTTTCCGAAAGATCATCTGCGTCTCATACAAAGACCGAGTCTCTAATGAAGAAATATACAAAGGATCAGACAAGCCATTGGGCCTCATGAAGACCTCCTACGCACAGTGAAAAAAGTAAACTGCAGTGGTATGTGCATGTCTCATGATCATCATGACTTTTAAAGACAAAGCAAATAGAGAAAGATATGTGAAGACAACATTCGAGAGTGGACAGGCATGATATTAAGCGACTCACTAAGAAAGACGAAAAATCTAGAGGAATGGAGGAAGCTGGTTGTTCGGTATTTGAACATTTTTTGTTAAAAAATTATGCTTTATTTGGTTCTAAATACACGATTTACAAGCACAAATCAATTGTGTTTCATTCTGGTCCAATGTTCTATAAGAAACTAGGATACATGCATTGCTGAGTTAGCACTATTATGCATGTAAGCAAGATATCGTAGTTCTTTAAACCACTTTCAATAAAACTTGTCTTTGCAGATACTTTCATAAAAGATACCTGTTCTTAAAGGACAACATTTTGAGTACCTTGTTTTGTATGTGATATTTTTATACCATCAAATGTGCGTGTGCGCGTGTGTGTGTTTGTGTGTTTGTGTGTGTGTTTGTGTGTGTGTGCGTGTGTGCGCGCGTGTGTGTGTGCGTGTGTGTGTTTGTGTGTGTGCGTGTGTGTGTTTGTGTGTGTGTGCGCGTGTGTGTGCGTGTGTGTGTGCGTGTGTGTGTGTAAACTATCCATCCTTTTTCTCTGATCAGAGTGTGTCCCCATAATCGTGCACACTTCGTAACAATCAACATTTATATTCACTGTTTACGGATCAAGAACAGGTTCTGATGGATGCATACAAAGTAAGAAACTCAAAATGAAAATTATTGTAAAGTAAAACAATTGCGTGTGCTGTAATAAATAATTTCTGAAATATAGCACTTTCAAAGTGAAAGAACATATTGCTATTCACGAAATGTAAACAAGAACTTATATTTTCTCTTTGACAATATTTCTTCCAGAGATGCAAGCCTTTTTGTATCACACCTCTCAAAGAGCTAAAACCGATGCAAAAGTAGATTTATAGTTTCGCATATTGTTTTCTCCAAACATAATTTTGTTATATTAGTACATATAAATTCCAAAATTATCTATTAATCGGTCATTTTGTTTACCTTACATATATTGCCTGTGACAATTATTTTAGGAAACGTCAAGGTCGACAAATACTCATCCATGTTGAAACTTTACTCGATATTACTACCAAAAACTAGTCTCAAATGAGGCCCAACTATATGAAAACTCATACATATTGCTGTCAACAGTTTTGAAGGAGAGTTCGAGACACATCCGACACAGGTCTGGCAATTAAATGCAATCAATTTGTTTTTATTTAGAACTGCATATAATTAAATAACACATTTCAATGATATCCTAATATTAACAATCTTATTTTTGATCATTGCATAAATAAATTAAATGACATGTTCATGCTGTAATTTTTAAATGAAAATAAAAGCTTACAAAGGAAGAATATTTCAGCGAAATGCTATGATTTTTCTCTTTTTTTTTTGTTGATCTATTTGCAATTGGCCATGTTATCATAACCGAGTTTGAGACGGGTTCAATCGATTTGCCTCATTTTCCTGTGGAAAGAATGCATACTATCATAAACATGGTCGGGAAAACCGATGAACATTCTTCACAAAGGATGAATCATGTTTTTGGTCCGATTCATCAAAACACATCTCTTCTACGAAAGGTCCACTGTAATTGTCAGAGAGTCAGAAACATATATTTTACTTATACAATGGCAGAAGGGAAGGACACGCTGATTACAAAACCCAAAATTCCAGAACTTCTCTATTCAAGGTGATTATAAGAAATTTACTTCAACTGGTTTCTCAGCAGTGCGCGCAATCTTCGCGCACTAGAAAGTCACTACATGAGAAGGGAAACCAAGCTGGACTCAGATCACAAATATTTTTCCTGTAGAGTTCATGTATCTGTTAGTCATATATGAACCTTCTAGTCAATCTAGTGTGTCCAAATCCTAATAAATCTTACGGTAATTTAAAATATATTCAATGACGAACACATTGTGAAGCTGTTGTCAACCACAGGTATTTTTGAGTCACTGGATTGTAATGAAACCAACGTGCGGTGTGTCTCACTAGCAACATTGCCTCATTATTCAATGTGCATTCTGGCCAAAATACACACCGACAACAACACCATAGAATGCTCACATTCTAAACAATAAGCAATTTATTTTAAATCAGTACCAAGAATGCCTAAATCAATAACAAAAATGCCTAAATCAATAACAGGACTGCCTAAATCTAAATCACGTATTATCACAAAATGAGAGGAAGCCCCATCCTAAATAGAGACTGGGACTATAATCGCTGTTAGTGACCCAGAAGTAAAAATTGAGACCCAAGTCTATTTAAGCAAATTTAATCAATTACCACTCTGCATTATAGCTGCTCAGAATCCGCTTAGGCTATCTGGCAATTTACGCCCCAATTTGGATATTATCCTTTAAGCCGACCAGCTCGGTTGACATGTATGTGTGTTAAGAGTTAACCAAAAAGTACCAAATATTTTGCACCTTCACTGTTTTTGTTTTTGTGACTTGTAAGGTTAATGTAATATAAGTCTAAATTGTAATTATAAATCAAATTCCTCATAACATGTGCTATCATAAGCTTTTGGAAAACGTAAATTTAGCCATTTTCACACTTCCGTAGTCATATGTTCAATTTTGGAGGTTACCAAACGCTTTCATTTATGAGGAAGTAAACATTGCATGAGGTACGCAACGTCTTAATGTCTAAATGGAAATGAGCGATTTTAAAAATAAAACAACACCGCAAATTGTAAAGTTTGATAAATAATGGGAATTCGTCTTCATTAAATAGCAGAGAAAGCAAATCTCTACGCTTATTTTAGAAGCCTATCTAAAAAAGGTTTTTACCCCACACACTTTTTGTATAAATGGATCAAAAACTGTCATCACGATATACGTGGTTTTAACAGATTTTCTATATATGTATCTCTCTAACTTCTTTTTAGTTCCTAGTTTGCTTGCCAATCGGAACATAGAAAATCTTTTTCTGCCAACCGGGAAGGGACTTTGATAGTGTGTGGCGGAGTGTTTCTAATCGAAGAGTTGTAAAGAAGCTTTTAATAACTATCAAGGATTTGGTACTACTTACTACCATCAGTGAATTAATGCAATCAGAATATCTTCGTCTCTTTCCGATGCGAGTCGAATGTGATATGTGATTTGGATTTTTAACGTAGCTTTAACTATTTTTTTCAGTCATATAACTACGATGTCTGCAGTGTGGCAGCTTATAGTGATGTCTAGCACCGGGGCATCATGCCATAGATATGTAACATGATGTCCCACCCAGTCACATTATCCTGACACCAAGCCGACCTGTCCTAACACTACCATCTTAATACTGAACACCAAACGAGGTAGCTGTTAGTACCATTTTTATATCTTTGGGATGACTCGGCCGGGGTTCATACCCACGACCTCCCTCATCCAAGGCGGACGCTCTAACCACTAGGCCACTGGAGCGGTCACCCTCTGAAAGAGATTCGGCTGTAACCTCAGTAATACTTTCCATCGGTAAGTGCTTTAGGAGACCGACATCCATTTTACTTCCGAGTATCTTTCAGAGAGTCGAAGTTATTCCACTTGCATCGGAAAGAGACGATGATTTTCAGAAAACTTATGTGAACTATGAGTAGCGTGCATGTGAACTGAGGGCACAAAGGCCACACAAATGTAGTCCCCAATTTATTTTTAGGGCGTGGATGACGGAGAGGAAGACTCACTAGTACATACTATTCAGACATTCTACGGACCTATTGTAAGCTTAATTTCATATGTATTTGATGATATAGGTTATAACTGTACCTATTGTTGATATGCATGTACGTAGTAGTCTGTATGTACTTCAAATATACAAACGATTTTATTTTCCTCTTAAAACTTAGCTTGCTTGTAGTAATCTCTGTTAATTTGGCACTTTACCACTCACCCTCTCTGTTCTCAAAATTTAAAACTTTCTTCTTTGGAGAAAAAGAGACAGACAGTCTGAAAATCAGATAGACAGGTATAGGGAGTTGTAATTTTCCTAGACTATAAAAGCGTGTCATGGATCTTAACTCTAGTCATGACGTACGCGGGACAGGCACCTTCCAATAGTATTTCCGGCCGAGTAAGGTATTAATGCAGAAGAGATCTGATTGTTAAAATGGTGGAAAATTTTTGATAAAATAAAGATGGCTGTTTTCCTCAGTTGTCACCATTAATAATAATTATTATAAAATTTATTTTACTTTAACGTATAGTGTGTATTAGCACCTCTTTATCAGAATGGACTAGACATCGATATTGATCGAAAAACACAGGCTTAAATATTTACAGCTGTAATAGGCTACATTTTGTCACGCTTGAAAACGTATACTTGCAGTTTAACCAAAAGACAACTATGCAGGAAAACTGGAGAAAACTGGATAGGAGAATAAAATTAGTTATGCATCACATGAAACTTGAATTTTGAATATATTTGCTCCGCAATTTCAAACACTAATTGCCTGCCCCTTCCCACCTTTCTCTCTCTCTCTCTCTCTCTCTCTCTCTCTCTCTCTCTCTCTCTCTCTCTCTCTCTCTCTCTCTCTCTCTCTCTCTCTCTCACACACACACTCACACACTCACACACACAGACAGATGCGAGCGCACACACACGTTCTGTTACGAATAATAAATGTTGAAAATCTTAGTCTGCAAAAGATTATATTGGCCTTCGAAGAACTGGTATTAATATTTTGAAGTTAGCGTGCGAATTGAAATTTGTCATTTTATTGATTTAAGTTATAATCAAAAGGACGAATTTGGTTCACAAATCACAATGACTAAGATCACGTGATGTCATTGACTGACATTGGAAGTGACAATATGGAGATTAATCTCATTGCAACACGTGAGCATTCTCAGACATAGCAAAGGAAACTATACGAAACTATAACAGACTGCATAGCATGTATCTACACATTTTTCATTTTTCCATTGTTTTCCAAGTAAAACATATTGTTTGTTTATTCAAACTAATCGACTATAATTATTTGCACTGCAATACCGTACGAAGGAGGATGGATCGAAATTAGTAAAATTAGAGATCAACTTTTGTTCTAACTCGGGAACATGCTCGGAATTTTTCCAATGCTCAGCGAATTACGAACGAAGTTACTTATCGACTTAACGATGATACAATTGAATATGTAAGAGAAAAATGGCATGCATCTGGAAACGCCTGTTTTATATACATACACACACGATAACTGTAAATTGATATACGTATCTTATGAGATAGCTTACATTCGAAGAGGTTATAAATATGGCGACATTCTCTAATATGGGAAAATAGCATGTTACGGAAGTCAATGTCAGAAGCCTTTCTTGACAAGAGTGCTAAGAAGGTAAAAGTCAAATTTTATGTGCATGTAAGAAAACCATTTCATTGGAAATTGTTTTTTTTTTTTCAAAGTGAGAGTGTAACCCAAAGGAAATGTTAGGACAAATATATTTTCACGTATAATTATACAAAAAAAAAACATATGCTTCATTTTGTCTGGAAAACGCCGAAAAAGATACGCGGTATGTCTTGCAATATTCATAAGCAAATATGAATGTCTTTGCTATGTATTGCCACATATTGTCAGTAATATCACATATCTTCTACAGCTGGTATTGTTTACCTCTTGATATCTTGTTCATTTTGCTTGTGCAAATATATACGCTTTTTTCTTCATCTTTTTTTTATATAACTGGTACAAAGGACCGATACAGCATAAGATGTGAAAGTGGAGAGAGAGAGAGAGAGAGAGAGAGAGAGAGAGAGAGAGAGAGAGAGAGAGAGAGAGAGAGAGAGAGAGAGAGAGAGAGAGAGAGAGAGAGAGAGAGAGAGAGAGAGAGAGAACTAATTATACTCGAGGATGTCTGAGAATCTGGAAATATTACAAATGTACTAAATACTGCTGAGAAATTCTGCAATTTGCATTACATCCAGTATCGGTGCCGATATACTGACTTAAGGCTATAACAAAGGTTTCAGAGCCAGACATGAGTCAATTTAACGCTCGGTTCATATGTTCCAATGTTAGGCTGTTAGTAAAAGCCCTTCTTACAAGAAATCAGATTTATACGCGTCGAACACGATATTGAAATTTACTCTTATTTCTTGCTTGTGCTACACTGTATTAAGTTTTGGATAAAAGAATAGTACGATTAATAATAAAGCATTTTACGATTAAAATTGAAGCACATTATGATTATGAGTGACTCTTATTGAGATCAAGATTGAAGCAAATCAAGATTACGATTGAAGGACATTAAGATTAAGATTAAAGCAGATTAAGATTAAGATTAAACAATATTAAGATCATCATTGAATCAGATGAAGATTAAGATTGAAGGAGATTAAGATTAAGATTAAACAACATTAAGATCATCATTGAATCAGATGAAGATTAAGATTGAAGGAGATTAAGATTAAACGACATGAAGATCATCATTGAATCAGATGAAGATTAAGATTGAAGGAGATTAAGATTAAGATTAAACGACATGAAGATCATCATTGAATCAGACGAAGATTAAGATTGAAGGAGATTAAGATTAAGACTAAACAACATTAAGATCATCATTGAGACAGATGAAGATTAGATTGAAGGAGATTAAGATTAAGATTAAACGACATGAAGATCATCATTGAATCAGACGAAGATTAAGATTGAAGGAGATTAAGATAAAGACTAAACAACATTAAGATCATCATTGAGACAGATGAAGATTAGATTGAAGGAGATTAAGATTAAGATTAAACAACATTAAGATCATCATTGAATCAGATGAAGATTACGATTGAAGGAGATTAAGATTAAACAACATTAAGATCATCATTGAATCAGATGAAGATTAAGATTGAAGGAGATTAAGATTAAACAACATTAAGATCATCATTGAATCAGATGAAGATTAAAATTGAAGGAGATTAAGATTAAGACTAACGCATATTAAGATCTGAATGAAGCATATTAAGATTAAGATTTAAGCATGTTAAGATGATAACTAAAGCATATTAAGATTATGTCTAAAGAATGTTCAGATCAGAATGAATTATATTGATAATAAGATTTTGGCTGATTAAGGTTAAGAACATTAATATTAAGATCAAAGCAGATTAAGATCAAAATTGAAGCACATTATGATTAAAATTGAAGACAATTAAGATTAATATTTAAGCAGATAAAGATTATGACTGAAGCAAATTAAGGTTAAGATTGTAGAACATTACGATAAGATGGAAGCAGATTATGATTATGATTGACGCACAGTAAGATTAAGATGAAGCAGAGTAAGATCAAGATTGAAATAGATTAAGACCAAGATTATAGCACATTAAGATGAAGATTAAGATAATCAAGAGCAAGAACAAGATTGAAGCTGCTTAAGTTTAATATTGAAAAACATTAAGATTAAGATTGAAGCACATTCAGATGAAGATTAAAGCAAGTTAAGATTAAGATTGAAGCATATTAAGATTAAGACTAAAGTATTTTCAGATTAAGATTGAAGCACATTCAGATTAAGATTAAAGCAAGTTAAGATTAAGATTGAAGCATATTAAGATTAAGACTAAAGTATTTTCAGATTAAGATTGAAGCACATTCAGATTAAGATTAAAGCACGTTAAGATTAAGATTGAAGCATATTAAGATCAATATTGAAAAACATACCAACGCAAAAATTACTGTATATTTCCTCAACATATTTCCTCCTGACGGTTCAGCCGATATACCAAATAGATCATAGTTTGTGTATCACATGAAATATGTTGTTTAATTTTAAATGTTTATCTGATTTCAAGATCGTTAGTATTTCTCCATAAATTAGAAAATTACACATATTACAACCATTTAATTCACATTTCAAATGAAAAGGGTTATATATTATCTTTGGATTTCAATTCACTAAATGTGTAAATCTTTCTTATTTAAAATATTCAAATATTTCTTGTTTAACATATCCCATTTTTTTTTATTTCTATCTTTACCATAAAATATTTACGAGTGTCAATTTGTTTAAGATACACGTGCGTCTAGATTTTCAACCTTTGGACATTTATTTTAACTGAGTCTTATTATCTCTAATTTTTTAATATTTGAATTGACGAATGCTGGTCATTAGTCTTGTGAAATGGGTCGAAATAAAAAAAAAAAATTAATAAACCTGACATAGAAAATGGTAGCTTTTGGGATAGTTTTATCAAAATATATGTTTCTTTTTCCCATTCGGTTACATAAATGTTTCCATAGAGGGGAACAAGCTTTCCCCCATCTTTAGAGGTAAATATTTTCAGTTTACATTGTATGGTTTTTGTTGTTTTGGGTTTAACGCCATTTTTTTTTAGCATATGATAGATTATATATGGCTGTCAGTATAAGTGTTGAAGGAAAAACCCGGGAAAACCCCAAATAGGAGAAAAAAGCCCGACCTTCGAGAAGTTACTAGCAAGCTTTCTCATATATTCACGTTGGCCGAGCCCGAGACTCGAATCCACGCGAATAGAAGTGATATGTCAGAGATTGGTTAGGCGAGCTCTTTAGATCACAAGGTCACTCGGGTCTCCAGTTTTCATTAGATATAGCGCCCTAGGAAAACCATCTGCCATTTATGTTTCCGTAGAGAAATAGAAATAACCAAAAAACCATTAAAGGCAAGATATATTTTTTAAACGAGCTCAGCCCAGCCAAATCAGTTATTGGGCGTGTGTTTCTGACACCCACCAATAACAAAAATAAAGTCATTATGCTGTAAAACAAATGTAATTTTTCAAAAGTTTCTTCATCTTATTGACTTGGATCTGTATATTCCACCATGACCTTTCTAAACGCAGCCAACCTGTGATCATGCTCTATGTTATTATAAAGTCTATCAAGGGCGCCCGTAAAATTATTGTGGGTGGGGGCGAACATGTAGTAGTCAGCTATTAAGTTTTACGGTTGTAGGCCAAAACATGATTAGAGGTGAAATCTCCCCTTCCCCTTGCCCCTAGGTGCAGGTGCCCATTAAGTCTATCAATATGTGGCTAATTTTATTAAATTTTTTCAAGAAACCATTATTAACATATGATAAATGTATCTGACCCATGATGTTTAAATAAAAATCTGTGCATTTGAGAATATGGTCGATCTCATATGAGCAATCCCAAGCAACGGACCTACCAGCGGAACTTCCATTGGTTTAGTCCAGTTTTCAACAGCTTTGCGATGTTTTTTTTTTTTAAAGAAGATCTACATTCCTAGGTTTATAATCATTTAGAATCAAGTAATCGAATTCCCGTTTAACCAAAACACCGTTATCATTCATGCAAATTTCGAGTCTGGATCATGATAAAATAGGATGGAAAAGGATTACAATATTATATCAGTTAATGTTCATTCCGCTTCCTAAATTTACCGGTCACGGTCTATGACAGCAATGACATTTCTCTTATCTGCCTTCTTTATTTCCCAAACTTTGTTTTGGGAGTAATTTACCAATAAAATTCGCATGTATGCTTTTGTTTCCAATGTCAGAAAAAAAAGTACAGTTCTGTATACATTCCGATACATAAGCGAGCTGCCATCTGGATTTGTTACTGAATTTGGATTTAAGAAGTTGCTTATTTTGTATTAGAGTTGCTAAATAATTTGAATGAAATTTTGGCGTAAATATCCTTATTTAAAGTGTCGTCAAATTAGAGGCTTTTACATAGTAGTTACAAGTCATGATTGCATGCTTGCAGAAAAATGTTACAAGTGCTAAGTAGCCACAATCTCGTCCTGTCTTTGTAGGTTTCCAGTCCCTGAATGGAACAAGTCTTCGGGATAAATTCAAATCTTTTGGAGATAGAAGACTTTATCAAATTACACGTTCCTACGTTCATCAGAAGAAAGTCTCAGAGCAATTCACCAGCCCAACTGCGTTTTTTTTTTTTTTTTTTTTTTGCATTGGAAAACGCCTGTTTCTTCTTTTAATTGTTGTGTGCCAAAGTAATGCTGGCTTTTGAAGTTCTGCTGGGATAGACTGAGTACCAATCTTTTGCCTATCATTAGTTCCGGTAATTCAGTTATTTTTTAACAATTTTTTTGCAGTTTAGACTTTCTCAACTGTCATGACGAGTGCTGCATCTTAGCACCAGAAAAAGATTTTATCTCAGTGTTTCTTGGGTTAAATTCGTATTGCCGAATACCTGAGGATAATCACAAAGATCTACTCGTTATATTTGAAAGAGTATGTATGTATGTATGTATGTATGTATGTATGTATGTATGTATGTATGTATGTATGTATGTATGTATGTATGTATGTATGTATGTATGTATGTATGTATGTATGTATCAAATTGACTTTGCTAATTAACCCTAAAACTTACAAATCTTTACCCGAAAGTTTTTGTGTTTTCTTGTACAACGTTGCCGTACATTTCGAAATCTAAAAGACAATAAAAGGCACACATATACAGTCATAGCTAATAAAAATGCAGGTCCATTTACTGAGACCCAAAGACTTGATTGAAAAGTGTTGCAACACCAGATGTCCCGCAGATAAATGGGGAACGGAAAATGGTAATTAGAACAAATTTTAATCATATCAAAGGATAAGTAAATACAATTCCCTGCTTTATGTTTCTCTGTGCATGTTATAAGACGATTAAACAGTTCGAAACAGCAATTCGATTTCTCAAAAGGCGCGTGTAGTTTCCGGGCAACGTTGTGAATCTTACAATGTTCATTAAAGATTCATCTGAAATGTATTGTTACGTGTAACACACACCTCTGGAATGAAATCAAGGCATTTCACCGGCGCACATAAACCTAAAAAGATGCAGTAGCAATCGAAATTTCAATAAAACTTCTTTCTGGAGTAGACGTAATTTCAGAAATGAGAAGAAAACATGAAACAGCCGTCCAGTCTGACATTTTTATACCCACCTCTAAGCTAAATACCACTGTCACAATAATATCAAACCTCATCTTATTAGCTTTAAACGAGTTCAAACATGGATTTTCAAAATAAAAGTTTCTTATAGGTGAGAAGATCGTGATACAAAGAAAAGAAAACGGTAAACAAAATAGCTAGTCTTACAGAAGAGTACACACTTCTGAAAACACCTTTATCCACCGACAAAATCTTTCGAAAAAAGAGCAACAATCATCATCATCATCATCATCATCATCATCATCATCATCATCATCATCATCATGTAACTGTTGAAAAGAATAAATGGAGACGAAACAACATCAGAAATTAAGCAATTAGATGGAGTAAAAAAAGAAAAGGCAACAACAACACTGTTGCATTATATAGGCAGTATCTAGTTCGAGTTTCCTCTGATCTTTGACACCCCATCTTTGATGTTTGGTTTTTTATGTTGGGGTGTAGGGTCAGAGTCCATTCCCTATCAAAAAGTTGGAATTTGCCGACACCAAATAGTGTCGGCATAGGGTACTTACCAACTATCAGGCCTAGCAAACTTAAATGACCTTACATTGACCCTACTTACATTAAATCGATAGGAAAATCATTTTTTTTCTCAGAAATTACAAACATAACACCGATTTTGTCTTTAATCCGTTGTCAGACGAGACGAAGCTACAGCGTTGATGAATTTTGACCTCGTTCGCAACATTAACATTGCTAGTCCTATGACTAACTAAATCTCGCGGCTGATATGCATAAACGTCGCAGGTCAAATAGTCACGTGATAATAACAAAACTGCGCTGACTTATAGTTTCAGCGTGATCAGTCAGCATCTTTCCAGGAAGATGCGACAGAGACATGTTTCGGGCTGCTGTTATCTCAATTGATACATTGAATAATACGTGTTGTTTTTTTTTTTCTTTTCATTGTAGACATTGCGTGACTTTCATTCAATACATTCGAAGTTTTGTCTTCTTTCTGCAATAATGGAATGGAAGGTTTGATGCATAAACCTATATTGCAACATGGCAGGTAAAGACGAATACATGGAAGCTCTTGCCAATGAGATACTTTAAGAAAAGGGATACTATTTTAATATTAAAGAACTACAGTATGAGGTAATAAAATCAGTTATCAATGGAAGTGACACATTTGCCGTAATCCACACGGATTATGGGAAAACACAGTTGTTTGTTGATCACGTGACTTTTTGACCTGTGACGTTTATGCATATCGGCCGCGAGATTTGGTTAGTCATGTGACTAGCAATGCAAATGAGGCGAAAGAGGTCAAAATTCATCAACGCTGTAGTTTCGTCTCGTCTGACAACGGATTAAAGACAAAATCGGTGTTATGCTTGTATTTTCTGAGAAGATAAATGGTTTTCCTATCGATTTAATGTAAGTATGTGTCAATGTAAGGTCATTTAAGTTTGCTAGGCCTGATAGTTGGCAAGCACCCTATGCCGACACCAAAGGGTGGCAAATTCCAACTTTTTGATAGGCCCTACACCCCAACATAAAAAAAAAACAAATATCAAAAATGGGGTGTCAAGGGTCAGAGGAAACTCGGACTATGCCTTATCATCCGTTCGTATTACAACTCAATACTGTACTTGTAATAAGATTAAGAACTTCGATTATTCACCATGGAAAAATTTTGAGAAAAACTCATTCCAAGCTAACAAGATGAAGTGGGTGGGGATGGTGGAATGTATACCTTGTCCTCGTCCGTGTCCTACCTGTCTCTCACTCCCCGCTCCCTTTCTTTCGTTTGATAAATCCTTAGGTTCTTGAGGTCATCCTAAATATGATCCTCTGAATCAAAATAGAACAAACAATCCCCCAAAATAAAAGACGAGAAAACATGCACCCCCTCACCCAATCAACACATGCCTTTTTCCTTTTAATTATTCTGACCGCGTTGGCTCATTTGTTAAAATATTGGACCAGATGAATGGGGTTTGGATTCTCTCCGTCTTGTCAGCCTAGACTAACTAACGTCATGTGTTCTTCGGCAAGGTTCTTCACTCTACTTGCCTCGGCATGATGTAGCGCTGAAACCAAAGTTTGATCACTTTATATCTGGAGTTGACAGTGAAATTCTGCTATGTAGAAGTTAAGGCTAATTTCTGTCACAGTTAATATCGACAAGATTTCTTTTCATTTTGCCAAATACCGCAGAATTTTCCAATACAGTCAATAATAATTTCTTACTAGTTCAGATCATCGGTAATAATCTGAACCTTATATATTACAAGAGCCGTAGGGGATTTGGCCACTGACATGTGCAACCAGTGCTACTTCTACAGCTCGCCATGTAAAGTCTCCACACTGCTTATATTATATTTCTTTCCCACTTTGACCTTAGCCCAGGGATCACAAACGCCACCCCCCCGTTATGATTTAATATTGAAAATTTGGATCAAAAAGTACTTGTGTATACAGTAGCTTATAAGTCGCAGCTATAAACAACATAGAAACTGAGATTCTGAAATATAATATGCCGACAGATCATGGTATGTTTTTGTTCTACTAATTAGTTCTAACAAACTGCATAGTCATATCGGCCGACGTATTATCAACAGCAGATCTGGGTCTTTGCAGTTTGCAGATGGTCTCGACTTATTACATGGATATATATTGTATTCATAAGTGTCGCTGAATCTGCAACTGTTCTACATTTAACACTGTAACTGCAAATTTCACATATCGAGCATCTCAATCCTTCCCATGGACACCAGCTGAAGGTCTCCAAAACCACCCATATCTTGCAGAAGATTATCACATGGTAAGTCTACGTAACAAGTTTGATGAATTTCTGCCAAACTTTTTAGGATGAACTACGGTTATGGACTAATGTCAATCGGATTAAAATTGAGATCTACTCAAACAGCCACCGGTAAAGATTCATGTTCTGCTGACCTTTGACATTCCTGTTCCACCTATTTTTAGCACCTATCAGAAAAAGCGTTGCATTTCGTGTCAGAGAGAGAGAGAGAGAGAGAGAGAGAGAGAGAGAGAGAGAGAGAGAGAGAGAGAGAGAGAGAGAGAGAGAGAGAGAGAGTTATTTAAAGAAACCATATGTTCCAAATGATTCTATTCAATTTCATAAAAATGAAAACTGTTATTTTGTTTGGTGAATTAAAATGTCAACAGATCCTGACCTCGCGTTGGTGTCTAGTAGACCCCGGAAATAAAAGCTAGATCTCCATTATTTCTGAGATCTTGATTTTAATCAGAATGGGCTGAGGAACATTTATACAAACAGAAGGACGGACAAGAAAGACAATTGGTCATTATTTCCAGAACTAAATCTATGAGATTAATGAAGGTACCATGAGTGAGCCTACCTTCAAAAATGAACAGTATGCCTTAAGGTCTTACATGATAGATTCGTATTTCAGACACCGCCCTAACTTTTAAGGTAAAAGACATGGGTCTAATTATCATAAGCTTAGCATTTATAAATTCACACAGAAGCTAGATATGTAATGTGGTTAAGATTTACTTTGAGTTAGGCTTGAAAATGGGTTGGATTGTTTGGTAATTGTCTGTCACAGTTAGACTAGCATTGGAGATAACATGTGTAACCTGGTTGCAAATGAACAGACAACTTGGCTTATATATTTACGTATGTCTGCTACAGTGGTAAATATTTAAAAATCGAGATGGGTAAATATCTAAAAATCGAGATGGTTGAGGGGTGATGAAAAGTATGCCAATTTGTTATAGTACAAGTGAACTTTATTCATGCCTAAGGTATATACTGATTCTTTGAGCCGCCTTGTCAGAGAAAAATATCAAAAATAGAGTGTTTTGCTGTCAAAAATGAATGTAAAAGGTGGGGTTGGTGGTAGTGATTGTTCAGTATAAAAGCCACCGGTTCTGTCAGTACTTAACCCGAATACCTCAATCAAAATTTTACAAGCATGCTTTCTATAAAAAAAAAATCATTAGTTAGTTTTAAGTTGTATCTTTAATGTAATATTATTCTCGTTTTTCTGCAATAGGTCATTGTCGGATGAAGAATCACCAAAACAACTGTTTTGTGAGACCTTAACATATTTTAAATTGTAAAAGTTTCCGTTGAGCAAGACAACGTGGAACTGATCAACGGTGTAAGGGATGTAACTCGAACAATCGAGTATGTACGCTACCACTACCTTTTTGTGTCCCTTACCCAATTAATGCAGTTGCTGCTTTATTGTTTTTTTTTTGTGAAGTTAGTGTTGAGTTAAAAAAATAAATACAGTTTATAACATGGAGTAGAGTAGTCATCAGATGACAAGATTGTTTCGTGCATTATACTTATACACATAAAAAAATTGTTCAATGCAAATTTATATATGGTTCTTTAAGACAACGTATATTTACTCATTATAACGTCGGTAATAGTTCATAAGTTCATAACTGTGCAACCATTGCCAAAATGTAAACAGTTATCTTTAGGTGGCAGGGTACAGTTTCATAAATTGGCCCCTGGCAAATTTCTTAACTTAAGGCTATGGTGTGACTTTTTCTGCTATTATTGTTTACTAATTAAAGATATGGATATATTTGTGAACTATGTGTTTTGGGCTTGTGTTGTTCTTGAATTTGATGTCAGGCATGTACACCTTCCATAGTTACTCTGCAGTACAGTGTATGTTGATAGTTCAATGCCAATAAGTGGCTAGGAAGAAGAACTAGCCTCCCATGGCAATAATCACATGGGTTATGGGCAAGGAGAATATCTCAAAAACGGCTTGGATGACAACTATTTTCAACTGGATCAGCCTGTTTAGCACACTGTTTTGCAGAATTGTCATCTAGAATAAAAAGACTTGTGTTTGCACTGTGAGCATCGCCTGGTATCAAAAATGACCTTCGGACATGAAAATTGCCGGAATAAATTTGGGGTTGGGATGCATAAACTTCTGCTATGAACTGCCACTGACTTCTCTGGTAATGTGGATACTATTTTTATGCTTTGTTTTAATACAAATATCTCAAAATATGGACTCCTTGACCTCACTTATATATTTGACTTTTTATGATTTTTTTTTTTTTACTAAGTCACTGATTGCGGCATTAAATTTGTACATAAAAGCTGGCTCCTGGCTCCTTAACAAAATTTTATAAATTTTATGGAGTTGTGTCCCTTAGATTGCAGATTCCTCAGCGTAACACCCTTGTTGTTCGTAGTATTAAATAATAATAATAATAATAATAATAATAATAATAATAATAATAATAATAATAATAATAATAATAATAATAACAACAACACCATCAAAAGTTAGTAGCAATTATCGTCATAATCATCATTTCTAAATTTTCTAAATGCATGTGCTTTCAGTTTCTCAGTGTACGACCAAAGACCAATCTGAATAAAATCTTCGAATAACACCTATCGTGAAACTTTTTCGCCACCTCTCTGCATCATTCTGGCCACAAAGAACTGCAAAACGGCAGCATTATTCGTTTGCTATCCCGTATTACTTCTGTACATCACATTGAGTGTCGGTCCAAGGGATGTAATTTTCATAATCAGATATCTTACTAAATTGTCTGTACATTGTCTACTGTTTTGGATTGATTTAATTCTTAAAAAGAACTCGATGGCTAAAAGATTGCTACTTTAACGAGAGGAAGAGGCTATTAAAAATTAATTAACAAGTCTCAACTATCAACTTGTAAATTTTATGTAAAAGTTTAAGGATGTCATATCGTATAATCATTGGTCAGCCCTCAAAGTAGTCGATTGGACCGTCAATCAATTCATGAGTAAAATTTTGTGAAAAGTCTGCCCTGCTTCTAAGTTTCAATGATGTTGCGATTGATCGATTTGGTTGTGCAAGGGGACCTTTTGGTAAAACGACCAAATAATTGATTAGGATTTATAATGCTATCGATTTTGTTCAAAGTTCAGGTTCACAATTTCCCCTGTTTCGAACCATTTGAAAAATAGCTAGTGTTTTGGCAACTCATCTCGTGAAAAATATCGATTAAATATTTACAATTGGTAAGTTAGACGAAACTAATCAATTATTATGAAATTTCTGAAATGGTCATTACTACTCTTCGAAAAGACTTTATTTCCAGACAACCGAAACTATTTAGACTCATCCAAAGAACGCAAATACGCTAAATTTCATTCTGGCACAAGCAATGTTCTGATAATTAAAAATCGTATCTCACAATTTCCGCCTTTTCGGCTGGAACTCTTAACTTTCGTGTTACTAGATATTATTGTAATGTTTGGTCTTTGATATTATGTTTATATATTATATGGTTCCTCAGTGTTACATTTATTCCACTGAATATCGAGAAGAATACACGTTACTCCAACATCTAAATCTGGATCAAATTTTACAAATGCAGCCATTTGAATGGTCACTGATATTTTAAAGTAAGATTGGTGGTTAAAGTAGAATTTCATGACGTAGGAATCGGGTCTTTGATCAATCGATTATATTTTACAGACTGTAGAACATGCAGACTACCCAATGACTAGTCATATCGTCTTTAGAGATCAATGTGTTTGCATATGATCGCCGTTTTAAATTGCTTGTTCGAGTTAGTTCTCATTCTTAATTTATTACTTGTAGTACATGTTTGTTTTCTATATGGGAATTGCAAGCAGTCCGATATTTTGCAACCCCATGTACATTATTTTATTTAATTGTTGTATTTTTTATTCATGGCTGTAAATTGTAAAGATTATCTTTAGTTAGATTTTTTGCCTACGCGACTAGGGTCTGTATTATGAAGATTAACAGCGTAAACTTACATAGAATATATAAATATATACTTAAGTATGTTAGACAGTTATTAATAACAATCTTAATAATAAGACCTAATTACACATGTTGGAGTCATATCTAATTGGCTATGGTGTTTATACGTTTCTAGAAATATTCAGTAACTTCCCATTGGTTGGGCTTGATCACATGAATAGGCATTTTAGAGATAAATTGTGTAGCATGATCTGTCGCGAGGGGTATGTTGTGAAATATAGCTGTAAGGAGAGAACTCAGCAATCAAATTCATTCATATTTTGGAGTCTTATAGTCTGCAGACGGTTTTTATGTTGTACTTTAGCATTCGAGAGGAAAACATTTGTTTCGACTGTTCAGTGGAAATTAAAAGTTCTCATTTGGTCTGGACTATGGTATTATTCTGGAACTATTGTGAATTATTCAAAGTAGTTCTGAACAACGCCATCCTAAATACATCACGATTTGTGGCGGACTGGAACATTTTGGTTTTGAAATTCATACTGATTTTTTTCCTTTTTTGGACTCGATTTTTGCAGAATATTACTGCATCATAATTGTAAATATTTATAGTATGTATAATTATTTGCTAGGATTGTTTGGTATGTATAATTATCTTTGTAGTGTTTCCTTTACGTGAGTATGTGATAAATGGGCTTGAGTTTATGTTGAGAATTATGCAAGGTAAAGAAATGCGTCTGTCTATTATGATATTGTTTATTATAATGGGATTAGTAACATGTATTGATGTGACGTAATTTATTGATGTATGTATAAGAAGTAATTGAAATAGTGATGTATTAAGACTTTAGTTTTACCCTGCAAGATCGTAGGAGTATCTCGATGTGAATGAATGCGTGACCGACGAAATTTAATATCTGTTATCTGATGATAGGCTGTGTATAGTGCGAGATGAGAGGGCTAAGGAAAATATTGTACCTTCCTTGTATATTCACAGGAATCATTTTAGCATAAAGAAAACTTCTGAGTCCCGGGTTTTCAAGAGGTGGAGATGGAATTGAGACCTGCCGAACAGTCGACAAAAGTCTAGTCGGTGGAGCAAAGGTGGAGAGAAAGTGGAGGAAGATGAAAAGGATTCTGGAGGAGAAAGTAAAGAAGAGGAGAATGAGAGTAGGGCAGTAAAGGAGGAGGAGAAATAATTCGGAGAAAATCGGAGAGGAAGAGAAGTATTTGTGAGAAACAGGAGAAAAGAATACCACAAATGAGTAGAATACAAGAGCACGTGGAAATCAATCTCACACTGCTAATCAACTGATGCAGTATGATATTAAAAGGTCGAGCGGAAGGAATGTAATTGTAAATTTGGATAATTTGTCTATTGATTTGTTTTTAAATTGTTATTCATTGACTTTCACCCTTTTTTGTATATTTAACCATCTAACCGTCGGTATTGCTGACTGAGGGCTCCGAGCTTTGCATCTATCTTTCACTAATTTAACTTCCAACCCAAAATCAAACCTGGGTGGAACTTCTACAGTAGTTTTAATAAAATATTGAGACCACTCCACCCTATCTATAACAAATCCCTCCCACTACTTTTGGAGCACTCCGGAAAAAGACGGGATTATGAACGATTTCGTTGACTAAACGGAACGTAAAGGGTGGCACCAAACTTCATATGTTCCTGTTTGTTTGCTATTTTTTTTCTTTTTTTTCTTTTTCCTTTTTAAACCAATTACTTATATTTAGACATTATGGGATTGTGAACTACATGCAAGATTTATTTACTTCCGAAATTTAAAAGCTTTACAATGTGCAAAAACTACACACCTCCAAAAATAATGATTGGACAACTACACTGCTCCAAAGAGTATCATAAATTTTGTGCTTAGCAAAAGCAGATATTAAAATCCTTTATTTCAAAAGAATCGTGCTTAGTTTAAAATTACTTCCAAGAAATGTATTAGACTGACTACAGCAAGTCATGAAAATTAACAAAAGCAATGGAGTCACCTGTTTGTAACCAATGTGTTACTTTTAAAATGCAATTGTGATATCAGAGTTTATCGGCTTAGGGATAATATCCAAAACTGGATAGTAATTCGTCAGATAGAAGAGTTGCTTATTTAGCGATCGTGGTGCAGAGTGTGGTGGCAACTCTTAATTCTAAACGGAATATTTTTACGTCGTTTAAACCTTTTATCGTGATTATTTTTAAAGAATGATTTTTAGATAGATTTTTTAAACAAGTAATTTCCTTCCATCCAAACTTTAGTTAGCTTGGAAGAATGGAGAAATTTATTATAAGCGGCGGCATTGTGGCATTAGGTTTTCAAAAATAGCCTATTTTATAGCCTACATTTGACTTTACGAGCACGTGACTATGACATCATATCAATAAGTTTTAAAAAAATCAAACGGAATTTTATATTTTTCAAATGTTGATACATTTTTTGTCATGTTACTATCGATCAACAACGTTGAACATTTTAATTTTGGGCAAAAGAAGAGGCCTTACTATACCTGACCCTTTACCCTCGTAGTGTGTGTTGCTGTCGTTGTTGAAGGAAAAATCATTAATTATCGTCAGATCATATAGAAAACTGGCGAAAGGCACATTCATGCACCAAACGAACTGTCGGTCAAATCAAAATGTTCTATAGGAGTATTGTTAAATTGTTACATCTTAAAAGACACATAAAAGTGCTAATATTGTTGTGAAGTTTATATAAGTTCGGCGTCGACAAGTTTAATTTCCTGTGATCTGAACTTTTAATAAAACGAAAACACATTAATGTGCTTAAATATTACATCACATTTTTTTTAATTTTCGGGGCAGGCGTGTCTTACAGAAAACCATCAACACCTACCACAGAAATTTTATTGAAATGTTCTTCACCTTTTACGAAGCAGAATTTTAATGAGACAATAAAGATGAAGAAAAAATAATTTAGAAAACAAATTGACAGACAGGAAGATATATTCTTGAAAGTTGTTAAAAAATGACTACTTAAGGTGGAAAGATACATGTATATGTGTATATACATTTTTCCGAACTCTTGCGAAACGAAACATTTTGATGTATTCATCTGAAATAACATAAATAATATTCTTTCTTTCAGACGAATCGTGGAGGAAAATTCCCCCCTCAGCTGTGAGTTTCCGATTCATTAGGAGTTTGCTGTATCAAAACTTCTCAACGCAAATTAAACGCTAATCTACAAAACAATATTTCCCACAAGTTTTATTTGCTACAATTTTAAAACGATAATTGTCTTAACAAAGAAACTATATTGGATTTGCTGAGGTAGAGTATTGATTATATAAGGTAAAACAAAATAATAATGAAGGAAAATACGGAAAACACTGCTTGGAAAGTTTTTACTTTAAGATCCTTCTTTCCACACCCACAGAGATAATACTTTGCTTTATATCTTTTGCTGGATTGATGTCTTATTTAATTTTAAGTTAACAACAAACAGCGTATGCAGCCTTAACAGAAAAAAAAGGTTGTAGTTAAATGGGTTTCGTATATCTTTGGGGCTTTAATGAAAACGAATTAACTGTATATTTAAACACCATCCCAGACACGCCCTGCTGTGTTTATTAAATCCGTAATTCTTTGGGCTGCAGTTTTCAATTCATTTGGTAAGCCGTAATTACAGTGATGATAACACATATTTCAAAGAAAAATGTTTTGCTATTTGTCACAGACAATATTCTTTTTTATGGCGCTTAAAGGTTCTAAAGTAGATTTAATATTGGAATCCAGATCCAAACCATTTTCAAACAGGAAATTAATTTTCGAAATCATGAATCAAATTCAATAAGGAATGTCAGAAACATGTTTCTCAATGGATCTTTTCTTTTCAACATTTATTGTAAAATTACACGTGGAAAAAATTCGAAAATTTATTTTAAAAAATAATAAAACTGCCCCATTACAGAAGAAATAGAGATTAATCAATTTTTCTCACGGATAAAAAAAACCATTACCTATGATTCAGGCAGTAAGAGGACTTGTTTATATATTTACATATGCAATATAAGCTGAACTAGGTGCTCTATAATAATGTGTTGGATTAAGTTTACAATGTTTTCATAAATACTATCCGAAATTCCTCCAGGATCTTACATATCATACAGGTCTTTTTATGTCTTGTTAGGCTGCTTTGGCTTTTAAGTCAGAAGTCCCAACACAAACTCATGAATTACACGACTTTTACATTTGAACCATTTTACTGAAGCATCTGGGCTAGCTGTACAGGTTTGGGATACGCAATTTCTGACTGTATTCATTTTGTATAAATACCAAATTTGCACACGAATCCATTGTTACATCACATAATTAATTCACACAGTTCTGTAAATAATCATATGTAGCAATAATAATAATAATAATAATAATAATAATAATAATAATAATAATAATAATAATATTTTCCAGTATTCTTTTGTCTTGAAACTCTGGACTTATACTCTTGGATGAAGTAAAGTTGCCTCCCTTGAATAAATTTCGTATTTTAAATAGCAGGACAAAAAAAAAAAAAAAAACCCTTAAATTTTCTAAGAAAAAAATCCAGATAATGCAACTTTATTTTAGCGCATCCACATCAAAATATTAAATTAACAATGTACATCGGTTGCAATCAGTGGCGCTCACCAGACTGAAGAAGCTTTGTGGGGTTTTTTTAATTTTTTTATTTTTTTATTTTTTTATAAATCGTGATTTGGTCTTAGCGATATGTTAGGTGATGATAATCTTCCAAGGAGTTGGTAGTTGTAGTTTTGTGGGCTTAACGCCATTTTTTAGCACACGATAGGCTATACATGGCAGCCAGTATTTTTTGGTGGAGGAAGAAACCGGAAAATCAGCGGAAAGAACCAAAGACCCACGAGAAGCTAATGGCAAGCTTTCTCACATATCCACATTCGCCGAATCTTAGACGTGAACCTACGCAGACAGAGGTGAGATGACAGTGATCCGTAACGGAGAACGCATTAGACCACTCGGAGCCCTAGGAGTTGGTAGTGATGTTCTGTTAATTTTTCTTCAGACCAATGCCTATTCGTGATTTTATGGCAAATAAAACATTGCTTTTATTTTCTTTTCGATCGTAATGCGATATTATTGTATGATTGAACAGATATGTTTAGATGAAAGATTCATATTTCCCAAAATCGTGTACCTGACATGTTGATATAAAAAATAACAATTGAGATCTTGATAATGTATACTATTTACTGTGCTTAAAAGGAAGAAAAAAAATATGACTCGGTATTGTCGGTTTTTCAGAGTTTAAAAATGTACGAATACCGTTACAAAATTCTTATTTTCCTAACGGGAACGTATCATTAGTATTAACAAATAAACCTTTTCGCTAAATATGTAAGAACTTCTCGCCACTTAGAAACAGCGCAGTGTGAGGAAGGAACATATTGCCTTTTTGATGTGGACACTTAGACAAATTTCATTTTTTGCTAAAGTTACAGTACAACTTGAAGACCTCGTAAACCCACCAGATCAATCTACACATCTTTTTCCGTATATGAACTGTCTGTTTAATATTGAATATAAAAATGGCAAAGCTTTACATAGATCTAAAATCATTCTTTCGTTTGAATACCTGAAAATAAGGTAAATGTTCACATATTCATGTCTTGCTAATAAATCCTAAAGACAATTTACCAAGAGTATAATATTAGCTCGAGATTACAGTATTTGTTGTATTTTCATCTTGATTCTGAAAGTCACGATGCTTACAACAATATCAGTTGAAACAAATTAAATGAAGAAAGAGAACGGAAATTAGACTCAAACGAAAGACTGGTTAACATAACACTCTACTGACATATTAAGCAAGCAATTAAGAAAATATTTGCATAAAACAAATTATATGTAGGTCACATGGATGCTCAATGGCATGCAGACATCTTTGGTATGCAACAATACGAAAAATATTAGAACAGATGGAACTAAAGTACGAATAAAAAAGTTATTGAAAAAACAACAATGCTAACTTTAGCAAAGAACCGTTATACTTATAGCGGTCATTTTATATTATTCTGGAGTTTACAAACTTGAATACTTTAGATAAAATATATGTTTAATAAATATCTGTATTGCAGATTTCCAACAGTCCTGAAAAAAGAAACCATATTTGTTATAGTACATACTCATAATTGAATTTCATGCTCCTTTAATCAAAGAATCTAAATACGTTATGTCCACTGACACACACACACACACACACACACTCTCTCTCTCTCTCTCTCTCTCTCTCTCTCTCTCTCTCTCTCTCTCTCTCTCTCTCTCTCTCAGTGGAAATAAAGCGAGTGTGATATGTTATGTAACATCTCTTTTTGAAAGGGTTTTAAGTTTAACGCTGGAATTATGCTGTCGAAACATTTAACTTACACTGTTGCTTTATACGTTCTAAAGCTTTTTCTACACAAATAAGAGTTTTCAGCACAGTCGACATTACGAAATGGGTGTACGGTTGGATATTGGTAATGTGTCTTGCACCCTGCACATCAGAATAGACATTTAATCCTGTTTAATCGTTGCTTACACGTCAAGTGGACCTTTTTCCTAGAAACCATCATTACTTGAACGGCAAAGGATACTAATTGTACAATATTTACATCTCAAGTGATATGTATTACATGATTCGGTTCTCAAGACAACAGTTTATAGATTCTGGAACTGTTGTTTGCTTTGTCACAAGGCATATATGTTTACCAGGAATTAATAATAGTTAGTAGTAACAGGGAACACCATTATAAGCAAAGGCAACGATAACAAGCTATAACGAGTATACTGCGATCTTCCGTCACATGATAACTAAAGGTCGTTAAATACCAAACTGAAGATGACTTCCAGTATAACTTGGTCTCTTGCGCCTTATTCTGGCATTATACAGCAAAATTTGTACATGAGCTTTTTCGAAAGCTCAAAATAGTAATCCCGTAGTAAACAGACTTCTTAAGTACCAAGAGAGTTTAGTAAACAGATTTAAGTACCAAGACAGTTTAGTAAACAGACTTAAGCACCAAGACAGTTTATTAAATAGACTTAAGTACCAAGACAGTTTAGTAAACAGACTTAAGTACCAAGACAGTTTATTAAACAGACTTAAGTACCAAGACAGTTTAGTAAACAGACTTCTTAAGTACCAAGACAGTTTAGTAAACAGACTTAAGTACCAAGATAGTTTAGTAAACAGACTTAAGTTACAAGACAGTTTATTAAACAGACTTAAGTACCAAGACAGTTTAGTAAACAGACTTCTTAAGTACCAAGACAGTTTAGTAAACAGACTTCTTAAGTACCAAGACAGTTTAGTAAACAGACTTAAGTACCAAGACAGTTTAGTAAACAGACTTCTTAAGTACCAAGACAGTTTAGTAAACAGACTTCTTAAGTACCAAGACAGTTTAGTAAACAGACTTAAGTACCAAGACAGTTTAGTAAACAGACTTCTTAAGTACCAAGACAGTTTAGTAAACAGACTTCTTAAGTACCAAGATAGTTTAGTAAACAGACTTCTTAAGTACCAAGACAGTTTAGTAAACAGACTTCTTAAGTACCAAGACAGTTTAGTAAACAGACTTCTTAAGTACCAAGACAGTTTATTAAACAGACTTAAGTACCAAGAGAGTTTATTAAACAGACTTAAGTACCAAGACAGTTTAGTAAACAGACTTCTTAAGTACCAAGACAGTTTAGTAAACAGACTTCTTAAGTACCAAGACAGTTTAGTAAACAGACTTAAGTACCAAGACAGTTTAGTAAACAGACTTCTTAAGTACCAAGACAGTTTTGTAAACAGACTTCTTAAGTACCAAGACAGTTTAGTAAACAGACTTAAGTACCAAGACAGTTTAGTAAACAGACTTAAGTACCAAGACAGTTCAAGTTCTGTATATTTATGTTGCTTACTCGCATAATGAGATTAGTCAAGTCAGAGTGGACATATGCCATATTATTCTGATCTTGATTGTTAAGACCGACGTCATATTGTGGAAGGCAATAAATGTTTGTCTAAGCAACTGATAAATTGTGATTTGTGGCAATTTACCAGCTATTTTTCAACTGAGCTGATCGAGTCTATTCAAATGCTAGACGATTACTAAACCTGGCAAGTGATCCATCTGGTTATAATGTTACAAGAATAAACGTGATGGCTTTTGAAGGACTCGTGGTAGTGATTCATTTCTCATAGAAAACCCATGCAAACATCATGATATTATAAATTCAATAACTGCACATTTTTGAGAGGTCGTGATCAAACCAATATTTATCAGTAAAGATGAAACCTTGGTGACAGCTTCTTTGCAAAGAAAAATATATGATCTCGTCATTTTCTGGACCTATATATGTTTGAAACTAGTGCTTTCAATTCCGCAACAAAGAGTCAGGAGCTAATTTCAGTATTAGTGTTCAAAACTCAACACTGGTAAAGGAATGAAATTCAATCAATAGAACAATGTCTCTATCTTTTCCAGTTCTAACTAGGATTACCTATTACTTTTCCTAAAAAAGACCAATTAACTTCCAATTATAACCAATTCTGGCCAGCCAAACACACACACACACACACACACACACACACACACACACACACACACATACATACATATATATATATATATATATATATATATATATATATATATATATATATATATATATATATATATATATATATATATATATATATATATATACTCTAGTTAATATTCACCCATTTCCTGACTGGTTTCCATGTTTACATACAATTAGTACCGTGTATCTTGGAATCAACATGGATAACGCACTTATTTTAAACTTGCCCGCTTGAACTAACACTGCTGCTCAGAGAATGTAAATGTTGTGCTTGGCACGTTCGAGTATAAAACTAAGTGCTACTAGTTGATCAAGATGTCAATGAATAACCTCCTTGACGGACCCTAGCGTAACCAAAGTTGCTCCCTTAATCTTGTCTGTGATGTGTGCATATCCTACATCACTATAGGCTACAATTCAAAGTACTTTGGAGAATCAAATGATATATGGGCAACTGTTTTTGATAAGTCCTGGAATTATTTGATACCGACATAGAAATTAATGTCGACAAAAGTCACTAATGATCTCTTTATGCTTGACACGTAGTTGTTTCATTTTGTATACTATTTAGTTACATTATTCGCGCAGCCGCAGATGCAAACAAGTGACACGCACCTTATTTAGGTCTACACAATTTCGCTCTGGTCTGTAATGTACACGTTCTTTTCTAAATGCTCTACACGCTGGTTATGGGATAATAAGTAATTACCATTGGCTTGATTATCATTCGGGTTCCTGGTATAACAGTTTGGGCAAAACTTTAGATGACAATGCCCAGGTTGCCCAAAAATTCATGTGCTTTAGGCCAGATCATCAAGAAGCTACTTACGTCACTTATATCTAATATAACGTAACCATTGTTGTCGCCACTAGTAATTGTCTTATCGTTCAGCATAAGGTCCTGATGGAAATATAATTCCCAAAATTACAAGGAGGTTGCTGCCAATAGTTTTCCAGATTTGATTTTAGTAAACCTGACCTATTTTAATACCGTTAATTATAGCAGTTAGCTGCTATAATTATGGACATTTCAGTAGTAATGCCTGCAAGGTTGTACGATCCTGGAGTTATTTCTACTATGTAAACTGCCGCTGAATCATAGACTTGTTATATCTTGCTTTAGCATTATGAAAACTTTAGCACAGATCAGCGCGATTTTATATCACATGTTCCCCTAGTTGTTCTGGCGTCCTGTATGTGATAGCAAAAATGTTACTGGTTCATGTAGTTATCAAACAAGCAAGACTGTGTCTGCAGTCAGCAGTCATGATAAATGAAGTGATTCTAATAAACCTTTTAATTGGCAGCTCTTGGGATTTCTTTTTTGGGGCAGACGGTCAAGGAATTAAAAACACTTTGCTCTCGATTTATACACCAACATTGCCAACTTGTTTGTTGCCTGCATGTACTTTTAGACGTATTACCAATGTCAAAGTTGTAATACTGGATGCCAGTGTTTCTTTTCCGATTTCTTTCTTCAATTTGCTTTGCTCAGCCTGCCTTTTTTTTTAAGCAGCGTACTAAAGATTAATGCTAAGATTAGCTTTGAATCAAAAGATTATGCAACGCAAATATTAACTTTATTTGATCAAATTTATAATAGCTATAAGGTTTCTTACTGATAGTTCGAACATGTGCTTTGCTTCAAACATTTAAATAACAGAAGGCCAGTAATTCAAGCATCAAATGCTTTCAGTCAAAGCAGGGTAGGATCCAAGGGCAGTTTTGTATCTTTCCTGTTCCTGGGGGTAGAAAACTGAATTATCCCTTGTGTTCACTGACATCATATGTTGTTCCTTCAATCCCACCAAGATGTGTGGCTTTGAAAAAAAAATATAACAAAAGATTTCATGTCAATGCTATCTCTGGGACTATTATGCAAACCACGGTTGAGCCATAAACTATTCTTTTTTGAAACGTGTCCGACTGAAATACAATTTATAACAGCATGAATTAATTAGGTATTCAAAATTAAATTAAATAATCAAAATTAAATTAAATATTCAAAATTAAATTAAATATAAAAGGATTCATAAGGTAAAACTTTTTCCCATTTTTTGTGCGATCAATTTAAAAGATCAGAAATTATTTGCAGTGCACATTGACCTCCAGCACTAGATGACATTGCTTTGTCAACGAGGAATCACAACCTATAAAATCAATAAAGACGTATCTTCACGATGACGACTTTAATGCTAGACAGGTTTACAAACGTTAAGGAAGACGAAATGAATTCATTTGATTTAAACCGGTTGTAAATCGTTGAAATGCTTAGGGTTCGCGCGAGCGTGTGTGTGTGTGTGTGTGTGTGTGTGTGTGTGTGTCTGTGTGTGTGTTATCACGAAGTTAAGGAGAAGTACTTTTAAAATATGTTATTTCCAGGAACAAGAGGACAAATTAATATATTTTTGGTAAATAGGAGATTTCAGAAGCCTCAAGAAAGGCCTCACAATGAGCCATAACATTTACTAGTATTAAGCAATATTTCCAAACGAGCACAGTTTTTGATTTATCAGTCACTGTCTTATTTTTGCAGCGGAACTTAAAACGGTTTCTTGTTGACTTGTAGGTTATGTTTATTCATCATGGGTTACTAGGGTTTCTTTGTGGTCATTTTTTAACAAACTAATTAAAACCTTATTTCATGGAACTTTATGCCGAAAAATAATAACAATACACAATTTCATTTTTACTTTTCGTGAATAGTTTATGGATAAATGTTAAAATAATAATACATGGAAAAGATGGAAATTGTGCATTGTATATTTAATACACCATTTACATTATAACAGCATGGCTATTAAAGTGTTCGTATAGAACAATTTGATATACTAATGATGCTGATATGTCAATACGCTTATATAAATATAGTTTCAACATTACACTATCGAGGCTATACTCTTTAGATCAATGGTGAATTTCCTCTTATTAATCATTATTGATATAAGAAATTAAATAAAATATATCTTAATCACGTCTCTCTCTCTCATGCACACGCAAACACATACACACGCATGTACAGAGGACATAAATAGATTGAATTATGTGAAGCGAGAGAGAAAAAGAATCTGAGCTGGATGAAATCAATAAACTTCATCTTACACCAATTAATTTACAAAGACCCCGGTCGTCAGATCAGTATGCGTACACTTTTCATTGGAGTTACCTACAGTGTTCATAATATAAATGATACAAAGCTACAATAGCCCGTTGAGATTACGGTAAATTTCTTGGTCACGATACTGTAATCTATGGAATATCTTGTTTTGATTTTTATATATATATAACAATACTATTTAAAGGTTCTAAAACAGATCTTTATTAATATTAAAATTTCAGAAGGACTGTGTATGTAGGTGCGTGTGCGTGTGTGTACGTGTGTGTGTGTGGTTGGTTGGTCAGGAAATAGATTAATCGACCAACAGAAAAATGTAGGAATGGACAATGATAACGACTAACAATAATCTTACGGTGTCTCCCCAAACCCAACACCCCTCTCTGTCTCTCTGTTATAGTTCTATCATCATATTAGTTTTGCACCAAATCTCATTCTCTCTGTCTGTCTGTCTCTGGACAATTGTCACAATAAACAGGCGAATATCAATTAAGAAACGAAAGTAGCAGATTTTCGCATGTGTACTGCGACGATTTTTCTGTACCCATAAATTACAGTAACATTTATATTTGAACCGACCAACTGGAGAGAGAGAGAGAGAGAGAGAGAGAGAGAGAGAGAGAGAGAGAGAGAGAGAGAGAGAGAGAGAGAGAGTCCAGTACGTTGATAGATATTGTGACTTGTAGCGTGAAGTCACTAATTGCTAGATTTTTACCAAATGACAACTTAACAAAATGAAATGAAAGATGCTACCCTACTTCAAAGTGTATCCGATACTTCACTTGGTTTAAATTTTGATTAAATTTGAGATGCTTCCGTCTGCACAGGGTGCTGTTTTAATTAATTTCAAAGGTATTAATTTAAAAGAAAACTGTAACCGAAACGCACATGGAAGGCCAAGAGTGTACATGACACAAAATCAGAAAACACAATAGACTCACTTGTTTCCCATAGTCATCCTGTCATAAAATAGATTGCACAAGTTACATCTTTTCCTAAATTTAGATATTTTTGTTTTAACTTGTCTACACATAGGTCACGAAGTTCATCTTTTTCACTAAATTAAAGCTTGACAAAAGATTGAGAAATCGTTTTTTTTCCTAAGTAATACAATATCTCAACGAACTATATATATATATATATATATATATATATATATATATATATATATATATATATATATATATATATATATATATATATATATATCCTGCTACATAAAATAGACCAATGAAGCCAGGACTTTTTTGAATTAATGATGGCCAGCACAGTCTAATAGAGAATTTCTGCAAAAGGTGAACAAAAATATAGATGTTGAATGTTTTTATGAAAATCTTTTTTCCGCTAAAACTGTTTCGAAGGAAACGCCCAATTATATTATGTTGATGGCCACTGCACACAGGAGTATGAATAACAGATGAGACATCAGCATAAATGATGAAGATGAAAATCTGATTTTAGATGAGATGCAATGGCGTTCGTTTTTCATTTAAATAAACAGCAGCAACCCCACAAAAATCCCTTCAAGAAGTAAACATCTTATTATTAATCGTTTAATAAATAATGAAAAGAGCAGAACTATCTCCGGAGATAATTAGTGATTGTGATTCACCTTTAAGCATCAAGAAAAAAAAATCGAGGATAAAGATGTGGCATTAGGTTACACTAGTAGCAGTGACTTAACACTCTGCATAACCTTATCGCATACAAAAGGGTTCCTGTCAAATTAAATGATGCCTTACCTAACATTTAAAAACCGGCTATCATTAGTACCGTTTTCGTTCTCTCCTCTCATTTGCACCGAACCTACTACAAATAGAAACTATGGGATAAAGCATTAAATTCCGCAACTTTGCATTGTATAGCGCTTCGACATCTAGCTGCGATGCATCTGTGACGGTAGCATCATTTTTGTCTACGCAAGAGATACCACGCCGATCAGATCTCAACACTATGTATGTATGTATGTATGTATGTATGTATGTATGTATGTATGTATGTATGTATGTATGTATGTATGTATGTATGTATGTATGTATGTATGTATGTATGTATGTATGTATGTATGTATGTATGTATGTATGTGTTTTAAGTTAATTAGATAAGTACGGACTATGAATCTGGTTGTTCGATGCTGAAGCCTTTTCATCACAAATGAGTCATTGGCAAGACACTTCCCATTAACCGCTAAAATGGTATGTAAAGAAATTATTTTGTTAGCATGAGTAGAGCACATTCCCGTATTCATTTGTATGTCGATAACAAATTACAATTGCACAAGATGAAGAATCAAGACAAATGCATAGAGCACGTATTTTCGTTGAAGCATCAGGAGAATGAATGATTTTGAGGTTGTAGCAGTACTAATGCCGATAATATTTGCAAAAGGAAAGTATGTCTGCACAAAATCTTGCCAGTGATTGTTAGTATTCTTAACATAAACCAACCTTTGTTTTACAAGTTAAATTAAGCAGAGATGTAATTATATATTGATTCTATTTTATATCAGGAACCTCGTATGTATGATGAGGTGATCATTTACTAATTGCGTTTTGACAGTATAATGATTGAAGCATGTAAATATTGAAGTATCAAGTAAATAATGTGCTTTATTTATGCCATTCCCTGTCTAAAATACAATACCACAGAATATCTACAAAATACATTTTCTTTAACTTGACATGGTTAATAATTTATTTCAGTGTGTACCTGTCTTACACAAATGCATATATCACATATTGATTTCTCATTTTTTTCTTTTATTTGTTAGCGATCATCGAACTCGGGATTGTTGAATCCATGATCAGACAACCTTTGTGTACGTATTTTTTTTCAGGCAGTTTTCACCTAATTGTTCATTTTAGCAGATGTTCAATACACATTCTTGTTTTCTTCTTATGCTACAACAATAAAGGTCAGTGAATTGATATATGCCCAGCGTAACAAAAGAGTCATTAATAACATTAACGCTGTCATCGCCCATTTTAAATAACTAATTAAAGATAATATAAATCTTCGCAAATCTTAAAACTTATAATGAATAACTGTAATATCAGTCCTCGGGGTATTCACTTACATACAGCATGTCATATCATTTATCTCCATATAATCCGTTCTTATGCTGGAAAATTGATCAGTACTAGGTCATACCAACCCAGAGTTTTCTAAATCTCTTCAAACATTTATTAACATACTAGAATGCCACCTCGGCGTGAATCCTCAAAGAAACAAACTCGTGACTGTTTTCTTTTCGTCAAACAAACATGATAGTGGTTTCTTTTGATCTTCGACTTAGAAGTCTGAGGACGTTTGATCTGCTAGTACCCCTTCTTATTGGATTTTAGCAAGAAATGGGTTTTTCTATATATATATATATATATATATATATATATATATATATTTTTTTTTTCTTTCTATTGGCTGGCTTAAATAAAGGACAATTGAATTGAACCAATCATAAATGTTGATTCATACTCTATTGGAGTGTGAGGTAATGTGTATTTGTGTGATTTGGATTTTTAACGTAGCTTAAACAATTTTTCAGCCATATCGCTACGATGTCTGCAGTGTGAGGATAATGGATGGTGTCTAGCACTGGGGCCTCATGTCGCAGTCATGTCTCATCATTCTCCACCCAGTCACATTATCCAGACACTGAGAAGACCAGCCCTAGCTGAGCACCAAGAGTGGCAGCTGCTTGTACCAAGTCTTGGATATGAATCAGCCAGGGTTCAAACGCGCGACCTCCCGTATCCCAGACGGAAGCTCTAACCACTAGGCCACTGGAGGGGTGGAGTGTGAGGTAATGACTACCATATAAAGACAATTCCCATGTCAATAGATCGACAACTTTCCACACTTAATAGTATCGGATTAATGATGGTGTGGACGTTAATTCTGTATACCTAGATTGGCATTAAATATGGATAAGTTTCTGATCAAGAGAGGCCAAATAGCAGAAAAGCAGACGAAAATTTGGGGTTTGTCAGCGATACGAATTTCTCTCAAATATTTCAGAAAACTTTAGGACATGGTACAAAACACGGAAATTGTTCAAAGATAAGACGGACCATAGTGAAAAGCGTATTCGTTATATTCGGATTTAACGGACATACCAATGGAAGGAATGCAGTGAAAAGGAAAATAGAATACGCATATTTTGTTGTTTGTGCAAATAATTTTACAGTATGCACACAAAATGTAGCGTTATTTTCATTCATGGCCATAAGATGAAGAACTTATCTGTCATATTTATCTCGGATGAATGAATATATATGACTGCAGGTCGTCTTATTCTAGCCAGTGAATCTTGTCTTTATTTCTTTTTTAAATACAAATAATATGCAGATTGACTTGCGACACACACACGCGCGCGCGCGAAAAATGTACTTTTGACCTTCATCCGGAATTTAGTTTTGCGAATTTGTTTGCCAAATAAATGATGATTTTTGTTTTTAAACATTTGTCATTTGTGCTTAAGATCTAGCAGAATCAATGTTTTATTATTGTGTTCAGTAGTTCCTTTGGGCTGGAATTTATTTCTTCAAATTGTTAAAGTGAATCGTTTTCTCTGGGAATAGAATGCTTATTTAAAAAAATGATATTCTTGGACAGGCATTCACTTGGATTTTTCGTGAATTAAACATTGGAATTACGTTACTGTGTTTCAACAAAATAATGTTCGTACAACACTACGAAAAAGGCCGCCTCCGGCACATCAACACATTCAGCGTTGGAATTATTTTGGATATCTGCTAAAGTTTATTCAAAACTTTCAATTATTAGGACTCGTGTCTGTAATTCTTGGATTTTTTGGGATTTAATTCGAAATACCGTATGTATTTTCTTCATTTTCATTTGTATTTTAGGGAAATAAAGTATTTGTTAAATTTTACAAAGATTGTTGCTTTTAAATCTTGTCTGTAACTTATATTAAGAGAAGAAACATGTAAGAGAAAATTCGGGATTTTTCAGCGATACGAATTTCTCACAAATATTTCAGAAAACTTTATTTTTGATATTTAAGTTCACATTGATTTGGAAGTTTCTAAGTCCCAGGTATTATTTCACATTTTATAAATCTTAAGTGAAACCAACAAGCTTTCATAATGTCATTAAAGTGGAGATCTTTATTTTAAATCTTACTTAGCAGCAGTTAGACTCCTTGAAAAAAAAATGTATTGCTCATGCTGACAAGAAAATATGAATTTTCTGAGGCAAACACTTTAAAGAAGAAAATAAAAAAAGATATCTTGGTCCAGTATTTGGTAGAAAAAATGTTTTGAATTAAAATGTTTTGGAAATGGTAAGTCTCCATCTGGCTCTAAATTGCAATTTAATGAATTTAAATTAAAATACAGAATTTAAATTGAGTTAAGAAAGCTTGAGTTTCAAAAGAAACAAATGCAAGTGCAATTTGAGAGAGAGAGAGAGAGAGAAAGAGAGAGAGAAGAGACAGATGATTTATAGAAAAAGAAAAACAAATGCAATGTGTGTGTGTGTGTGTGTGTGTGTGTGTGAGAGAGAGAGAGAGAGAGAGAGAGAGAGAGAGAGAGAGAGAGAGAGAGAGAGAGAGATAGAGAGAGAGAGAGAGACAATTACAGTTACAGAAAAGAGGAAAAAGAGACAGAAATATTTTGCTGAATTGACCAAGAAAGCATTGGACTGTTATTACAAAATGCATCTATAACTCCTTGTCAGTAACGGATAGTGCTGATCATTATATTGAAAAGCAATGCATTTTAAATGGTTATAAGATGGTACCTGAGGCTTATCGACAAAATTTTAGGAACTATAGAAAAGAAACTAGACAACTCTTGTCGACTTTGCCTGAAAGAGCAGTTATTTAATAGGTGGTGCTTAGCCAAGTTAGTTAGTCAAGACAACTCGTATTAGTTAAAGAGTTCAAGAACTGCGTCCATAGTGACGTTAAGACTTACCTAGCTGAGTCCAAAGGTCGAATCATTTAGAAAATGTTGCTCATACTGCTGAAGAGTATTCATAGTTCATAAAGTTTATTTTATCATTAACTCCTCCTCTCACCAGTCTTTAGCTAAAAATAGTTCAGTCTAATACGAACACTTCCAAACCTCAAATTGGCACAACTTTTTGAAATCAAGTTCCTGATAATACGGATCAGAAGTTTTTATTTCTTCCTACGTGTACTTATGGCAAGAAGAAAGGGCACCTAATTTCTGATTGTTATAAACTGAAAAGATAATCAACAGCGTCAAGACAGACCTATTCCAAATGCTCATATTCTAAGAAGTCAAAGTCAAAGTCATGTATTGAAAGTATTGTTGGGTCAAACAAACCCCCAGTCTGGTTTTATTATGAAAAATTAAGAACCGTTCATGTTAAAGGGTTCGATATCACTCATGCATGATTCGGACAATCCTATCCTTGTTAAAATTTGAAGAGACACAGAAGCTTTTCAAAGTCTCTTTTTATTAGGTATTTTGACTTTTTCTGAGAAGTCTTCTTCCAATGAAAGTATTCTTATTTGGGAGAGTAGAATGCCACTTTTGGTAATGTTCTTCTCCTTTGTGTAAATTTATTAGCAGACTTAGTCTCAGGACCCGTGCAGTCTGAATATTGTATTCTTAACCCATCGAGGGTATTCATTCTTTTTTTTTCTAGGCAATGACTTAGTTGGAGATAAGGTTGTGGTTAATCCACTTGTAACTGGAAAGACTTGCTTTAATCCACCTGTAACAGACAAGACTTGCTTGGATCAGAAAGTCTATCCAATAAAAAATGAAATCCCTGATTTATACCAGCTACTGGAAATATAACAAAAAAAACCATCTTGAAAATGATGTTTATCAGGAAATTATTCCTTTAGCTAACATATATATTTCTGAGGCTTTGATGAGGCATTTTATTCCTTGTTCGGATCAGTCAAAAGGTATAAATCGTATGATCCTCTTTCAAGTATCCGTTTATTTTATTATAATCAAGGTGATCAGCGACAATCACTTGTCGTCGAACAGAGAAAAGATCCTGAGATCTCCCGTTTGTTTCAGAGGGCTGTTAGTGAAACTGAAGCTACAAAACTACCTGCTTGTCTTTTTTTTTAATGGATTCTTATGACAAAATGGAGACCACCTGAGGTACCCGATGTGACGAGTGGGTAGTGAAATATCAAATTGTTGTTCCAAAATCATAGAGGCAGGAAATTCTTAGTTTGGCCCAAGAAACATCTTTGGCTGGTCATTTAGTGATCAGTAAGACGTATAATAAGACACATGTATTAGTCAGGCTTTTAATATGGTCACATTTGCTCCTCGTTTTAATCAATCAAATGACATCAATCACAGTGATTCTCTTTTAACTACTCATTATCTTTATTCTGAGCAGGGTGACAAGCAACAATCACTTTTTTTAGAATTATAAAAAGATCCTGAGATCTGTCTGTTTCAGACGGCCATTAGTGAATTGAAGCCACAAAAGTACCTGTTTGTTATTTTGGTAAAAATTAGATTTTAATGAGAAAATGGGCACTTCCATAGGTACCCGCTGGTGACGAGTGGTCTGATAAACATCAAATTGTTATTCCAAAATGGTACAGACAGGAAATTTTTAGTCTGGACCATAGAACTCCTTTAGTTGGTTATTTAGGGATCAATAAAACTTATCTCATTGTCTTGAATCACTTTTATTGGCCAAAAATTAAAAGTGATGTTTGTTAATGCTGTAGATCATGTCTCACTTGCCATATGGAAGAAAAACCCAATCAGAAGATACATAAGGCTCATCTGCAACTCGTTTTTGCACGTGACAAACCATTTAGCAGAATAATGGTAGATTGCGTGGATGCATTCACTTAAACCAAGTCAGGAAACTAATTCTTGTTGACCATAATGTGTGCGTCTACAAGATTCCCAGAGGCAATTCGTTTAAAGAATATTAAATCTAAAACAACAGTAAAAGCTTTGATAAAGCTTTCTACTCAATTTGGCCATCCTAAGTATGTCCGACTTGAGCAAGGGTCAATTTTCATGTCTGGAATTTTCTATCAAGTTATGCATGAATTAGGAGTCCATCAATTCAAGTCCAAAGTGAGATTAGGGTTCGACAGAACTACAACGGAGAGAACGTTTTGGTCTGGTAATAAGGTCTTTTCCTCATTCTTCCAAATTTTTTTTCAGATTAGCTTTTATGGTCCTTGCAAAGTAAAAAAATAAAATAAATGAGTTAAATTACAATGTTAGTATTTCTGGAATGTAAATATATTAAATGAGTACCATTATGTTGATAACCAGGTTTGTCATGTAATTAATTTAGTTGTACCTGACCCACACAGCGAGGATTTAATGGATGGAATGCAATCAGACTATATTGATTCTGGAATAACTAATCTTAAGAATTCAGAAATCATTAATAATCTGGACCAGAAATTTTCATATATGCAGCAACAAAAAAAAACCTGAATTAAACAGCTATTGCTTGAATAGGAACACTTGTTTCCAGATGTTCCTACGCGAACAAATAAAATCTACCATGACACTGAAATTCTAGATTCCATACATGTCAAACAACATAAGAATTTAGTATTTGCTGGAGAATGATTTTACAGAGCCCAGTACACGTGACTGGAGTTCATTATGCATACTTGTACCGAAATTACTCAATACTTTGCGCATGTCTACAGACTTTAGAAAGGTCCATTGGGAAGAATTCAACAAATATCTTCTTATTGCTGATGAGGTTGGTGTTTCCGTCTAAGGTCTATAGTGTTGTGGAACAATTAAATCGATATTTTGAAGAAAAAACAAAGTCAGATACGTTCTTGTTTCGAGATTTATCTAGTTTGGTTAGTATTGCATTTGTGTCTCCCATTATGTTTTTGTTTGTTTGTCCATGTACTCCATCCAGATTTTTTTTCGTACTCCCTGTAGCGCCATGTGACATAGTCCTGTGCCGATTCCCTGCCCCATTTGCATTGCTTTTTGTTCCTATTCAAATGAATGGTATAATTAATATTATATTTGTGATTTTCGCTTTTATGTTGTGCAGTTAGTTGTGAGTGTAAGGAAGAAAAAATAAAGGAAGATACCGGAAATCATAAATATCTTAAAACTTTTCTTGTTTTCCCCTTATATAGAGTATTTCTTGGTAGGTAGTCCATTTTTCCGTTCCATGGACAATGTAAAATGGGCTTGTCGAGTTCATCTAGTTTCCTATTTTCCAATCGATTGATTTCAAAATATAGTTTATGTTGTTGTACATATAAGAAACGTATATTTTCCTTTTTCTTGGATTCAATTTGCTTGTAGTTTCTAGCTCTGCTTGTCGGCAAAACTTTCATGTACAAGGTCTTGACCTTGACCTTGCCATTGTGTGTGTGTGGGGGGGGGAGTGAGCCCCGGGTGATTCCCCTTCCAGTTTCCTATTTTTAGAATTTATGTTTTATCAGGCCTAATCTTTGAACCTGAGGTATTTCCAAAATATTCAAATTCCTTTTTGGAGGTGTTTGAAGAAATTTGCATTAGTGATGAAATTAGTAATCATCAGCATGTAGGAGCATATTTTAACTCATGTTTTATGTTTATAATACGGATACGGACCCCTGCTATTTTAGGACTTAGAATTTCAATTGCAATTACGTTTAATAAAATGGACAGTGGGCAACCATGTTTCACTGATCTTTGTATTTCAGATTTCTCCGTGATTGCTCCATTTACCTGTACCCTCGTTAAACCTGATTTCGGTCCATTTCGGACATTTTTTTTTCAGAAATAGAATTTTTCTAATACGAGTTGCATATAATTGTCTAATCTGTTAAATACTTTTTATTGGTCAAAGAGTACTATAGTACACCTTTGGCCAGTTAAATTTATACAATCTTTTATTTTATGTATACTTAGTATATTATTTTGAATGTCTCTACCTTTTTCTACACAGCTTTCGTTCATGTTTATTATTTTCTTCATACAATTTTGAATTCTGTTTGACAGAGTCCTTCTGAATATTTTATGATCCACATTTTGAAATTAAATAGTCTCCATTTTTGAAAACTATTCTCTGTCTCCCCTACCTTTATTATGCATAGTTATTAATTCCTCCCTCATGAAACTAGGCCCCCCCTCAAAATATTAGTATATAAGGATTCTAGAATTAGTGTCATTTTCTTTTTGAATATTTGATAGAAGTCTAAAGTTACTCCGTCCATTCTTGGTAATTTTCATTTTGCCAAGGAGGATATAGTTTTTTCTATTTCTTTCTGTCATGATGATATTGTTGCACATGTATGTATAGTAGTAGAGGGAAATGAGGGTTTCAGCCCACTTAATTTTTTACCCTCCAAACAAGTATAAATTATAGTCCTAAATTATCCCCCACCCCTTTTTCCAAAATAGGGAAATGAGGGTTTCAGCCCACTTTATTTTTTTACCCTCCAAACAAGTATAAATTAAATGAGGATTTTAGCTCACTCTTTTTTACCCTTCAAACAAGTATGAGGGTTTTGGCCCCCCCACCTCCTTCCCCCACCCCCGCCAAACCCCTCATTTCCCTATACTACTACTATGTAGACAGGTATTTTGTAACCAGACAAAACAACAGGTGTTGGAATGCGATAAGCTCTGTCAACAGAAGTGACGAATTTGTTAGAACAGCGTATGTGTGGAATATGATTATTCTAAAGACGGCAAATAGGTTTTACCACAAATTTTTTATCAGATAACAGGATGAAAATTAAACTGTGCATTAGAACGTTTCAGTTAACAAGGCGGAAATTAAACTAGCATTAGAATGAAAATGATATTATTTTATATCTCATTACCAATGATTAATGTTTCAACTGTTGATATTAAAAATACTTCACTATCACGACTATAGATACTAAATTTTACTTTACCGCTCACACAGCGATGGGACTCAAACAAATCTTTCATTTCTGGTTTGTTCAGAGGATATTTTGTGTTGATAAAATATACCTTTGACCGATCGAGATCAATTGTGAGTTTCGTATAATTTTGTTGGCTAATGGGGCTGTGAAAGTTTTTAAATTCCGCTAGCAACTTTTGATACAATTGTTCGAGATAATTGAAATACACGCTATCAGATCTGATGAGCGAAAGTTTTAACTTGTCACGTGTTCCATTAAAACATATACCTGATGTTTCATTATTAAATTCAACTGTCAATTGTTTACCGTCCATCATTAGATATTTGATGTTACTATTGTAGCTATTTGTCATTATCAAATTTTCAAACATTATTTTATAAGTTTAGATAAAATTTTAGTCACAATGAAAATACCCAAGGGCAAATGTATCTACTCCATTTTCACAATAACGTTTGTCATCAAAATTACACAATCCACGTTTGATAATGACATCTGTTTCAAGCTTATGATGATTAGTTCGAATTGCCATAGCTCTCATAAAACTAACACCGCCATCAAGCGCGTACTTGTAGTCATCAAATTTCATAAACTTTTTAACAAAATTACGAGGCAGACCTTTGGCTTTTTTCGTTATTTTATTATTGTCTAACAATATGGCATACATTTTGCTGCGTAATCCGATAAAGTATTTGATAGCGCTCGAGTTCATTTCATCTTTAAACTTACCAATAACCTTTTTATTTGTGTCGTCATGAAATTTACTGTCACGTGGATAATCGGAAAGATCAAACAGATGTCGATTATTGTACATGTCCTGATAGATGTCCTCACATTCGATTTTATATACGAGCGAATCAGTATCAGTAAACAATAACCTACTAGCCGACCACTGATTTTTAACAAAAGTGTAATGAAAATCGTACACCAGCCACTTTGATAAATCTAACACGGCAGCTCCAACATAGATTGACTTGTTTAGTTTTAGATTTACTTTTCTTCTTTGTATCGCAACAAGATTTTCATTAAATATTTTCATGCTCACAAAATCATCGTCTGACACAAGTTTGTTTCTGCGATTGACATCATTAACTATTTCAATATTTACACGTTTCCTAATATTCTCCATCGTCTTACCAAAAACGGAATTGTTCATCAGTTTAAAAGTTTTTCTCAAACTCTGTTTTCGCTGCAGCTCTTCTTGAAGTGTTTGAGTTAATATAACCTCTCATCCACGGCGACTGATTAAATTTTAGTACACGATGAACTTTTCTCAACACAAGACCAGCATCGACTGCTTGTTTAAAACTTTGTAATGCAAAACATAATTTTTCTTATCAAGTAAATTTGGGACTAGTTTCTTGACCATGGAATGTTGCCTTGGTGATGCTAACGCTTGTTGTTCTTTTGATAACAAACTATAATCTATGACCATCGATTCCGCACAGAAAGGGTAATCGTTATGTAATTTGTGTAGCGAATTTGGATAATCAAGATCAACTTCAACGAAATAGGAAACATCTTCGGGTATCTTTTTTTCTGTCTCCGATAGAAATCGATCAGCCGTTATCCAATGAAATCCACCAAGAGGCATTGGTTCTGCCATCGAATACCCGTACAAGTTATTACAATCTAGATAAACTATATACTTCGAAGGAAGGTCAGGGTTATACTGTTTCAAATATTTGTTGTTTGCTTCAGCATACTTTTTTGTTATCACGCTAATACCGCCTCGGATACCTTTTTCAATAAAATTGAACATATCAACATCAGTCAGTAATTCCAACCTTACCTTACTAAACTTTAGCAGAGCATTCCATGACAGTCCAGGGGAGGAATAATACCAGCAAGGATCTAGTCCGTAATTATTATAACTCACTTCTCGAAAACTTTCAAAAACATCTGCTAATAATAACACGTCAGTTTTCAAATACAAATCATGATAATCACCAAAAGTCTCACAATCAAACTCTTTCCAGATATCTTGTGCATACCTGTACTCATCATCAGTTATATTTTCATTTTTAAGTTGTGAGTAAAATTTATCTTTGCCAGGTAAAGATGTTTCATCAAATTTACTCCAGTCGTCGAGGTATTCGTATGGAAAAACTCTTTTTTTAGCTAGTAGATTAAATTTATCTCCAAAACAGTCTCTTAGGTTATCAAATTTACTACAACCTTTTACTAGCTCATCTAACGAGGCTGCCATAAACTGCAGGCTGTCAATAAAACGCAATTTACCTAGCGTAGCTGACATGTACTTTTCAAAATTATTTGGGATGCATTTGATGACGTTATCGAGTTTTAGACGAGATTTTATATCAGGATCACCAAAAGCTTCTACTATAATATTGGCTATCATATCCTCGAAAATTGTGAAGAATAACCGGAATAAAATCTGGAGCATGAAATTTTAAATTACACTGATTATGAGCCGCTCCACGATACTGTCCAGTCAAATGACAATGGTCATGTACTTTTTTGTTGTCAGTATCAAAAGCTTTTTCACAAACATGACAAATTTCTGCTTGATCGTGATCGGATTCTTGTTGAGGTGTTAATTTTAACATTGGCGTTACTTTTTTCAAACGAGTAAATATATTATCAACTTCGTTAATCAACTGCTTGAGAAGCCAAACAGCTGGATTTTTACCACGATATAATTTAATTGGTTTAGATAATCTAGAATTAGTACAACAAACTACCTTATACTACTCCACACGGAACATGATTTTGAACTTTTCTTGTACTCGATTGATTAGGATTATTTTCTACGCCAAGTACAGGTTGAAGTAAACACTCAAAATCAGCGTATATAACGAAAGGAATTTTTAGTTTGTGATTATGATGGACAAACTGTAACACACTATCTTTTTTAGATGGCATTGTTATTTTTTGCACATCATTACAGTACTGCAAATGCTTTTGTAATGTTTCATTGTTAGCACAACCATGCCAGCAGCGGTAACAAAAGAACTTTTTGTTCCTATTTTTATTGTACTGTTTACCAACTAGTCCGTTAAAGTTTTTAATCCAAACGTAATGATTTTTGTAAAACAGTAAATTTATAATCGATTGTGAAGCTTTTTCTGAAATATATCTCGGGTATACATCCTCTTTTTCATCTAGTCCGAAAACGTTAATTGAAACATTATTTTGCTTTTAAAATTTTGGTATTTGATTTTCTGCCACTGGAAAGTTAATATCTTTAAAATTTAATCTAGACACGTGACTGATATATTTTTGAACGCGATCAGCGTGTTTTTCTGCTGGAAATAGTGCGGAAAGAACAGCCCATTGGAAACACTTGTTATCTACGTTTTTGATGTTTATACAACATCTTTTACTTTTTATTTTTGGTGGCAGGTCGATGTATGAACTACCTCGTAATGCGTTATATTTCATCGTGTGAAACAATATTTTTTTGATTATTTCAAACTTCCAACCCGAACCTAATTGAGTGAATTCCTCTATTTTTTTCCAGATTTCTTGGTGTATTTCATCAGATAGTGATAACAGATCAGTCCCAAGCAAAACACGTCTTGATTTTGCGTTCATATAAGGTTCTGCAATTTCCTTGTTAGTTAATTCTTCCGTTATAACTAACTTTGAAAATATAACATGATATTGCACCAATAATCTGATACTTTTGTGTTTTTCGAGCTCACGTTTTACAGTTGTCTGTAGTAGGTGGTAAAGATTTGCTGCATTAAAATTTACTAAAACAATTTGATTATCAAACTGATAACTATTATCAAAACCTGCAAAAGCAGTCGCTATTTTATTAGGTTCTCCCATAAGACTTCTCTTAGCTATATCACGCAATTTTAACATTATTATACTATAATGTAATATCTAATTGATAATTTTCTCACACTGCGCATGCGCTAAAAATCAATTAAAGATAAATCTCCTATAATATAATGACAGCAAATCTAACAAACACATGTGAGCAAGAAGCATATCAAATTCACCCAAAGTATAACTTTACCTCACACTGCGCATGCGCTAAAAATCAATTAAAGATAAAAATATCACCTATAATATAATGACAGTAAATCTGACAAGCGCACGTGAGCAAGAGATTTATCATGTTCACCCAAAATACAACTTATACGCTGGAAATACATTAGGTTCAGTTATTAGCATCAAAACTAGAATATCTGTTGGCAAATTAACGTCAGCGGGTTATACGATTAGTGTAAAGGGAGATAATGCCGAGAGGATTGCAATGTTTAGAAAAGATTTTATTTACACGTTCTTTTGCGATGATATTCCAGAGGGACAGCGTGTATATCACGTGAACGATAAACTCACTGATGACAACATTGAAAACTTATCCTTACAAGATGAGTTTCAGCCGCATCCGGTCTTTGATTTATACGAGGCTAACGATTGCGGTATTATTAGAAACAGAAAAACTAAAAAAGTTCTTGGTACTATGAACAATATGGGATATATCAGGGTAACTGTTAGAGGAACATCGACAGATCAAGTTTGTTATACTGGTCATAGGTTTGTTTACGAGGTGTTCAACGGATCTATACCCAATGATCTGGTTATTAATCATATTAATAACGTAAAAACTGATAATCGATTGAGAAATCTGGAGCTAGTGACGCAACAGGAAAATGTGAGAAAAGGAAGAGGTGGTGGTATTAATTTTAGATGTCCAGCAAAACCTGTTATTTCAAAAAACCTTGAAACGGATGAGGAGATCGAATTCAAATCGATTACAGCTGCGGCAAAGCATTATAAGATAAATTCCAGAGCAGTAAAATTTGTAGCTGATGGAGCAACAAAATCAGCTTTTTCAAGAGAATACGATGCTAGGATTGGTTTTAGATATGATATTTGATAGCTCGATTTTAGTCAAGCAATCATGAGCAAATGCTATGATATCATCATAATAAAATTTTAACGTTGTTACTGCACTTTCATTAATTTTATTTTTTTCTGCTTCTGTTAGCAATATTTTATGAGAATCACCTTGCATTACAATAACGTCAAGACTATAACTCAACAAACATTTTCTTACCGCTTCGGCTAGTTCGTTGTAATTTACTATATTAACTTTTTGGTGATATTTTATCTCATCAGTCATCTTATAATAACAAATTAGATAAAAATATTATAATAATGGACTTGATGAAACGACTCGCTGAACTCTACAAACAAGATACTAGCGACAAAGTCGCCAGCGATAAGGTCGTCAGTGATGAGGTCACATTTTCCAAAGATTTCATAGACAAATCTATTGGTTATAATGAAGATGATATTTTATATAACAGCGAATCTGATGATGATGGGGAAATAGTCACTGTTGCTGACAGATCAAATTACAGCAGACCAAGAACTAAACGATATAATGTCAAGTATCACATTTGCCAAAAAAAATAATGAAATTTAATTTTACCGTTGCCGAACAACAACTGTTTTGGCAGCTAATCAAACCTTTATTAAACATCAGGATTCCAGGCCGACAGAAAAATATCAAATTCGATTTCTTATTTGTCAAGATTTTTAATCTAATGACGATCTCTGACGATCGTAAGCAGTATCTAATATCGTTATGTAAACCAGTAAAATGTAAATCTGTCAAACAAAAGTATGAGAAAATTTATAACATTATATCATAATCTGCTTAGTTGGGATCCAACTGTTAAATTGATCACTATACCCACGCCATTTGACTAAACTTTTATTTCCTTTTTATCTAATCACTTTCTCGATAACAAAAACATCTTGCTCAGTTTTTTGTAGTTCTTGTTCATAAAAACTACCTACGATCGGTTCCCCTGCCAGATCTTTTAAAACGTATGTTACAGGTATTGTGAAAAGTACCTTATCAACCACAAAAACTTCTTCGCTCCAGTTTGGAGTAAATCCTTTTGCAAATACCTCTTTTTTTTGTCAAAGAAATTCTAACTTTATCACCAACCTTAAATTTATGTCTGCGGTACATGTTTTCATTTGCTAATATTGGATTTTTAATAGCTTTTTTAGGTGTCATTTTGATGGTTCGATGTTTCGTGTTATTATATTCACCTACGATTTGAGAAAGGTCATCGATGTACCTGTTGGTGTTTTTAGCTGTCATATGTTTGTGTAATTTCTCGTTTAGCGTGCGATTAAATCTCTCAACAACAACGCTTTTACCGTCGTTTCCTGTAACATACCTTTTTATATTATTTTGTTCTAGAAACTTCAAACTTTTTGTTAAAGAACTCGGATCCGTGATCAGTCCAGATTTTATTCGGTTTTCTTTCTGTACTCATTATTATTTGTTTTAGCGCATCAGTCATTGAAGTCCCTGTCTTATCCGAAACAGGTACACTGAAAGCGTATTTGCTAAAAACATCTATAACATTAAACAAATACCTTTTTGGAGCACCATCAGTGCCAACGTTAAACTGAGCTAGATTGGATACATCCACCAAATCTATTGCCCAGATATCATCTACACCATTAGCGACAACTTTACGTCGTGGAAACGTTTTTTTTTAGGTCTGTGCAGCTCGACTGCAAGATCGTCGTATACTTTTTCCGAGTCCGAGTTTATATTTTGTTCCTATCATTCCCTGAACAAATCTTCTATCAAAACGTTCTCGTAGATTTGTTGGCTCCATATCACGTAATTCGTCTAACATTACTTTATCACAATCTGCTTTCGAGTTTTCATGATCACGATAACAGATATCATGACGCATCGCTATTGCATCCACTTGATTATAAGGCTCTTGACCTGGCAATGGATTGTCGTTTTCATCTAGTTGTTGATCTAGCGGATTGTAAGGTCCTGTATACCGATGACCTGGTAATGTCCAACCGCCTTTTGGTTTTGGTAATTTTCCAATAATTTTATGTATATCTATACCTGACCCTATTATTTCTCTGTTGTTACAACATTGACAGTATGCGACAATTTTATTTTGCTCAAGACACAAATCTCTGTCAGAATCACAGTTGCATATCATTCTATATTTTTAGTCGTCGACTAAAATAATATCAGGATAACCAGATCCTAGCGACATCTCTGAGGATACTGTCGCTGGGGAAACTTTCTTTAAAAACATTTTTTCTTTTTCCGCAGACTGCACAAAAACTTTTTAATATTATCCTGTTGTTTTTTGTTTTTTCTGTTGTTTCATTAATATTTTCTGTTTTAGTTCTACACTTGAGACAGTATGTTGACATTATTATATTTTTAAGTTTAGATAAAATTTATTGCGATCTCATCATTAGCGTGAGAAGGATGCTTGTCAAACTGTAAAATAAATTTTAAAAAATTAAGATTTCTGCTCATCTGTTGGATAAACATAATACAATAATATCCGCAAGCAGACGTTCCAACAGGTTGGAGTTGATTTGACCAATAATATATCGTTTTAAATTTTTTATTCATATACTTTTTTATTACATCGCTTGGAGGAAGTCCAAACGAGTCAAAATAATTATTATTATAAACTGCTACCCAATGCGTGCCGGATCCGTCATTAAAATCTTGTATATTAATAACACACGAACTTACAGCTGATGGTGATTTTATTGCTGCGAGTTCATCTTTAGAATAAACTCCGTGAAATCCAGGAACCGCTTTTAACTTATCAATGATATAAAAATTACTCAACGGGGTGGTCGAGTTCCCGGTAATGTTAGACCACGTCCGATTCCTAAAAGATTTGGCAGCAGACTTCCCGCTAGTCCCGCCAAAAGTGGAACGAACGGAATAATTCCTCCTTGTTTTGGTTGATTGCATATGCATTTGCATTTTGGTGTTGGCGATTTTGTTTTTGTTGTTTTCTTTTTTTTGTTGATGATTTCTTTTTCTTTTGTGGCATTATAATATATCATTTACATAAAATTTACAATTTTTTTATTACACTTCCACGAATGATATCATTACCTGCGACTGCTTTCTTCGTTGCGCCAGATATTGCTCCAGACGCTGCTGCTAGTCCTACTGTGCCTAAGACTGGTAAAATTTTAGGTATTATTGTACTAGTTAATGCTGATAATGCTGGACCAAGAAAACCACCTTCTTTTGCCAGCGCTGTCATTTGTGCAGCACTCAAATTTAAAACAAAAGTTTTTTTACGATCATACTTTTTTACTTGATTTTTTGTTAGCATTAATTTTGTTAAAACACCATCAGAAATATTAGGATTGATTTTTAATGATACCTGTTCTCGCTTTGCAATAGCAGCTACTAATTTTTTAACTTGGCCATCGGTTAAATATACTTCTTTTACAATATATTTTGCCATTTTATATAACAACTGTAGATTAAACTTGAACTGTCATTTTACCTCCAATAGAATCTACCGTGATAAATCTATCACTAATCACTAATGCGTATACGTATAACGGTGCTATTGGAACCGCCCCAAGTGTCCATGTAATTTCAATATCCGCTGTGCTGTCTACAGCTCGCTCGCTATGTTTACTAACATCAAAATGAAATATAGGATAAAGGGTACGAAATTCCTCCGCTGATATTTGAGTTCCATCTTCAACATCTTGATATTTTTGTATTGCGTCAAGCAGGTACATGTACGGTCGAGAAATATTTTTATTAACGTCATCAGCAAAATTGCACTCGATAGCTCGTTCTGGATATTGCTTTGAATTTAATCTAGCGTATATTCGTCTGACATCAGAGTGATCAAATATTGCATTATGTTGTTGTTGGTTACCTCGTCGGGCTTGCTGTTGAAATACGACAAAGATATTTCTCGGCAGTTGTTCGCTTGATGTTGTTGTGACCCTCCAGGTGTAGTCAGTAGTATTTGGAACCGCTGTCTGATATATCTTATGCTGCTTAAAATAAATTCTGTTTGTATGTTTATCAAGCGTACTATTTAGTTCTGACATTTTAGTGATTGATGGTGTTATACGTGGCATTCACAAAGCAAGTTTGTTTATGATAAACGGTACATCGACCCCTCCAGATCTAAATAAACAGTCGTTTTGTTCTGCTCGATCTAAAATAAGCGTATGTTTTACTCCACGGAATACTTTATCATAATCGCGACAAAAGCCGAAGATCATGCTTAGCGGAAGCATCATTGTAATTTGACGTGATCCTGCTGCAAGTTTTCTTCGCCTAGCAAAACCTTCGTTATAACGCGGATTTCTCACATCAAGTGTGTTATAAAGTAAATTTAACATCGCAGTACCGTTTGCATCTGCAGCTGGTGGTGTTATATTTAGATTAGTAAAAGCTGCCGTAAGGGAAACTCTTGTAGCGTCTGCATTAGCAGCTGCACCTGGTGCGGCAATACCTAGCGCGTCTGCATTAGCAATAAGAAAATTTCTCACAATTACAACATTTTCATCAGCATCAGCTCCGTGTACTATAACACTTCTCTTTAAAAATTCGGTTGATTCAGCTATACCCCGTCCAGTAGCTTTAAACCACATCATGTTAGTTGCAGTTGATCTTGAGTAATCGTCGGAAAACGAAATAATATTTAAAATTGTACTTGCAACTTGTAGATGACTTGAAATATCTTCTATAGTTTGATTGGCCAGTTGATATCTAGCACTTTTGAATAAACACCAGCCGTTATTTATAAGAGCTACTTCTGCTCCAACTGCAATTGCAGCAGGTGGATTGGCTACTGTCATAATCTGACCACGAACTTCTAACATAGCCTTATGTGGCAGTAGAAATACATCTTCGTCTCTGGTGTTAAAGGTTCTAATACCAGCTTTATTTGGTTCGTTAGAATTCTCATCAAGGTACTCAACAAACTCGAATTCTGTCACATCGTTGTCGATGTCATAAGTTTCTGTTAACTCGAGATAATTTTTAACAGATATTTTATTTTATTAGATTATATAAAATTTTATTGCGGCACTGTTACTTTAGATATTAATTTTTGTATGATCTGCTCGCCCTTTGGTGATAATAATTTTTTTGTTGTTGTTATCATAGCTTTTTGAGTTTCTTTTGTTGGAGCGATTTCTGAGATAGCTTGTTTTATTTCAGATGCAGTCGGTGGATCACTTTTTATTTTATTAGCTATTTTTGTCCCACCGCAGTCTCAGCGGCAGATGCAGCCCCAGTTGCAAAAGCTTTACCAGCGTCAATAGCAATTGGTGCAACTCTACGTGCTATACCCGGATTATTTTCAATAACTTTAGTAAAAATATTTCCAAAAAAATCCTTCTACTATTTTTCTTCGATAAACTTTTTTTCTTTGTTTCATTATATTTGATGTTGCATAATTTTTACTTTTGCTCGCGTAGATGTAAATAATAAGTTACAACTTCATTATTCAATTCCAACTGTTTTCCTGATTGATCTGTCAACTGCATTATTATACTTGATATTTGATTTTCAACATTTAAAGGATAATAGATAATATCTCGTGGAATTATTTGCATGAGAGAACCTGGCGGAACTTCAGGTGAGAAACTGTAAATCGTTTGACCTTTGCTACCTTTTGATGTATAAGAGCCAGAAGCAATAGAGCAATTTACTAATATTGTATTTACTTCTGTTATATTTACTGGCAGTTCACTGTCATATGTAATAGGCTGATCAAGTGCAGTGTAAGTTTTTTCAGTAAATCCTAACAGTTGTGCAATACTTCTTTCTCTTGGTTCAAGACTGATTACTATATTTTTCAAAGTTATCCTAGTTCGCAATGTGTTATAATTTGCTGCCAATTCAAAATTATCAGCCACACCGTCAGCTTTTGTGATGAGCTCTTTGATTGCCTTGTTTAGATCAGTAATATTATAAGCTCCTTGCGGAATTTTTTTTTTTTTTTGTTGTAGATATTGGAGATGTGTAATCATAGTAAAATACATTTGATCGTTAACATCATTTTTCACGTTAGGTATAGCATTCCAGCAAGTACAAGAAATTAATCCAATTTCATATTGTTTTGTAGGATCTAGTTGGATAGGTGGAAAATAATTTACTGAAAAATTTGCGCTATCTATCGCAGACTCACTAGAGTTTAGTAATAATGTTGTTTGCATTCCTTTAATATTATATCATTTTACAAAATTAAGTCGCCGCGATTAAGTCGCGGTGTAAAGTTTCATATTCGTCAGATGTTAATAATTCACTCGATCTTAGATGATCAAGTATGTCAATGATTTCATTATCAAGTTCAACACTAACATTCCCAGCTTTCTTTGATGATATTAATAACATTAATCTACCTATCATTTCAGTAGTTGATGTAAATACCTTTACACCAGTTCCTGTTCTTACTTCTCTACTTTTCTCTACACGATTTTTATCAAAAGTAAAAAATTTCCTTTTAAAACTCCACCCTTTACCAAAAGGTTTTAATCTACTATTTTCTGCTATTTTTTTAAACGTGAGAGCAATAACACCGTTTCTCATTCTTTTATAAAGTGGAATCATATTATCAATCTCTGTAACCGTGTTTAATTCATCTTTAGCAGCAGCTCTGTCTTTAAATATTACATCTAATCTATCGAGTAATGTTTGATATTCTACATCAGTCCACTTGCTTATATCATCAATACCCCTTATATTTTCATTCGTTAAAAAATCATCATATTCAATACCTTTTATCTCATCATTTGCTCTTTTTGTAAAATAAAGTCTTTGATCTCCAACTTCCATAAACTTTACAGTAAGCTCACCAACTCTTTGTTGCTCCTCTTTGATATCTTTTATATCTCCTGATAAATTTTTTATAATATTTGTTATTCCTTGCGTTGTTAACTCTGCTAATCTCCGCTCAAGTTCCAGCGGATTGTTTATCAATCGATCTGTTTCAGCTTGTCTAGCCGCAGGATCAGCTATATTTGCTGTAAATGCCTCAATTAGTTTTCTTTTTTCTTCATCAGATCTAGTAACAAGTTTTGCAGCAGCTGCTTCCTGTTGTTCTTTAACAATTCCAACCAAGCCTTTTTCCTGCAGTTGTTTAAGTTCTTCTTCTGACAGTGGTTTAGTTTCAGGTTGTTTACCTAATAGTGCTTCAGTAACCGGCTTGAAAATTGTAGCTGTTGCTTCTGTAGCGGTTACTTGCCCACGTCGTGCTTGTTGTACTTTTTGCTTAAGCGATGTCTGAGATTGAGCAAGTTTTTTTTAGATCTTCTATGTGTTGTCTGTATCTTGCTCGTTTGTCCATTATTATTATTATAAATTTTATAAAATTGAAACCCTTACTGTATGTAAGTGTCAATACAACAGCGAAACATTTTAGTTGGATCATTTGTAAGTTTATCAAATAAGAAAAAGTTGTATTTATATTTTGTAGCATGACGGTAAAGTTCAATAAACTTATCTTTTGTCACGTCACCGCATTGTTCGCTTGCAATATTTCTAACGTCAACATTGTCCAGTCCTGGAAATAATATAAAACAACCCTATTTCGCCGAATAAATCTGTCAACATTATAAAATCCTTGAGCGAGATAAACAGAATTACATTGTTTGTTACGTGACAGTGAGAAATACGATCTTATTTTGTTCATCTCCATGTTATTTAGCGGAATATCGTCAAAAACTACTATCTTATGTTCATCTGCATCAAGTTGATTAACTGGAATAAGATCTTCTGGCTGCCTAATTATAAAAAAATCTTCACCAGCCTTAAGTTCATCACGAAGTTTGTCATTATAATCGCTTAATAACTGATACTTATCTTGCCGTGGATTGATTGTGTAAATATAGACTCTATCGTAGTTAAAATTATCACCAAGAAGCAAGTTCATAAGCAAATTTGTTTTTCCTGATCCAGTTCGCCTAACAATAAGATAATGACAATCAGGAAGTTCTTTGTTATGTTTGTGTTTCACCAGCTTCTCTGTATCAAAGTTTAATATCGACGATTTTGCCATTTTGTATAATATTAAACTAGTGTTGATAATTTTATCTAAGACAGTAAATAATGAGTTACTATACAAAATTTGGAACACTATCAGGAGATTTATCCACAAAAGGTTACCAAGGTGACTTATCCAAATATGCAACTCTTGATCAGCTCAAAAATGAAATCAATAATTTACTAAATCTTACCAGTGTAGAACCAGATGAAGTCGTCATTTTCCAGGACAAAGAAGGACGATTAAAAACGAGTGATGTAAAACTGCCAGATGTACTTGTACGAATTCCTAATGCGGTTGCTGATTATATCATGACTTTTAACAATCAAGGTAAGATACAAGATTCTGGTAGGTCAGTAAATGATTTTGTTAAAAAAGCTGGTGATTTATTTAATGGGAATATTGTTATGAACCAGAACAAGATTACAGATCTTGGATATCCAACTACAGATGGAGACGCTGTAACTAAGAAATATGTCGATGATCAGGACGTTCCAATCAGTAATGAAATAACAGCGCTCAAAAATGAATTTACCGGTCACGTAAAAACGTTTTTAAATTTTCGTAGAAACATAAACACGCTTAAAGATGATTTTTTTGGAAATCCATCAATTGTTAACATTACACTCGCTAATATTAACACAAAACTCAATGATATTATTAGTGGAATTCCTAATATTGTTGAGAAAACGAGTATGGTTAAAATTCCTCACAAACAGATTAAAAATATTGTGTATACTGTTGATACTGGTTATACTGGGTGGACACCAAAAAATAATTCTATCAAATATATTGCAGAAGTTACCGGTGTGTATAGATTGTCAGTGCTTAGCAGTGCAAAGTTTAGAATATCTACCAAATATCTATTTCGTCATCCAAATGATGACTCATCTGGAGTATTATCTGTAATAATAAACAAAAATTCTGAAGAAGAATTTGTACTTGAACCAGTTGATAAAACTTTAAAATTAGCAATTTTTCTCTGGTGTTTGGAATTTATAGCTGAACAACCAGCTCTTATTATGGATTAACCAAACATAGGACTATGTGAACTAATATTATAATGAAAAGAAGTATAGTTGATTTCAATCATATTTCAAAAGATATTCCAAAACAAGATGTAGACGCATTAATGCAATACTATAAATATTATCATAAAAAACTTTGGTGCGTGAAAAAATGTTACAAATACTACAACAAGATCCTTCGAGTAATATCTTATCTACCCTTGTTAATGACCAGTTCTGGTATAATTTCAAGTGGGGTATCATAAAATCCTTTTTTGTTAATCATATCCGCTATTGGTGTTTCACTTACAGCGGCGTGTAAAAAAAGTAGAACCAAGACTTTTGATAAAGAAGCACGGTTGTTTAACATCAATTAAAACTTACAAGAAACTACTTGATCAGATCCGGTCTTACCTACGAGGAGTTAAATATAATATGGATGATTTATTACGTGAATTTCGTATTATTGACAATATGTTAACAGATATTCTACCAATGAGGGTTAGCAAGTATGAAAAAAAATATCACAAAAATATGAGTAACATAAAATTTTATCTAAACTTAAGATATAATATAACTAAAATAATATCATTTTCATTCTAATGCTAGTTTAATTTTCAACTTGTTAACTGAAACGTTCTAATGCACAGTTTAATTTTCATCCTGTTATCTGATAAAAAAAATTTGTGGTAAAACCTATTTGCCGTCTTTAGAATAATCATATTCCACACATACGCTGTTCTAACAAATTCGTCACTTCTGTTGACAGAGCTTTTCGCATTCCAACACCTGTTGTTTTGTCTGGTTACAAAATATCTGTCTACATAGTAGTAGTATAGGAAAATGAGGGGTTTGGCGGGGGTGGGGGAGGAGGTGTGGGAGGGGGTGGGTGGGCCAAAACCCTCATACTTGTTTGGAGGGTAAAAAAAAGTGAGCTAAAATCCTCATTTAATTTATACTTGTTTGGAGGGTAAAAAAATAAAGTGGGCTGAAACCCTCATTTCCCTATTTTGGAAAAAGGGGTGGGGGATAATTTAGGACTATAATTTATACTTGTTTGGAGGGTAAAAAAATAAAGTGGGCTGAAACCCTCATTTCCCTCTACTACTTGTATTCCTTTATTGTTTCTGTTTTCTTTTTTGGCGAAGTGAATAAATCCATATAATGGTTCTTTATACACTTTAATATATCATTTTTGAGTATATATTGCTATTTACTTCTCATCTTTTCTAAGCTCCTTCTCCGCACTCTTTGCAATTCTTCCCTTTCATATAGTCCCCTCCCCTCCCCCTTCTTATATATTTCCGTAAATTTTCATGCCCTTATTTGGCGTCCGCATTTGTCTTCCTCTGTAATTTCATTTAGACGTTTCGTCGCTTCTCTCTCTCTCTCTCTCTCTCTCTCTCTCTCTCTCTCTCTCTCTCTCTCTCTCTCTCTCTCTCTCTCTCTCTCTCTCTCTCTCTCTCTCTCTCTCTCTCTCCTACTACTTCTAAAAATCTTTTTAGTTCAATCTTTTCTGCCTTCATTTTTTTCTTCCTTATTATGTAGTACTTTTTGGTCTGTTTCCTAATTTTTTTGTTTTAGCGTGTCCCATTCCTGAGCTATGTCTCTATTTCTATAAAAGTATTTAGTTCTTTTGTTATTAGATTTGTATGTTTTTTTTTCGCTTAAGAAATCTTGTTGTTCAATTTCCACTATTCCCCCGACACGCCATTTTTTCCTTTTTTTTTTTCCTATTAATGTGTCTAAGGTTACCTGCCGGTTATCGGAGAATATACAGTCACTATTTTGTAGTCTTTAATATTTCCTCTTCCCCTATTTGATTCATTAAATTTGTCAAGCTTGCTGTCTTAATCGGTACCATTTTCTTATGCATATTCAAGTCTTAAGATATGTAGTCTTCTATAGTCTGCATGCATTTTGTTTTTTTTTATATCTATAAAAAAACAAGTTCGTCATAGATTCTCTTAGCAACTTGTATTTTGTTGCTAAATCTGATTTTCTGTCAATTTCGTCGTCATCCCAATTATAGTTTATTCATGTTTTATCGTTTGAGTCATTTACTTCATCTGTGTCTGTTTTATTTCAGGTGTCTGTTATTATTTCCCCTGACTCTATTGTCCCATCAGTTTTGTACTCACTTCCGAGTCCGTGCTCTTTTCCGAGTCATTCGTTTGTTCCCAGTCTAATGTTTTCATTGGATTTGAATCATTTAAGTCAGCCATATTAGTTTGAAGCCGGTGCATTTTGTCTGCTTCCATTGACTGTTTTTCGTCAATTCCTGTTATCAGTTCGTCCTTCTTTTTCTTTCTGTAACTCATTATATTAATCTTTGGAAGTGAGATTACTGTTTACGGAGTTTTTATGACTTACTTCCGGTTGAGTTTCACCTCCCTGCAGAGACTCAACAGAATGACGTATTTTACTATTATGCTCTGAGTTGGAGTTGAGGTCAGGTAATTAATTCCAATCAAATCTATAATCCCCTCCTCTTTATGCACTTCTACCTCTGTTGAGGTTTCCCTTTCCTCCTCTTCAGAGGAAGAACTGTCTCTTGTATTAGGTTCTGTAGCAAGTAGTATTTGTGTTGTGTTAATAGTCTGTTCTCATTTTCCTCTGGTTTATTTCCATTTCTCGGAAGATTTCATTTTGAGGGCTTTTCCCCCTTAAAATTATCCCATTCCATTTCTCTGCTCGAGATTGATTCTTTTTCATCTTCATCCGCTTCATTTGTTTTATTTGGGCTCTGATCTTTTTTATCGTATGTCAGTTCTCCTATGGGAATATCTGGGCTGACAAAACCGGTTAGCATTTCCCTGATCTATATTATTTATAGACGCGGCCTGCGTCTAATTTTCTTGTTGGGAAATTTAAATCAATTTCTCTGCCTCAGCACTGTGCTCGGTAGTTGTTTTGCCCACTTGGAAGGTTTAACATACACTTTTATTGGAAATTATCAACGTCTGAGTTCCTTAGTCCTCCCTGTGCTACTTCCCCATTAAGTTCTCCTTCTTTACCCTCCGCGGTGTTTATGGAATTACTGTTAACCTGATTTGCGTAGGTTTTTGTTTTACTCGAGGGTTTGGGAAGTCTTTGGGATATGTCCTTTTTTTCACCTTGGGTACAGGCGGTGGTTTTCACAACCCCTGTGATATGTTTTCAAAAGAAACCCCATTAAATTTGATGATAAAAATCTTTGGTGCGTCTTTTTTGTATTTAGGACTGTAGTGATTTTAATGCCAGGTTTAAAATTCTGGTAGCCCCAAACCTGTTATCCTGCTTTTTTTACTCTTAAGTTTGAGCTTCCTCTCTAATTTACTTACTATTTCTATATTTTCCACCTCCATGGGGAGTACGTATACATATATTTATGTAACTTGGGCCTCTACCTCACGGATGATCGAGGGTGTCTCGGTAACTTTAGATATTTGTCCTTTTACTTTAAAGTCAGGTGATGTAAGGATTGGTTCATTGTGATTTTAGGGATATTGTGTATACTTTTTCCACATTTTGAAGGGCGTCAATTTTTCCTATATCTATCCCTATTGCTTTGAACTCTGTCAGGATGGGAGCAATCTCTTTAGCTGTCTTGAAGGGGAGTTGTGGAATCCCGTGGTATTTCGCGCACTCTGTATGCTGATGTTGATGATAGCTTAAGCTCAGAGGACGGTATCTAACTATTTTTAGTGAGGGACCAAAGATTCGGAACCATCGGGTCTGTAGAGAATAGGAAGGCTTTTTAGGGGTCTTTCGGCAGAACAGGAAGACTCCTTAGGGGTCTTCTGGCAGACACGGATGGGAGGGCCGTGCGTGGTGGGTCCTTGACCATGCGGAAATCTCTGTGTTACTGGAAACAAGTCGTTACCGTAAACAAGTCGTGATCTTTAATTTTTTATTTTTTGAATCATTATTATTGAATATCACTCAGTGCGCATAATTTTGTTAAATCTATCGTCATTCAATTACATTAACGTCTCATTTACGAAATAGATTTCATTGTCTTTGTTATATCCAATCCCAACCCGGCTCCATTTTGTTACACTTATTGGTAGTTATCATATACTTTGCACAGTTTACATGTAGTGTTTGCGGAATATCTCTAGATATGTGCTGCATTAAAATAGTATAGGGATCTGCAATTTGAGCCAGTATATAGTCAACGATTACATGCCGTCCACTACGAAAGCTTTTAGTAGTTTCGAGCAGTCACTGTAAACATTAACTATAATGCAAAAAAATATATTTTTATATTAAAGTGATTCTGACAACAAAACACTGACTCCTTTGGCAACGAATAAAAGACATTAAACAATGAAAAAAACCCACAGTTTATCTCGATGATACCAGAAAGCAAGTGCTATATTAAGTTCCTGGAAACCAGAGATTTTGTTGTTGTTGTTAATGTTAACAAATGCTGATTCAGAAGCTAGTATCATTGTTCATCTAAAGATGCAATTTTTCCTTAGTGTATGTGAAATGCCTATACTAATAATTTGACTGACAACCTGCATGACTAATATTAGAAAAATAGTGCATAGAAAGTATTTCCCTTGATTAAGTGATCACCAGCAGGATTACCATTAGAAACATAGCGCATAAAAATTAGTTCCCTTGATTAGCAATTGCAGTTAAGGTATCATATGAATAAAAAAGGTCCATTTTTCGTGTGCTTACTCACACGAATAACACAGAATTAACTTGTTGAAAGTACCCTATCACAATAAATAACGTAAAGACACAAATTAGTAAGCAATGTTTACCATCGAATAATCATATTTATTTGGACTTCGAACTGCAAAGGTTGAAAAAGGCCTTCTGTGTTGGATAGTACGTATAGAGCATGAAATTATTTTTTGTCATGATACACAAATTGGCAACAAAGTCACTGAAATGTGAAATAAAGATCACAGACACCGAATTGTGCAAAAAGAACGTAGTACATACCCACATGTCTCTCCTGACCAAATTTTGTGATTCTGTAGAACAAAAAGTGTGCATATGATGTGCCATAATAGTAAAATATGAAATATAGCTCACAATGACCTCTTTGCTATAAGGGCCTGGTTCTAACAAAGATACATATCGTCGTCAATTTCATATTTTCAGCATGGTTAGGACGTTACGTAATGTTGTTGTTGTTGTTGTTGTTTTGGGGCTTATCGCCATTTTTCAGCACACTATAGGCTACACATGGCGGCCAGTATTGATGGTGGAGGAAGAAACCGGAAAGAACCACCGACCCACAAGAATCTACTGGTAAGCTTTCTCACATATCCACATTCGCCGAATCCTAGACTCGAACCCACAAAGACAGAGGTGAGATGGCAGTGATCCGTAACGGACAGCGCTTTAGACCACTTGGCCACTCGGGGCCCCCGTTAAGTAATGAACATCGAGCATAAGTTTCATCTATGTCAGTGCAGCATAAAATACAGTTCAAAATAACCTATTAAAGCAATGAGGGAGTAGTGCATATCCGGATGCAGCACCCTTTGCCTAACGTCTAGATTCCTGATGTTAGTGGGATATTAGGTATATGACATGCATAAAAACATATATGGACACGAGCTAAACGCAAACACGTGACACAAACAAGTAAAATGCGAATGCAGGTTGCATTGACTTTCCTTTTTGTGCTGTTGTGTTTCTAACAGAGACGATCGTCTTTTGAATGGTTCTTACTTTTCTGATGAAAGTTTCATGATTCAATATATAACAGTATGTTTACAGAGTGCAACAAATCATGTGATCATGAGTTAAGATCAAAATTTTAAACCTAAGCCATCATAGTGCCTTTCATTGTTGTCTGAACATGATATGAATATAGATCCATGCAAACATCTAGTTGGATTACCTAAAATTTAACCAATGTCCGTGATGCGTGAAATATGGGATACGGTGATTTAGTTTCTTAACAGTATAGAACGTGTCATAAAATATTCCATCGTCAAGTTTAATCATTTTATTGATACTGATATGTATATATACAGTATAGAAAGACCTAGGCTAAAAATAAAGCCTTTCCATATATATATATATATATATATATATATATATATATATATATATATATATATATATATATATATATATATATATATATATATATATATGATGTACATGAAGAACTGCACGTGAAAAGTAGGGAGTTTAAAGTAATAAAATTCACTTTAAGATGTTGCATGGGACCTAAAAAGAATAACTGTCATGTATGTATGTACATGCTTTTATATGTAACCAATGACAACTCTAAGGGTTGCATAAATATTCAACTCTACTTCGTAAATGCGAGTTACAATCATTTCAGAACGATAAAAAAAGAAAGATAAATAAACTAAACTCAGAAGTGTCACAGAGATCAAGGCTTACGTCATCGTGTCACATTTTCAACTATTTATATAAAAGATAATCAAACAAGCAAATCTGAGTGAACAAAAGGGTGTTTACTTTAGTTTGATTGTCTTCGTGGTTTCATTTTGTTTATCTTTCTAATAATCAGTGGAAATAAACGTGTACTTTTGTCTATTTTTTTTTATCCATATTCAACAACTTACGTTTTATATACATTTACCTGCTAAAAACTTCATTTATTTTCATTCGCTCCTGTTTTCATTTTCTAAGTTATTTTAACATTTATTCCTTTGAATCCAGCCCATCTAAAATAAAAATATATTCGATTATTCTGCATTAGTCACGGTTGGCTTAATATTTCTTTGTAAATTATTTTTCTTCTCCAATATTTTGACTAAAGACAATATATAAAAGTCATTGTGATTATATATATATATATATATATATATATATATATATATATATATATATATATATATATATATCGATAGTATTATTTAATAATCCTAATAATTAAAAACTTATAAATTAGAGTATGTAATAATCTTTTTTCTTTTTTTTCATTAAATCTCTCAAATCTCTCGTCGTGCCTCAGGTGGTATGTAAAGATTCAGACAAGAGACCGACACTGTTGACGGTTTGCATCCCTATGTGAGATGGTTTTCCATTTAAGGCCTCCGTCTTGTCTGTTTGGGCCGGCCCCCTTTCATCTCTCTTCCGAGATCTAGTAGAGGGATGCCATGGGCGGTGCATACAGGGACATTACACATACATGTTCCAGTCATTGCAGTATTCTTCTCATAAAACTATGGGCAAGAAATGTTGATTCTGTCCTTGACGAAGATTTTAATTACTGGCCAAAAGATGCTAAGAATCTTCCGCATACAGTTGCTTTGGAAGACCTCACATTTTTTTACTATTCTTAAAGATAGCTTCCTGCATTCAGACTCATCTAGTACGATGAAATTACTTGGATGAATCCTCAGCTTGGTCTTCAGTCCAAGTTGGTTCGTTTGGTTTCGTGTTTTACAGAACAACAACACAAGTAGGTTATTTAATACAGAAGCAATTGGAGTAAAGTGCCATGCTCAGGGACACACCACACTATCGGATACTGGCTGGTCCGGATGTAGAATTCGAACCAGCACCCTTTCGATCTTGACTCCGGCATACAAACCGCTGAGCTACCACAGCTCCAGTCTAACTTGTTTGTACTTCCATATGTATTTCAATATACAGAATGTATGAATGTATGACTTGCTTGTTAATCATGATTGCTGCCTTTTTTCTCAGTCTCCATGTGTGCACGCTCTTCATCCTCATTAATATGGTTTGCTTGCTGATCACTTTCAATCTTGTCTTTACGACTGTCTCGCTGAGTTTGTCTGTCTTAATATCTCTATATCATCTTGAAAACAGACCAACGTTATCGGCGGAGTAGATGTCTTCAAGGGACGAAGTGAGGGCCCACCTTATTCGTCTTTTGCTGTTTGCAGTAGTCTATTCATCAGACGGTCGATGCCAAGAGGAAACGTGCAAGGATTCAGTCTTGTTTCATGCCTTTGTTGATGCTGAAGAAGTCTGTGACATGGCTGTCGCATATGACTTTACTCTGGAAGTCGTCGTGAAGAAGCCTAAGACTGTTTCCAATCTTTAGTATTATACCATAAAACCGAAGTATTTACCAGAGGGAGCCACGGTGAAGATTGTCAAACGCCTTTCCAAAGTCTACAAAAATGATGTAAACGCTAATGTTTCATTCAGTTGACTGCGCCAGTATTTGTCGGAGTGTGAAAATCTGGTCAATGAAGAATTTTTCTTTCCATAAACCAGCGTGTTCTTCTCTGAAGAGGCCATCAGCTGCGATGCTGAGCCTTTTGAGACTGACGACCTTGCTGGTGATATATAGCAGGCTGTCACCTTTCAAGTTATTACAATACCAAAAGTCACCATTTTTGGCGACTTGGTGATGGTTCTAGTTTTGTAGTCGGAGGGGTTTTCTCCCTCTTTCACCTCTTTTAACATGTTTTTTGAGGATCTTTGGGGTTCTTACTTCAGTATTTTGGACAGGTGCTGCCCTCAATAGGAGCGTTCCCACCTTTGAGGACTGTCATAGTTTCTCTGACTTGGGTCTCAGGGATGGCATCCAGACTGATGTCAAGTTTTTCTTCAGCTTCATGAATCAAAGCTATGGCAAATGAGCCTTGTCTGCTCAGTACCTTTAGAATGTGTTCAATCGATCTTGCCAATTTCTCGTTTGAGAATATATCCCCAAATGCACTCTCCTGTGGTAAATTTTTGCATGTCTCCTTGATATTTTCCATAGTCTCATTTTCGTTGTGATCTGGAACAAAGTCAGCTTGTCTTGCTGCTTGCTCTGCTTCTTCAGCGAGTTATTCAATATCGTACTGTTTGTCATTTCTTACTGTTTTCCTTTTGTCTGTCCTTACCGGAATACACTTCGGAAATCTTTTCTTTTACCCTGTGTGAGTATGCCTCTAATATGCGTGTCTCAATCTGTCTTTTCTCTTATATGTCATTCCATGCTAAATAGGAGATACGTTCCTCTCTAACGTTCTTTCCAGTAGCCAAGAACCTTTCTCCTGCTTTAATGACTGTTGAAATAGTGGATTGTCTTTTCCGTCTTATCGCAAAGGATGCTGAGCTTCTTCATGAAGATAAGTTTAAGCTCATTGAGATCTTCTTGTTTTAAAATACTGACACGTTGTTTCCTTTTCTCCCCCAATTCGTTCTTTCTCAGTTTAGTTGCAAATTTGGCTACTAACAAACTGATCGTTGCCTACATCAGCATGCCTCTTGACTCGTATATCTTTCAAGGAGTGTTTCCGAATTCTGTTGATCTACACGTGGTCTATCTGGCTTTCTTTCTTGTCATCCGGAGACTTTAATGTCATCTTGTGGATATTTTTATGCTGGAAAAGAATCTCTCTTGTAACACGGTCAATGTCTTCAAAGAAGTCACAAAGTCTTTCACAATTGTCATTTATTGGCCCTATTCTATGCCGACTCATATCGCGTTCATTGTCTGTGTGGTCTGAGACGTGTAACATATAACATCTTGGTGTTGCTTCAACAGATGACTGCAAACTATTTGAGAAAATGTCGTCAGTTTCTTTAGGGTTATAAATGGGATGATTAATATTGTGGCAAATTTTAAATTGAATCTGGTATACATAATTCATTCTTTAATGAACACCCATGTTAGAAGTGTCTTGTTCATTTATTTTCTTGATGACTAGAACTAGGCCTAGTCGATGTTGGTCATCGTGCCTGTCTGACCATGATAGGATGTCTCCTGTGACCTGTGTTCTTTTGCCTGCTCAGATCTATGCGGCTTCTGTGATGCATGGTAGACTCAACTTGTACTGGTGCATTTGCTGAAGAACCTGTGCAAGTTTCCCAGTCTGATACAAGTTCATCACATTCCAGCACCAAATGTGGATGGTAGTTTTGTATGTCAGGAGATATGCTATCACATAGAAGTTTTCCTGCGTGCTTGATTTCCATCCGTCATAGCGCCATTTTCTGGTATGCTCTACTCCTTCTTCTCGTTGCAGTTTTCTTTCGTTTCTGTTTCCGTAGATAGAAGATTTATATTGATTATTGACGGACTCTCCTCGTTTATCTCTGTTGGTACTCTGATCGAGTTGCAATTGAATACCTTTCGACTATTGTCTACCTCCGTATAAGGAAAGTAGTGCTATCCAAAATTTTGTATAGAACGTTCATATTCTGCGTTAGATCGATACACATGTTGTTGGGCAGTGGGCAAAGCTTCACTTGCATTTTAAGAATTTACAGGAAATAGCGTTAACCATCGAAATATAAATAAAATTTACTGACGGAAACGTTCCTATGTTTCGCATTTACTTTTTATGAATATTTGGGGCGGGGTGGCTTTGAAGTGTGGGCACCTGTTTGTGCTTAAATGTTGTTAAGCCCACAACAACAAAAACAACAACAACAACCTCCAAATCCTCTCTAAACTCTTCGAACAGGGTGTAATTTGATAAGTTTTCATTTCGTCTTATGTCGTACGTTAGTGCGCGTCCTGGTTTTAATCTGGGTCTACACTAGATGTAATCATTCACCAATCATGAATAGCATGACTGACAATGACAAAAGTTATTATCACACACAGAGCTGAGGAAAAAGTAAATGTACATACCACTTTCATACCATTTCAATAGGAATAGAAAAGTGGTAGAAACATACGTTCATGAATATCAGTTTGAATCATTGCTTAATTGGCTAACTAATAATTAATATAATTAAAATTTGAGTACGTACAATGACTCTCTCTATAGGCAACAAAATATGGCCTTTAACAAACAAATAATTGGAATGTATACATTCACGACAAAAATATACTCAAATCCTGAAAAATGTTAATGTTTTCAATTATATTTCAAATACCTTTATTTTCAAATGGACGGCATGTTATTTTATTTAAATTTCTTGAACGATATTATATTGTGCAACTATGAAGGTCTGATTCGTCGTTATATATAATTTCGACTATATGGTCACAAACGTAAGTAACGGGAAAGAAGAAAAAGCAACAAGTTTTTATAAACTTAACAATTTAATTATCAAAGTTATCAAAGAAAAATGTGAGGAGAACTTAGTGTTATGAAGTGAATCCAAACTAGTCCTTATAACGGTTTATGAAAGAAAAGTTCCCTATAAATTTCATTACTTGAAATACAACGGTCCTCCAATAACTGTGACGTTGTCAAGATGGTGTTGTCCAGAATCCCGTCGTATAATTTCAAAGAGTTCCAGAATAATATTATAGTCCAAATAATGTCCACTTTCTATTTCCACTAAACAGTCCAAACACATGTTTTCCTCTCGAATTATATATAAGTACAAGATAAAGAAAACATGTGAAATGACTCCAAAAATCGGAATGAACCCGAATGCTTACCTTTCTCCTTAAACACACCGTAGATTGCCACTTTATCTCGCATTAGACGCCACGTGATGGTATATACTACTCATTTTGCGCCAAATTGGACTTATTCATGTTACCTAACGCATCCAGTGGGAAGTTACAGAATTATTCTAAAAACTTAGAAATCAAATCAGTCACCGATAACCTACACTATTGGCGCCATTTTAAGTCTCATTATTAGAAATAATATTAATAATTGTCAACACACGCGTAAATATCTATTTATAGATCCTTTTGCAATTTACCCTTTAACAGAATCAAGCCAAACTTAGCTAAAAGTATTTTGTACATATTACAACTATGAATAAGAATTATAAAAATTAGATAACATCATGTACCAGGATTTACAAAAATGTTGATATGTGTCAACATCTTACTTTTTCATCTCGCCAATTTTGCGACTTTGAAATATGCGGCTTTAAAATTAATTCAGATATAATATTCTTCGAAAAGACATTTCAGATTATCAATGCATGAGTGACCGCTTCCGTGGCCTAAGTAGTCTGAGCGTCCGCTTCGGATACGGGAGGTGGCGGGTTGGAACCATGACTGAGACATACCACAGACTTATTTTAAAAACAATGATACTAGCTAAGTTAGTGTTAGGATTGGACGGCCAAGTGTCAGGATAATGAGTGGGTGGGACATGGTGCCACATATCTGTGGCATGATGCACCAGTGTTAGACATCACTATAAGCTGCCACACTGCAGACATCCTAACTGAATTATTTTAAAAAGCTACGTTAAAAGTTAGAATCACACACACACGCACACACACGCACACATCACTGTATGAGTTTTGATTCGTATACTATCTTACATCGCTATATACTTTATTTATCTATACTTTGCTCCTCTCGCCAGAGTTTCAATCAATGCACTCATTCAGCCGCAACGACAGGTGTTCTGTACTCACAGGTTGTGATAACCGGATTTTCAAAAAGTTCAGTCATAACGCCTTGTCTAGCACATGACCTTTAATCGCAGATGCAACATAGGAGTTCCTTGTTCGTTTCACCAGGGCGAATGTGATCGCTTTTTACCGAGGCGTGGTTTGAATAACAAATTGTTGCATAATGTTAGAATCTTTTCCCCAATGAGAATTAAAATACATAGTATATATATATATATATATATATATATATATATATATATATATATATATATATATATATATATATATATATAAACCTTTTTTTAGCAGGATTATGTAAAGAAACATAAGTGTTATTTTCTTTTGCACAGACATGAAAGTTACATAGATTTTAACTGCAGAGATTATTTTGTAACATTTTCAATTTTGGATGCATTATAATTGATTTTATGCGTGAATGATAGTGGGCGGGTCTTAGAAACCAAATTTGGAAAATACTGATACTCACAAAATACTAGAGTGAATTGGCTTGTTACACCCTTTTAATGCCGTAGAAAGGAATTCGCTCCCGCCTCTGATGTTTTACAATTTTTAAACCATAGATAAGTTATTACTGATATGATATGATATATGAACGTAACGGTGATATCGATATTAACTTAACCTATTTGTGTTCTACATTATGAAAAAGAATTGGTGGAGTTGGTTGATTTTATTTGTAGTCTACTTTCGTTCCGCAATTAAATGTGAAATAACCAATATTCTGTATACTGTTGGAATCAGGCACCCAGGAGGTTAAATCGTAGACCATTACGAAATGAAAAAAAGTATAAAGCCTTGCGGTAGTTACAATGAAGAGACATTGTGAATCGACTTTTACTGCATCTTACGTTTTAAAGATTTGTCAGAAACAGGAAGACAAGAAACCTGGACAATTAAAATACAAGTACGTTGGTGCAAAACTTGTAATTCTGAAGATGGTTGGAAAAACTTATTTGGTTTCGATTTTGATTTTGTACATTTCAGGATTATGTGGACAATTTCAAAATGGTAAGTATATTATAAATGTACATAGTAAAACATACAAATATTAAATATTTAAAAATTATACCTTCTTTAAAAATTGGTTAGTGACATCCATGTAACCCGAGTATTTATGGTGGACCAACCATATGTCTGAAAGACATTTTCGTGGGAGGGCGAAACATCTAATCATTAAAAAAAAAATTACCCAAGTTTGTAAATAGAAAAACAATGATTAAATTTCGGTGAGAATAACAGACTTTTAATGATACGCTGGTGTCATAATTTATTTCAATAAAACAGTTGAAAGCGTTTAATTTGTCTACTGTAAATTAAAACAGCTTAAAAAATAAACTAAAACGTCATCACTCTTTTGAAGCATATGTGTATTTTTATTTGCAAATTTATCTGAAAAATCTGATAATCGTTTACTCTTAGTGGAAAGCCTAGATAATCCCATGTTTATTTCTTAAACTGGCTGTTATACTTTTAGTTTATGAGCGGCCATTAAACCTTTGATTGTGCTTCATGTCCTGTGGAGTGGGTGTAATGTATTTGTGATAGCTAAGGATTGGCCTGGTGGTCATCCTAAATGTCTTGACCATAATCTATAAATGGTATTAACTATTTATGAGTGTTCTAGTGTGTTCGTTTTATAGATTCATATCGTAATCACCTGTCATACATGTGTTTTTTAATAACTACAAGGGAGAATACTGCTCTCCTTTCTCGCTCGACATATTTAAGAATAAAGCTAATCTTTCAAGCTACAATTCGCATAGCATAATAAATTTGGTACCGATGTTTACTTCAGGCATTTAACATTGTATGCGATTCCAAAATTTGGCTTTCTGTTATACCTTTAAGGAATGCCAGGCCAATTTCCAATGCTACTGCTCGACATGACCATGATCGCACTCGCTTAATATGCAAGAGCAACGTTCTGAATGGAATACTGCCTTCTCATTGGCCAACTGAAAATAAGTTATAAATAAATGAAGGACGTCATTTTCTTTTAACCGATGAGAGGACAGTATTCGATTCAACTGGAGTTAACGTGTTGTAGAACACACCTCAAAACGCCCTTTGGCACGACACATCTATACGAAAGTTCATTTTTAACAAAGTTGTTGTAGAATAGAGGCTTCTCTCTTGAAAGTCAAAACAACCCCTATCTGCGCTCTACTAAATCACTCCTATATATATAAATCTCGAGAAGTTTCAATCTACTACTGTCAAGAAGAAAAATAGACAAATTATGTGCCCAATACAACATCCATGCTCATTTTTGTCGTCTAGCAATATATACATGAGTTGAACTAGAAACCGGAAATTTTTCTCTTAGACTGTACAAAATATGTTACTCTAAGAAATCGAATAATTTAAATATTATCCTATATTACATATTCGAACTCGTTAATAATGGGTAATCCCTTACAATCGGTTGAGGTCAGCAAGGAAATCTTTAAGGCGACCTATACGTATGTAATTGTAACTAAGAAATTTATCTGACCAGTATTTGTTTCTTAGGTTTAACCTGTTATATCTTCAGTATGTATTTGTTTATAATAAATATATACCAACGGAGCTGATGTTCGAAGAACGTTATCCACCCAGCCACCACTCCACCAATGTCAACAACTTTAGACTTTCCTTTATTTCTCTCTCATTTGTTGATTTACAAGTGCTGAGTAAACTATTTCTGCTGTTCTGCTGTAAATACTTATGAGTTGCTGTCTGACATTATAACAATATTGTCAAATTTACTTTAATTCCCATGTTTGCAATAGTCTGCCTTCATTAATCACGTCAGGCACAGGATATAAGTAAATATTATTGTTAATGATGTGAGAACTTGAAATAAGATTATGCTTGTTGATCAATCCTCTATATCTTTCGTTTGATTGTACGTACTTTCCACGGTGATGTATATAAACAAATACTGTTTAAACCAACTTTGAGGCCAGTCCATCGCCTCGAGCCACGGACGATAATCCGCTTCGCTCCTTTTTAAAGAGTGGTTGTCTGTGCTGAGAATTTGTCATTTTTCATGAGTATTCATGAACAAACGTCATCAACAATACAATGTCACAATCTCCAACACATAAAAATGTTCGTTTGATTAACCGATAAAGGATCATGCTTGGAAGAAAAGCTTCGAGTCGCTCATTCAATTTGCATGAAAGGTCGTGTTGGGTTACAATTATGAAGAAAATTCTCGCGCTCGCGGTGATTGGTTGAGCAAGTTTATGCATATTCATGAGAGCACAGGCTGCCACTGGTAATAAAGAAGCTTAGAGGAATATCACCCGTAGCGGACAGCGATGATGTTAGTCCTACTAATTATACCATAATCTATGTCGATAGCTAACATTCGGACCACATCGGCTATTTACAAAACAAGGATTGATCGCCAAGTTTCGAATGTATCGGTCAATCCGGCGGACAATGTTATCGTAGAAATAGCCCAGGTAGTCTGAATAGATTGGGGTGTCAGTTTTTGCAAAAAAATTTATGGAGAACAGAATGAATGACATTTCTGTAAACAAACATTGGAGGCACATTTTTGTGTCGCAGAAATAGCCGTGGTGGTTGGAATGCTTCTTAGTTCTGCACACGTTTTTCAGTGTCACATCAACTAGTCAGATGTCTTTTCGTATACAGGTTTCCAGTATATTTTCATACAAATGTCTGAATGACACTAATGTACTTCGAGTCTTTATGCGAAGCAATAAATTTAGAAGTATAGACACTTTCGACTTTACCATACATACATCCGTCTAAGTAGTTCTATTTGTCTATTTAAAAGCAGCGTTCGTGAAGAATCGGTGCTTCTAATTTTCTTTGGGAACTGTGTCGAGCTAATTAATTTGCTTGACCGAGCGTAATGCGGAAGCTTTCTTTTTCATTTCACAACATACTCATGTGCCAGTATTTCAGAGCCATAACTTCAAATAACGGGTTAGAACCCTGTTTCTGGTTTACTAATACTGATCTCATGTCCCAAATAAAATATTTCAAAAACAGTACCTGACAATTGCGATATGAAGAAACACTTGTGAATAAATATTGCTGTACATTATCTGATGCGCTTTCCACCAAACCAAAACATCAGTTTACAAGGATTAAATCTATTTAGTACACGCAAATTAGATCAGTCTTGAACTAATAAATATTTGAAATTTGTTAGTAAGTGAGAAGAAAATGACATTTCGAAAATCAAAGTGCATCGCGTCTTGTGGCTGTTTGTGTCTACTGAACCAAACAAGAGCGCCATATTGTTGCAAATGAGTCCGACCACCATGATATGAATCGCTAATTGATTCGCATGTTTCCTGCCAGATAGACGTTATACCTGAAAAGTAAAATTGAAAATGGATAGCAGCTTGTACTTGTTGCATATTTCTAACCATATTTATGGAGAATCGATTAGTTTCACATGTCCACAAATTATATATCAGTTCTTGTTTGCAAGAGCGAAATATTGTTTTTTATCCTTCAAACTAGTCTATTCAGTTGCCTGTATCTCCCTGTTGAATTTCAGTGCAATTATTTCTTGCTAATTGCAGTTTTGTGACAGCTGTTTTGTTTCCAAACAATCTGCTTGAATAACAGTTTTGTGTTGTGTGTGCCAAACTGTGAGAGATTTCTGGCAGAAATGACACAATTTGGGTTGTCCTGGGTTTTCTTAATAGATGCCTCCTCCCGCCAAAGCGTAAGCTAAATTACGATTGTGAAATTCATCGTATTAAAAGTGTATGATCAATGTTACCATAGGTCCCTACTTTGGGAAACTGCAATTTATGTGAATGAAAAATTATCAAACATTGCATACTGCCCATCCAATGAAACAAAATCATTCAATGCTGAGTTACAATCACTGGTAGGTAATTATGTTTTAAAACGTATGTGACTTGTATTTTACCTGCAGCACAATATTCACCTTTTCCAAATATTTCCACACCAGAAATATAATGTCTATCCACAAGACAATCGCCATATTCCTTCAATACTATTTCCTTGGTTTCCAAAACATAAAAGTCATTACTTCGTAAACTTGTTTCATGTTTTGTAATCAGGACAAATCCTTCACAATTTCAATATTTTCGAGAGCGTTTCCTTTTAGAGATAAAGTTATGTGGTCTGCTTCATTTGTATGGCATAGTCGAGAGCCCGACTCAGAAACTCATCTCCATCATGACCATTCCAAATATTTAAGCCAATATCGTAATCGTCCTCACACGACAGACTTTTGCCCCTGCTGCAACATTGGTTTAGATGCAGTTGACCTGAGTTGCTTCGTCATGTGATGTTTAAACATCCAATAGACACAACGAAGGATGAGGTGACTATTATCGGTGTAATAAAATAAAACATGTTGAAATGGTATATTGCCAATAAGGGAATTATTATTATTATTATTATTATTATTATTATTATTATTATTATTATTATTATTATCATTTTTATTATTGTTAATGTTATTATTATTATTATTATTATTATTATTATTAATGTTGTTGTTGTTGATGATGATGTTATTGTTGTTGTTGTGGTCGTCGTCATCATCATCATCATCATCATCATCATCATCATCGTCGGCGTCGTCAATACAAAAGTACTAGATGTACCCTGGATTACTGGTATACCCGTTTACCGCGGTATTTGTTACCGATGGTACGTACCACGATACCTTTTTACTGTACCGGTGTGTAGGTAGTTTCTGTCATATATGTCATGTTTTAGTTATTTTCTATCGTATGGGAATGTGCTAAGCATATGTCCCTTGTAAGGATGTGACTACGATTTTCAAAAGAACACGTATTTTCTGTCTGAACATTTTACGTAATTTCTCAGGTCCACTAAAAATTGTTTCGATGTTGAGTAGGCTTGTTTTATGTTTACTTACCGTGTCTAATAAATATCGTTTGCGGGTGCTGGCATCTCACTCAAAGTTTCTCTGCCTAATATATCTTAAGTGTAGCTAGAAAATTGTAGGATTCAGTATCAACACTTCCTGTTTGTATCAACAAGCTCTCTAATATCAAGACGATATCTTGCACAATTTCAGTTACAGTGTAAACTTAATCATCCTACTGAAGTTACAGTGTTTATATTATAACGTATAGAATAATGAAAATACATATAATAAATTCATATACTAAAAGGTAATTGCCATTTAAGGGGGGCGTAGGCTATGAATTTCTTTGCAGATTAAATATTTTCTTTTCCTTTGTGTTAAGATAATTAATATTATTTCAGATATGTTGTTATTTTACTATAAATCAGACCAAGTTCTTTTTCCAGCTACTGACATAGTGAAACTGAACAAAAAAGGCATGCTCCTGCCCCACAATACTGAATTGTTTGTCCTTAATACAATGGCGGTATACAGGGGTACGTATCGCGGTACTTTGAAAAATATAGCGGTACAAAATTGTCCGTTATACCCTGCTCTCATTGCTACTTTGGGGATTTTAAAACTGGATGTCCTAGTCACAAAATGTCTGAAAACCTTGTGCTTCATCCCCCAAAAATCGTGGCTTTTATAAAGACTTTGTTTTAGCGAGATATTTTGAGTTTGACAAATTCCGAAACCTACATGAATCCGTAAAACATTCATTCCATATATATGTATATTGAATTTCTAGCTGAGTAGTCATCGCAATCAATATTTACCTCAAACAATGAAAACATATCTTTTTTTAAAAAAAAAATAAAAACTATACAGTCGAAATATTTGTAACAATCATTGCCGTAATAACTTATCTTATACAATGGTTCTAACTCTTAGTTTGCAGTCACCTCCCTTGAATAGATTTTATCCTCTAGACCGCAGAACAATAACAAATCTTTTGAATATTCTAGGATAGATCTGATACAAGTTTTTAATAGTGCCTGTGATTGATATTCCTCTTAGAATACCATCCCTCAGATCATCAAACAGAAGTTATGTTGATGTTTTTTTTCCATAGTGGTCGTCAGAAAGAATCAGCTTTAAGTTAACAATCATCACAAAATGGAGGTTTGTGCTTCATAAGAGGCTTCTACTTGGCACAATTTCTAGGAATTGGTAATCCTGCTCTTTCCAATTTTGCTTTGTTGTTCAAAATGAAAGTCTATTCGTGATTTATTGACAACAAAACGCATTTTCATTCAGTTTTCTTCCAGTTCAACATTCTACCATATTTTAATTTTGTGATTGTACAAGTAAAAGTAATTTTTAGAAAATGCATGCACATATCTGCCACATATCGATAAAACAAAGACAAATGGAAAAATTTTGAAGTTTACAATGTCATACACATTTTGCATCTTGTGAACAAATATCGGCTCAGGAACGATGAGCTTTCAGACATTTAATATATTTAATTTAATAAAAGTCATAAAAATCCACTAACTAAGAATCAAACAAAAATAAAAAAATTAAAAATAAAACAGTAGCATTTCTCTCCAGGTTTGCAAAACATACCTTCTTTTCCAACTTTGGACAAATACATTTACCTACGAAAGATAGACACAATTTCTGCACGTCACAAAGATAAATTGTCACCATGAGGCACAAACTAGTATTATTGCGAAAGGGGAATTTGTTTGTATGTCTGTTTTCTAACTTGGTTAGCAGTTCGTTAAATTCAGATCGACTCAGTATTCATTTTTAAATCATGCTAAGAGACACGTAAAATAACTTACAATGATGGAACAAACAAAACGTTTTCAAATCGTTTCCTGGATTCATAAATGACCGGCAAGCTTCTTCATGAGTGTTTGGGGTGGGTGGGAAACAGGCAAGTTGTTGTTTCTTTATTCCTTAGAATCTTGTGTACAGCGTTGTCATTGAAATGTATAGTTCTTTGGAGAGGTGAATGGAGTCATATAACTATGACCACAATGAAGTATACAGAAAACATTCTTTTGGTGTGGCTTAGAGTTTCGTCTAAAATGTACCGTTGAACAGATTGACTTTCAGCTGTCATTTTGAAGGCTATATCAACACTAAGGTAAATTTGAGATATTTCAACGGAAAACTCCTGTGTGCATGTTGACAGTCATTCACGGGATGTCAAATCTTGCGTCCTTTGCAAAATGCAGTGTGAAAGAACAAAACCCTTTTCTTTGGCATCCGTAAAAGTTTTAGCATTTTTATGGTCGTCATTGGCTGAAGAATCTCTGTCATTGAGCTTAAACTTCCTACTTGCATAGTCAAAGAAAGCCTTTAGCATTATGATCGAATACTAGTACAGGTTTTAGGTAAGAGCATCCCTTCCGCAACACAAGTTTTGATGCTTGCTTCCATTTGGAATAGCCAGCAAGGTCTGAAGGATAACGATCATAGCTATTGTACAAGTACTTTATGGCCTGCAAAGTTATGTTCGTTTTCTTATTATTTCCCATTTTGATATACGTGCATACGCTTTTGCTTATATTCCTAAAATTTAACATTTTAAGCAACAAAATTTGTGAGTTAGATTGAATGGGAGTAAACTACATAACTGTGAATCAGTCAAATCGCTAAACGATAGTTGTTGTTGTTGGGCTTAACGCCATTTTTCAGCACACGATAGGCTATTCATGGCGGCCAGTATTAATGGTGGAGGAAGAAACCGGGAAATCACCGGAAAGAACCACTGACCCACGAGAAGCTACTGGCAAGCTTTCTCACATATCCACATTCGCGGAATCCTAGACTTGAACACACGCAGAGGTGAGATGGCAGTGATCCATAACGGACAGCGCTTTAGACCACTAGGCCACTCGGGGCCCCGCTAAATGATAGAACAAAGTTCTTATGTTCAAATCTGAAATAAAAGTGTCAAAGGGCTAAATTTGTATGTTTTTTTTAAATATAGTAATAAATTCCATTTAAAATTCTGTTTTATTCATGTCGAATGTATTTGTAAAAACAAAACTCAGCCTGTAATAATTAAGTCAGACTATTGAAAAATTGATCATATTAACTTTGTGTTCAGTAGAGAGATCATCGTAGCAAGCCACCAGCGATATTACTCTGGTCTCTTTATCATAAGTGTCTGCCTGTGTTAAGATTTCTTCATTTTCACTAGGATGCATATGCGAAATAGATAATTTATACACAGGTAAAAATCTTCTCATGAATCAAACTGTCGTTTTACCGATCAAAACCTGACAGTGTTTACAAAAGAACCACTGATTGTCCCATTCAGACAGCACGGAGAATGACTTTAGGTCACAGTCGCGAGAATTTTTTTTTTCTCGCGCTCATGCAGCCGAGTGCCCGCAAGTGACTTCTAATAAAATTCATTCATAAATATCAGCACATATAACCACTGGTAATAGCTGAGGTAGAAGGCTGTTTTCTGTGGCTTTAGACGATTTAAGTTATAAACTGATAAAAGTTTGAATTAATAGAGAGAAACCACAGGGTCATTTAAAAAACATGGAGTTTTTAAATTTTTGTAGCATATTTTATTAACGTACATATGCAAATTGGTAAAATGATTTTTTTAACATAAGGTATTCGAATAGTAATGAGAATATTTTGGGGCACGAGGTTCATTCGCATTGATGTTATTATGCAGTAGAGTAATTAAAACGTCCCTTGTCAAAGTTTTCAGTAGAACTTGTATGAAATTCCTTGTGAGAATTTACGATAGGGCTTTTATAACATCCCTTGTCAATGTTTATATTAGGGTGCATTGTAACATCCCTTGCCAGTATTTACAGTAGAGCTATTATAACATTCCTCGTCCGAGTTCGTACTAGGATTATTGTATACCTCGTCAGAGATTGCAGTAGGGCTATTTTAATATCCTTTGAGCTATTATCATATCTCCCGTTAGAATTTGCAGTAGGGCTATTTTAATATCCTTTGAGCTGTTATAATATCTCCCGTCAGAGTTTGCAGTAGGGCTATTTTAATATCCTTTGAGCTGTTATAATATCTTCCGTTAGAGTTTGCAGTAGGGCTATTTTAATATCCTTTGAGCTGTTAAAATATCTCCTGTCAGAGATTGCAGTAGGACTAATATATATATATATATATATATATATATATATATATATATATATATATATATATATATATATATATATATATATATATATATATATATATCCTATCGTGTGCAGAACAATGGACAGCAACAACAACTGTTTGTCTCTCGTCTCTCGCGGTCTCACGTATGTCTGCTTTTTGTTCTTTTTGGTTCTAATTAAGAATACCAGTCGTTGTGTTTTCAAAACATCGTCTTGTTCTTTTTTCCAATATCAATGAGTAGAATTCAAAATTTTTCGCGGGGTAACAATTTCTATTCATTCAGGCCGTGCAATCAAGCACAAATTAAAAACAAACTTTTCTTATCGAGAAAAAAATCTGAACCCTGCCTTTATCCACGAATTTTAGTATCAAGAATAATATAACCTAAAGTACAAGTTCGAAAATTGATACCCTCGAAAAAAATGAATTGACAGCAGTAATTTACATATACGTTGCTAATTATTATGCCACGTTGTCCAATAAATCATCCCCCACATCTGTATTTATACTTATGGACTGTATATAAGTGTAATATCATCTATTCATAAAATCGAGAAATTGTTTGCAGACATTTCAACACCATGTCGTTGTTCATCTTAGACACTGCTATCTCTCGCATATTGATCTACCGTTGGTTGAAAAGTCCCTTTTGCGATATGTAAAGAATATTTTTCGGATCAAATGCTATGTTTGTCAACTTGTAAATCCAAGTGGAATAACACATCCCTATATCCTTTGCTCATTTTGAATATTTCCTGCCTACGTACAACTCTTGCCAACTACCGATAGGTGTCTAAACTGTATGTAGATTTGATCCGGTCAGATGTTTACTCAGCTTATTTGAAAAGTACAATTAACCTGTGACATCGGAACCATATATGGTCCATCAGTGTCAGCACAGATTTGGAGGCTGGGGGTTGGGGTTTGCTTTTTAATGGGGTTCTTAAAAGGCTGTTTTTGTTTTGTGCTAAAATTTGCATTTATATACTTTGTTTCCCCAAACAAAATAACGTTATCATGATCATGATTAAAACTGACCTTATTAATCTGTACCCCTTCCCCATGCACTTCATTAGCACGTGAGTTTCTCAAAAGAAATAGGGGATCCGAGTGGTCGATTGGCCTAAAGTGATCTCTGCTACGGATCAGTGCCATCTCACCTCTGTCTGCGTGGGTTTGAGTCTAAGATTCCGTGAATGTGGATATGTGAGAAAGCTTGCCAGTAGCTTCACATGGGTCGTTGGTTCTTTCCGTGGAATTTTCCGGTTTCTTCCTCCACCATTAATATTGGCCGCCATGTATAGCCTATCGTGTGCTGAAAAATGGCGTTAAGCCGCAGAACAACAACAAAATACATTTTTATTATGAATAGTTGCATGTCATAGTTCAACAGGACTGTTGGTTATCTACTGTTAAGGGTCTTCTACAACAAGCTGAATGGAAATCTCTCGGATGCGAGTAACTCGTACGTATAACATCTTGCCCAAAGACAAATTTCCCGATGCGACCACCTAAAACCTCGCCGACTACAATCGCCAAAAATCTTCGAGTTTCGTCCAGAGCATTGCGAAAATTTCTTGCAACCGCTAATAAAATGCACGGGTTATGCACAGGGCCGGCCTTAGGCCTAGTGGACCAATTTGGCCCAGTTAGGTTCAGCGATCACAGGGGTCACTCTCGTTAGTAATTTTTATAAAATATGTCCATAGAGAGAAAGAAAATTTTAAGTTTAATATCATATAAAACTTGTTTAAAAGTTTATTTCCAAAATGCCGTGCTCCAAGGGGGCTCTCGAAAATGATCCAAATAAAGCCCCGCGTTTTGCTAAAGCCGGTGTTGGTTATGCAGAATGCAATGATGTCTGCCCATGTATCTAAGATGCTAAAACTGTATAATAAATAGTAAAATCTCACACTCGTAATGTTGGTAAGAAAACTGTCGAAACGAAACATAAAATGTAAATATAAAACTTAACCTTTAGCTGCCGCCTTATTGTCGCCAAGACAAGGCGATATCTATTTGTATCTATATTCAATATTTTCATTATACACTTTTTTTTTCAAAAGCCGACTCTCGTCGGCTATTTCAGAAACAGAATATCATGAACCTCTCTTAAAAGTGAGCTTCAAGTATACTTGATAAAACATTGAAAAAGCTTCAAGTAGAGTTGAAGAAAAAATTCTTTTTCTAGGCTCGGGGTTCATTCTCAAAACTACTAATGTAACCGAGTACATACAGCAAAACAGGTAAGTAATTTAAAAAAATAAAATACTGAGGTAATAATCATAATATAATGATTCATCTTTCCGTTCGTTTTGTCAGCATATTTATAAATTGATTGACAATTATTTAAAGATCTATTCTTTGTAAATGCTAACTAATATCAGTGTGAATGTTCATCATTACTTCGCCGTACATGGTGTGCTACATTTCTTTAACGTCTAGGCAACATTTTCTGACACTATAAATAGGACTTGCTAATAATTCCTACATGCAATATATGAAGAGGACAAACATTATTTTTTATATATTTAGAACATATTGACAAATACAACTACAAAGTATATGCAAGCGACATGTCAAAGGAATATACATATATATATATATATATATATATATATATATATATATATATATATATATATATATATATATATATATATATTCCTATTTGAAAAGCATCGTTTAGACACCCTCCTATAATGTTTATCTGCTTAAATCGTTTTAAATATAAAAATTTCAGTCGTTTTCATATTAATAAGATCTAATGTATTTTCTCCAAGCATCCTCTACCTTATAAATTTAAAAAAAAAATTATAATTGTGTTCAAGTGCATTAAAAGTACAATTCACAATTATTTTATCTTGTACTTTACTATTTTGATACCATCAACGCACACACACATATCAGTTTCAATTTCATTGAAGTTAATATATCACTGCAACCATAGTTAAAAAGATAAAGAAAAACATGTTTATTTTTTTGTAAATAAATTTATAAAAATATACATATTTTCAGACTCTGAGTTTAGATTAAATTTCGTGTTCAGAAAGTTTTAGAATATCTATAGATCTGAGTCTGTTTTGACATATTTTAAGGATTCATAATTTAAAAAATTTTTTTTTTTTAAAACTCTAAAGAGATCAACGTTACGAGATCATATTTACTTTTCCTCGATTGTTTGTATAAAGTGTAGTCAAACAAGTATCTCTGGGTCAAAAATAAAGAGTTTACCTTGGTTTGTTTGTCTCTGTGATTCACTACTTTATTATATTTATCTTTCTAATAATCTGCGATGATTAAGTTGAATGTTTGTATATATTTCCTTTCAATTGACTAGTGTTTAATACAATGGAGTTTTTTTTTTTTATAAAAAAAATTAAATAAACTACGGCACATATTAAAATAATTCTGGTAGGTCTTAGCGTCGAAGCTCATCTGCACTGTTTCATATGCATTGAATAACGGTCAACAATTGTGGACATTTTTTAATCTATACCTTAACGTGTATACGGCTCGTGGGGTCGCTAAGTACGGTGATGTATCTAAGGCTCATGGGGTCGCTAAGTACGGTAAGAAATTATAAAAGAAGTGTCGTAAATAGTTCGTCGTAACTTTTTAATGATACGTATATTGTAACTGGTGGCTGTTATTGTCATTTAATTCCTCCGGGTTTGTATCATGCGATGTTGGTCAACGTTAGTCATTTTTGTCGTCGTATTTTGAACTCTTTTCCTTCTTGTAACACGATATATATATATATATATATATATATATATATATATATATATATATATATATATATATATATATATATATATATATATATGTGTGTGTGTGTGTGTGTGTGTGTGTGTGTGTGTGTGTGTGTGTGTATGAAAGTGCGGTTGCCACCTGAAGAGTGTTTCAAACTACCGAACGCATATGTGATCCCTAAAGAACTGACACATTACAGTAGGATATTTTTGTATCCTTAGAATATGTAAAAGGTGGCGAACAAATTCCAAATTGTTTGGGAATGGTACTTCCATTGAAATGATCATATGTAAAATACTATACGCCAGGTATGTTCAGCCTTGGCCTCACATTGGTTTGTTCCGTTTATGTACATCGAAGAGTGTAGTTTTAGAAAATGCTTATCCTCCCGTACTCAAGAGGAAGATGCGCATGCCTGTTCCATTAGCAAAAATTCATTCACTTTTCATATCCTTGAAACTCATAAAATAATTTTCACAGTGTATGCATTACTACATTTTTAAAGTGAAGTCATGAAATTTAAATGTAAAAACTTATATTGTCTCATTATTTTAAATAACTGACCTCTCATGTAAGTGAAAATAACCATGGATGCTCTTTAAGTGAAAATTAACCATACAAATTATGTTAGTGAAATTACCCACGCATGTTCAGTAGTGAAATTACCCACGCATGTTCAGTAATGAAATTAGCCATGCATGCCCTCTGTGTGAAATTAGCCACGCATGTCCTATGAATGAAAATAGACATGCATGTTATGTAAGCGAAATTAACCATGCATATTTTGGAAGTGAAAATAACCAAGCATGTTTTGTAAGTGAAAATAGCCATGGATGTTCTGTAAGTGAAAACAGCCATGCATATTTTGTAAGTGAAAATAGCCAAGCATGTTTTGTAAGTGAAAATAGCCATGGATGTTCTGTAAGTGAAAACAGCCATGCATGTTTTGTAAGTGAAAATAGCCATGGATGTTCTGTAAGTGAAAACAGCCATGCATATTTTGTAAGTGAAAATAGCCATGGATGTTCTGTAAGTGAAAACAGCCATGCATGTTTTGTAAGTGAAAATAGCCATGGATGTTCTGTATATAAAAATAACAATCTTCTTTTAGATGTACATCTTGTGTACTTTAAAATCCAAATCAGCCAGCTTTATTCAGAAATCAAAATGCAAAAAGATTAGTCTTTTTATGCCTTCCATATGACATTCATTCATTGGGTCGCTATACACACAAAAATCCATAAAAAATGTAATATTATGTCGTGACTCTTTAAATAATAAAACGTATATCCTAATTTCCTTGGATGTGACTGTCAGGCACTACAGATTTTAGTATTTCCCGTTATTGATATTATTTCAAACTGATCCTTTTTGGTTTTTCTGTTTTGGCCTCCTTTAACGCCTTATTACATTATTTAGTATAGCATAACTATTTTCTGAGTTCCTTTTGTAGAAGTGTTGTCGGAAAGTATCCAATAATAGTGTAATTATGTTGAATAATTGCTTGATTGGGCTTAATAGCAACCCGTTTCTCATCATGCCACTTAACTGGTAGCGTGAAAAAATGTTCGTAGTGTGAACAGCTTTTTCAGAGAAAAGAAATATTAATATAATAATAAGATTTCTACCAGAGTGGTCTACATAATATTGTCACGTCTTTAGAAAGGCGCGAAGTCAGTCGATTTATAAGAAATATAGTATTACAAAAGTTTATTAAAAACAAACAACACAGTTGTATGTTTCTGTGGCAAAGTCTCGAATATATATGGCTTTGCAACTTAAACATTTATTCTGAAATACATGCTTGTGTTTCTACGTGTGTGTATCTATACGTACTCAGTTCCACGGCACAGTTGCACAATGTATAATGCCGAGTAAGTTGTGGTGTTGAAAAGACATCCAGAACAAAACAAATGGAGCAAGGATACAAGCCTGCAAATACAAACTAAATTTCGTTAAAAAAATTATATTTATTTTAAATTAACCAAACTCTTAAAAAGTGCAAACGTTCTCAAATGTCATTCTCCTGCAACATATTTTCTTGCTGAAACCCGTGACATCCATTAGGGGTCATGTATCATGATAACCGGGATAATACCTACCTACCTACCTACCAACATACATGCATGCATAGACACACCCATCCATCCATCCATCCATACACACACACACACACACACACATACATACATACATACATACATACATACATACATACATACATACATACATACATACATACATACATACATACATACATACATACATACATACATACATACATACATACATACATACATACATGCTTGATTTGTGTTTCAATGGTGTGGCCATAATTACCTTTTTAGTGTTTATTCTTGGACAGATAATTTATTATTTCTTAGGATGTATCCAAACTTTGTTAATTCTACACCAGTTACTATAACTTTACTTTCATTAACTTTACATAAAGTACAGAAAACGGAAGTAGCAAACAGTGAGCAATGCACTCGTCTAACAGTCACACATTTGAAGTTAATAGTTTGCCTTGAAGCCAAAACATAGATTCAGCATAATTTAGTTTAGCTTTTAATAAATATATAACACAGGCTTTCTTAAATACTGCCACTCCTGTGCCTCTTAGGAAGTTGTAAGACTCGATGTACTCTAGTAAAAAAAAAATATTTTCCGTATATGGTTAGTATTTAGGGTATGAAAATCGTTAATTTTTGCTTTAGTTGAGATACAAAAATGTATTCCTATTTGGCGAAAGTCCACATAATCAGAAGCATTTTATACAATTATAATAGGAGTTTGACCGAAAAATTTTAAAAATGTTCTTAATAAGCAAAAATTCGTTTTATCCGTTCTTGTGCTAAAATCAGTAGATTGTATGTGTACATTTTGAATAAGGGTTGATACAAAAGAATGTTACCAGTTTTAACACTTGAAAGAAATTTTTGTATGCAAGTTCACCCGAAAACTACTTTTTAAAATACTGACTAAAAAAACACCTAAACAAACAACTGCTATTTGACCCACTAGTAACAACAAACCTACTTTTCCATTTGAATATTTTTCTGATCTCTGACAAAACGCAATATCGAGAGATTACCTCATAATATAGTCGGTTTTTAATTATCAGCCTAAGTACATAATTGACGGAGATATGAGCCATTTTTACATTATACTGTACATCACCGCTATCTTTTAATTGTCCCAGATTAAACATAAGGCTTTATTAGGTACACCAACTAATTCTTGTATTTCCACCCACCTGTTCTTTAAAGAAATGAACATAATAAATGGAAAATGGTTTATTCGGCTTTAAATACACACTATTGTAATAGGCCAAATGTAAAACGGTGCTTACATATTGTGCTTTTACAATAAATGTATTGGGAAACTTTGACATGTTTTGAAAATTAATTAACTAGGATCAAAGTAAGACAGCAGTGGCCAAGACATTATTAATAAAGAAAGTAAATAAAATTATTGTGGAGTCTGATGTTTCATTTGGTTACCAAATTCGACCTCGGAATTTAAGAACGATGAAATCACATGTAAAGCATTTCTCATCTCGACGTCGTGAATGAAATTACTGACACGAGAACAAACTAATAAATTAATTACCACTTAATAGTAATTCATGTAAACATCGACGAATGTAGTCTTTTGAGATATATATATATATATATATATATATATATATATATATATATATATATATATATATATATATATATATATATATATATATATATATATACATACATACATACATACACACACATACATAGACATACATAATTTGGTCACATACCTATCCTTTTACACTGTTTTATATTTGCTTGCAAATGCCATGATAGTGTTTAATTACAGGTGAAGCCCAAATAGTTATGAAAAATTACATTCTGTGGGTTGGTCGCAGCTTATATTTTCCTTTGATTTGTTTGTTGGTTTCAAGGCAAAATTTGCTTTGAGTATTAGTCGGCGGATAAACTCTTCGGTGTCATTCTTAAGCTTCCCTCTGTGGTATGTTTTTGGATGGGGACAGAAACTCAAACCTTTCTTAGTACCCTTCAATTTTTACTATAAGAATAACCGGTATAGAATCAAATATCTGGGATATAATCTGGGTTATATAAATGTACAAAAAAGGAAAAATAGATGTCGCTTTGGCTTGTAGACTTTTAGGGAATTATACAGTTTTCAGTAACCGCAACAAGTCTATAAAAGCTGGTTGTATTTATAGTTTTACCTCATGTGGAGGCAGCCATGTAGAGGTTTACAAACACAACGTTTTTGTGTTTATTTGTTTTTCTTATATATGTTTTGTATTTGCATTTGAAAAAGACTCATTAGGAGTCGAAAGCGATCAGGCTAGTTAGTTATTAGTTTCGCACTGTTCGCCGTCAGTTTATTGCATCTATTTTAATCAATCCCTGACACACGTGATCCCTTGGTGGATCCAGTGGCGCTTGAAAGGGTTGTTTTTCACCATATGATTTGCATTATATATATATATATATATATATATATATATATATATATATATATATATATATATATATATATATATATATATATATATATATATATATATATTAGTTTCCCACGTTTAATGGCTTCAGGCGGGATGCTATCGCTACCTGGTGCTTTGTCGTTTGGGAGAGAGTCGATGGCTTTGCTGAGTTCCTCTAAGATGGGCACTTTGTCGAGCTTCTCCATAGTGGACAGTTCCTGTATTTTGCTGAAGGCCGCATCGGTGACTGACGTTTCTTTGGAGTACAGCTCTGAATAGTGCTCCACCCATCTGATCATCTGTTGCTCGTGGTCTGTGATTTTCTCTCCTGTCATAGATTTCAGGGGGCAACTCCTTTCACTGTAGGGCCTAGGACCTTATTGATGCCACTGTACATGCCTTGGATGTTTCGAGACTCAAAACTTCACCGGATTCTTTCACACAATTGCTGCCAGTATTCGCTTCGCACTGTTGAGCGATGTGTTGGATGGTGCTTCTGGCGCTTCTAAGGGAAGCAAGACTTCATTCACTGGTGCATTGTTTTTTGAAACTGAAGGCTTCCAGTTTGTCCTCGATTTCTGGTTCCATCTTTGACAGGTATGTGTTGAACCAGTCCTAGCTGGACCGTTTCTTCTTTCCAAACGTGGACGTAGTTGTGCTATAGATGCCATCCTTCATGGTGTTCCACTTGGATGTCTGATCGTGCTCTATCAGGTCCTAGAGAGCCTGATCCAGGGCGGACACATACTCCTCCACCTTGGAGGAGATGGACATCAGCGCAGTGTTGATGAGAGGGCTTTTGGTTTAGAGTGGTATAGTGTACGTGGTTGTAGCTTCTAGTGGAGAGGACGCTGTTCAGGGCAGAGCACCTGGTGATGACAAAGTCGAGCTTGTGTCATTTATGAGACCTGGTGTTTCCATGACACTTTGTGTTGTGGCTTACGATTAAAGAAGGTGTTTGTAACGCATAGAATATTACAGGTGCACAGCTCCAGCAGTCCAGCAGTCTTTGACATGATGTTCGAGGCAGGTAGGCCATGACTCGTGATCCGCACCTATTCTAGCATTAAAGACACCGAGGCGAAACAGAAGCTCGTCTTTAGGACATTATTTGAGCTGTTTGTCCAGATCCCATAGAACCGATCCGTTATGCATTCTGATGACGTGATGTGGGGTGTAGAAACGGAGGATGTTGACAGGACCTTCAGCAGTGGCAAGGAGCAGTCCCCAAGATACATGCGCTACTCCATAATTGTGACCCGCTACAAAAACAAGGGAGACCGCAATGACTGTAACAATTACAGATGAATTTCGCTTTTGAATATTGTTAGTAAAGTGTATGCCCGCATCCTCCTCGTCTGGTGCTGGACAGCGTGTACCTGGAATCCCAGTGCTGCTTCAGAGCATGCATGTCGACAACAGACATGATCTCCGACAATTCCAAGAGAGGAACAGAGAGCAAGGTTAGCCACAATACATGATGTTCATCGACCTCACCAAGGACTTTGAGACGTGGTTATCAGGAAGGGCTTATTGAACTTCTTGGGAAGATCGGCTGCCTCCAAAACTCCCCAGCATGATAAATTCCTTCAATGCCGATATGAAAAGTACAGTTCTGTATGATATATCCTCCTCATACTCTTTCCCTATTAACAGTGGAGTGAAGCAGGGCTGCATGTTGGCGCCGACTTCTTTCGGGATTTTCTCCATGCTCCTGTCCTACACCTTCGACACGTGCACTGATGTTGTATATCTGCACATCAGGTCATACGGGAGGCTGTTCGACCTGGCGCGACTGCGCTCAAAGACCAAAGTAAAGTTAGTGCTCATCACGGAGATGCTACTTGTTGACGACGTGGCTCTAGTGACCCACACCGAGGATACCCTTCAGAAGACTCGGAGACCGTTTCGCTGATGCCTGCAAGCAGTTAGGGCTCACGATCAGCCTGAAAAAGGCAAATGTCAGCGCGCAAGATGTCACCACTGTCCCCTCTATCAAAATCGACGGTGTGATCCTGGAGATGTCCAACAACTTTACTTACCTGGGATCAATTATCAACAACACTCTTTCGCTTGATGTGGAACAGGAAAGAAGGCTTGGGAAGGCAAACACCATCATGGCCAGACTAACGAAGACGGTGTGGGAAAACAGCGCGTTGACAGTACACACCAAGATTCAAGTCTACCAGGCCTGAGTTCTCAGCACCTCCAATATGGAAGTAAGACCTGGAGCACCTACATAAGGCAAGAACTTCGATTGAACTCCTTCCATACACAGTGCCTAAAATGCATGCTGAAAATCATCTAGCATCTCCCTAATGTGAGAAGAGACCATCTGGCCGAAGAAAAACGTGAGAGAAAGAAGAGTTCAGCAGCAACCTAAGCAACTCTGACTTCCAGTACGTCTGCACCAACTGCAGTAGGGACTGTCACTCGCCAAGACCCCAGAGACAGTCGATACTCCAAGGGCGCTACTCACATGGTCATCAGAGACTGAGCTGCCAATGATGATGATGACTTATATATATATATATATATATATATATATATATATATATATATATATATATATATATATATATATACATACATACATACAGAGAGAGAGACAGAGAGAGAGAGAGAGAGAGAGATGTGTGTGTGCGTGTGTGTGTAAAGAGACAGACAAAAATTAACTTTCTTCCCAGATGGCTAAGTGAAAAGGTTTTTTCAAATACGCGCGTGTGCATGACTGAGAGAGAGAGAGAGAGAGAGAGAGAGAGAGAGAGAGAGAGAGAGAGAGAGAGAGAGAGAGAGAGAGAGAGAGAGAGAGAGAGAGAAGAGTATATAGTTTTATCTTTATACATATATTAGAATATAGACTACTTATTCATAGATGTTCTGGGCCAATACAGAGCTCTTACCGGCCCTGGGGTAAGAAACATCCGGGCCTTTTCGAAATATTGTTCAAATAATATTTTTTTTAATTAAATTTAAAAAATGTTGTTTGGCCCTGACCCCTTACACACACACACACACACACACACACACACACACACACACACACCATATAAATTTGAGTTAAAGTCTTGATTGAGTCTGTAAATTTCCAATTTTCAAAATAAGTTTTCACTAGATTCAGAGTTTACATCTGTGAACATCCATTTTTCACAATAACTGTCACCAGATTCAGGGTTTAAATACTTCATTAATAATTAAGTTCTAATGACCAACCAAATTACACATACAAAAATATACAAAGCAATGATATATTACAATTAATATGGAATAATATTTGTAGATACATATTTTATAATAAATTCCTTATTATTTTTAGATATTGTTTTATCATTCTTTTCCTATAAATGATAACTATGTACACATATCTTTTTATACCTCTAGGTTGATAAATTGTCATATGCAGGCTAAAGACTGTTGTAGAATCCAGAGAAATAAAACAAAAAAATGCCGTTTCTTGAATCGTCCTATTTAGGATAAAAACTACTTTATGGTATTCGTCTTGTTACATGTTCGTAATTTAAACAATAAGATCAAACCCTATCATCACTATCTAACCCGATGACTCTATTCTAATTTGTGATTTCCTTCAATCGAATGGCATTAATACAGAGGTCCCTTGCAATATTAAAGAATGTTTAAGATCATTATAGTAATCACATGTACTAGATTCATTGATATTATAATGTACAAGTGTGGTGTAGTACCATAATCTCGCGATATTTTTGTTCACGTGGTACATACGGCCAAAGAACACAATTAATTTTACTATATATTCTCTAAATATGTTTCTCAATACTGAACTTTCCACTGTGTGACAATCAAGACAAATCATATGTTAATCTAAAATACCTTTAAAGATGACTTTACGGTGAAGTTCTTGTCTAGAGAGGCTGAATTATAAACAAAACATCATGCAATGGAACACAGATTTCACTTCCGAATCATCACCATGGCCTTATTACTCACTGTACACTGTCGCCGAAATGTACACAGACAAGCACACCATCAGCTCATATTCTCAAGAATAAACAATTGCATTTAAATCCTTACCAAAAATATCTAAATCTAACTTTTGTATCACTACCAAACGTAGACAGGAAAAAACGATTTTAAAAAATACTGGGACTATATTTGTGGGTACTGAACTGGACGTATTAATTGTGTCCTGATGCCATACCACGGTACATTTTCACTGTACCGGTACTTCGGATGTTTCAGTCAGTAAGATAAATATATCGAAATTCCAGAGTAATTTAATAATAAAAGTTTGTGAGAAAAAAAAATCTCTTAAGAGCTTATCTTATTTTCATCTTTTTATGACAATATAGTAAAAATATGTTAATTTATTTTTACAAAACAGTTGTATTTGTCATAAATCAATTTTCAATATTACAAATATAATTATATTTTGGAACATTAAATCACGTTTGACACGTGCCATGTATTCAAATGTGATGAAAAATGGGATCTTGTGAACGATTTTAGGGGCAAATAAAAAACGGATTGCAAAAGAAAACAAAAATACCATTTTTACCTACGTATCAAAGTATTTTTAATGTGTTAAGTACATATATTGCTTTGTAAGACTAAATCATCCTAACATTTTCAGGAGAACATTTGTTTGGTGTTTGAATACTACGTGATCTATTAAGACTATTTAATATTTTCTTGTTTGCTGAGTAAATGTGTTTTATGTTTACTTGCCTCCTCTGATAAAGATCTTGCCCGCTTGTTGCTATCCCACTCAAAGTTTCCCTGCCTATTACATCAGTAGTTTATTTAGTAAACTGTAGGATTCGGTGTCAACAAATCCTACATTTGTCAACAAGTCATCTAATGTTAGCCCAATGCCTTTCACCTCACAGGGTGTTAGCTTAATTGTCTCAAGTTTTATTTTTTTTTTATTACAACTTGTACAGCAATTATCTTACACACAGCAAATTCATCCGTTATATGGTACTGACCATTTGGTACTAATATGGTATTAACTCTGTTAAAAAGTAGTTAACAGTAGTAAACTTTCATAATAAATTGACTGAAGTAAAAATGTTGATATCGCCTGTTTATTAAAATAACATAACATAAACATAACAATAGTTACACAAGCATGTGATGCTGCTGTTCAACATCAGCTTTTGTTTAGTGATTAAAGAATCAAATAGCATTGTATGAGATAACGAATATTTGGAATTTTCATGTGTACATCAATATTTTACACACGTTACATAATTAACACAAAGTGACAGCCTTCCACGCAGTGCTGATACTATACCATTGCTAACCTTTATGTTAACACACGGGAAATATTTACAGATGTCAACATGCAATGTTTCAGTAGCAAACTAATATGTATGCTCAGAATTCTGACCTTTAACAAATGGAGGCACATACCATAAAATTCTGCATATTTTGTATGCTTTGTTTTTGTATGATATACATATTTTTAAATACAAAATTGTCTATCGCAATTAAAGATTTCTGGCTTATGACCTTAGCTTTAACACATTTTCTGACAGTCATGACAATTTAGAATTGGAAGAAGACCCATTTACTTGTAAGCCTTAATGGTTTTGATAATCACACCTTAGTCTTTTATTTTCTTTCATACTTGCTATGAGAGCCACTATTTTGAACAACAATATTTCCTTTTGTGAATACTCATACCTGTATTGTCGTAAATTACCTTTATAATATTTGATTGGTTTGAAAGTTTTATTTCAGTTTCGACAGTTTTCATCATCGTCAGCAATGACTAAACACAATCTGGCGTGTACGGTTAGTGATAAAGATAAAAAAAAATATTCTCAAGAGTGAACATACATAATAAATAAATAAGAACTACAGCATCGCACTGCTTGTATCACCTAGTTTCGTTTCGAGGCTACACGTAAAGAACTCACGATATCGGTTATATGGAAAAATTAGTTTTGCTGGCCATTAATTGATAACGAAATCTTAAAGTAAAATTTAGTGACGATAATCTTTTAAGAATTTAATCTATTTGCAACTGAACAAATAGAGATAATGCTTTACAGACTTGATTTTGGAAAACTCATTACTGAAAGTGGCACCTAATACGTTAAAGGAGGAATTGGAAAAAGGCATGTTATATAAAAATTTATATCAAACAAAAGTCAGTAGAAGGGACTAATGCTTCACTTAGCGGAAAGAATTTACCGAAATTCAAGATAGGACCGCTTCTTCCTTTTAACTGCTGTGTATTCAAACCATCTCTGATATTCTTCAGCAATAAGAAGATTTTCAAATTAGCAACTGTGGTGCACGTATTTGAGTTCAGCTTTGCAACATTTTCAATTTGGACATAGCAGACATACTCGATGTACGGGTGGTACCATTTCATTCAGAACTTTGTGAAGCTTCCATATGATGATCATCAACCATTGAGGTGGCTTAGGCACAACGACAATTTTAAGACAATCGTTGTAGCAACCATGTTGGATGTACGACTGGCACCATTTTTAATTTTATTTAGGGCCAGTTAGGTGTCGTGACAAGTCTATTAATGAAAAACTCATGTTAATATAGTCATCAATCTGAAGAGGAGTGCCGATAACAATTTTTTCAAGATATGACTTTCTGTTCGGACGGATTAGCATTAAAAACAGTTCTTAATATAGATGCTGTGGTGGACATATTGGATGTAATGTCTGTACTTTGTTTTGCTTAGTACCAGCTTGATATGACTGCCTAATTGTTAGTGTCTCTAAGTCTTCGATGCCGATGTAGAGATCTCTTATATCATGCATGCAGAAGTAAAGACGATGCAAGTGTATACTGCTGGTCTCTTCGAAATGGCAGCTGTGCTGCAGAGCATATATCTTCTGGGATATGTCCATCTTAAATCATGGGCACATGTCCAAACCAGCGTATCCGTCTAGATTTATGTATTGCCAGGATGCTTTGTGGTTCGGCCTGGACAAAGACCATAATCGTTGGTGATCTTGCCCTTTCATTTGGTACCAACGATGCGACGAATGCAGCGTAGGTAGACACTGCTGAGTTTCTCCTTTTGGTGACTTTAGGTAGTCAATCATTAGTTACAATATTGCAGATTACTGAGCACACATGCCTGGTTGATCAACATCTAAGCTTTTATGTTGTTTTTTTTTTGTAAGTCTACCGAAGGTGCTTTCCTCCTTTCCAGTGTGTATTGACATTAGGAAACAAAATTTGCTGACTGCCTAATTAACATAAATGATGGGAACTGTCATCTTATCAAGACAAATAATGTTTCAACAGTAATGATAATGCTATTGGTTGATAATTTTCTATTTCGGACTGTGTTAAACATTACCAATATTATACCCTATGAAATTAATCTACGACTATGTTAGAAAAGTTCCTTTTATTCGCCATACATCGGCAATTCAGAAAACGGATGTTAAAGTGTCTTGGTTCTCCAAAACACTTATTCTTCTAATTTCATCTAAGTGGACAATTAGCCAGTACAGTTTTATGTGTCCTTTGACCAGTTGAAGGCAAGCAAGATTGATGAATTTTTAAACATGGTTCAAGTGGAAAACACAGATGCGTAAACTTATGTCAAGACTTTAGATATCATTCATTCCAGAGCAATGGATTAATACGAATAACATAATGTCTGAGAATAAGGAGATGCAGTCCTTCTGAGAAACATCAATATCATTCAATATCATCCAAATATGAAGAAGTTAGAATAATCGAAGAATTGACAGAGCAGAGATAACTACACCAACTGATTAACGTGTAAATTGATTGAGTAGTAGGAAGAAACACCGAAAGTCTCTCTAAGAAGGGGGAGAACGGGTAGTTGGTGGTACAAATACAACGTGTAAATAAATCTTGTTGTGAGAGGAAAGACGCCAAAGTGGTATCTCTAAGCATGGTTCTAATGTAGGAAATAAACGATTCTGTTAAATAAGATGTCTATAGATGTTTATGTATATTTTATACGTTGGTTCTTAGCATGGACATAATCGGTACTGGACATTTCGAGTAGTTATGTGAACATAAAGCGTTTCGGTTTGTTCATTATTAGTTTAGATATTTGTATCGCTCTGGTTTTTGTTAAAGGATTTCTTCTACGTGGAGATATGGCTGGCATATGCAGGCATATATTCCAATATTTGTTACCAGATTGGTTCAGATTAAGGACGTGTCCAAAATGCGTGTGTATCGTATCTTTCTGAGCCAGGACAATAACTGGAAATATATCGGTTTAGGGCTAGAATATTTAATAAATATCATTTGAGGTCTGTTTCTCAACGATAACGTTGTTCAAGTGTAACACAAGCAGCTTGCATGGTCTGGTTTAATGATTGTTTTTGTACAGGAACAAAGCTGACTCGCAGATGTGAGGGAGTGTTCAACAAATTACATGTAAATTGATCGACTTATGAGAGGAAAGTCACTTAACGTCTTTCGTAATGCCTGCTTCTGACGTAGTATATTGATAGTTCTGTGGATATTAGATGCATATAGACATTTAAGTCTATTTTATGCTTTGGATCTGAACGTTGGAATAACTGATTTTGGAGAAAGACATAATTTATTTTTGGCAGCGACTTGAACTAAGAGTGTTTTTAAGGGTTCATTGTAAGTTAAAACTTATATCGCCCTATTATTTTTAAAGGATTGGATGGACATAGCTGACAATATGCAGGTATCTAGTCGAACGTATGTTATTAAACTTGGTTCAAGGCGGGGACATGACCATGAGGCATATGACTAATGTGGTTCTGAAGCAGGAAGCGAACTCATCTCTCGAAACAGATTGGTCTTGATTTATAATATTTAATAAAATGTCATCAAAAGTCTATTTCTGGACAATAACCTTCATGGAGTTCAGCAACAGCAGCAGCAGCTTTTTATGTCTGTTTTAACGTTTGGTTGTGTACAGGGACTAAACCAGTTCTTGAGGTAGAGGGAGGATGTAAGAGATATACAACGTGTAGAAGACGCTCAAAAAGGCGATTTCAAAATTTTGTTCTGATAGAGGAGATAAATAATTGTGCGGATATTAGCTGTGGTACAGTATTAGGTTCAGACATTCTATCGCTCTGTATTTGTAAATGATTTCTACTGATTGTCTGAATACACGCTGGTGTATGCACTAGTGCAGGGGTGGGCAACTTCTTCAGTCGGTGGGGCCGGATATGGGAAAATGAAGTCCTTGGCGGGCCGGATTACTGAATCAACACCTTAATCACGTATTTATCCACCAAAACAAGGAATAAATCGTACTTTATGTAAACTTTAAACTTGTAAACTTTAAGTTTATAGCATAGAGACCAAAAACGGTATTTAATTTAACTTAATGTACTTCAATAGCTGCTGACGTCAATGAGACATCTGTGGTCGATCAAAGTTGTCATCAAGTTGTTTGAACTCTGACTCTATGTCGGACGTAGAAATCCTCAGTAAAGACTGCACGTGAATATCAGTTAGATTGGAACGCACCTTTGTCTTGTTAATGTTCATGGTCGAAAATGTTTGCTCAAATGTATGTAGACCAGAATATAACAAGTAGTTTCATGGCTATCTTTCTCAGGTTGGCAAACTTGGACTCATTCAGTGACGCATAAAATTTGTCAATGCTTTCACATTGGAATTTCTCTTTCAGGGTAGAGTCACACTGCAGATCAATCAATTCTAGCTGTAGAGCATCCGACACCTTTTCAAAATCAGTTGTAAACGGTGATGACAAGATATCAAACTCAGCAGCAAGTTTCTGGAAGTCCGCAAAACGACGAGCAAATTTATTGTCTAGTGCAGATGTCATATTGGTGTACTTCTCAGTTGACATCATCTGGGGTGTAATAGTTTCGAGTGTTGGAAAGTGTGTAGGGATATTCTGACTGAGCTGGCGAGAAAAAAAGTTTTGACTTCACCCTGAATGCCTTCACTGTTGAGTACATTTCGTGAGCAAAAGTGCCCTTTCCTTGAAGTCTGGTGTTCAATTCATTCATATGTTCAAAGAGATCAACTGCAAACGCCAGATCTGACAGCCATTCGGATTTTCTGAGTTGAGGATATTCTGTAGCTTTCCCTTTCATTTCCAAAAACAGCAAGATTTCCGTGTTCAGGTCCCAGACACGTCTCAGAACTTTCCCCAAACTCAACCAGAGTACAGCGGTATAATAAAAAACATCACTGTGATCCGAACCGCAATCTTCCAGAAGTGTAATAAACTGTCTGTGATTTAGACTGTGATTTAGACCTCTCGTCCTGATGAAATTAACAATTTGCACAACTGGATCCCCAACATGTTTCATGTCAAGCACACTTTTACATAGCACTTCCTGGTGTATTATGCAATGTAGAAATATCAGCTCCCTGGTGCAATCGATCTCTGCAACACGGTCACCCAGTCTCTTCAGTAGACCAACTTTTTTTCCTGTTAAAGATGGACAACCATCCGTAGTAACACTGGCCATTTTCTGCCATTGTAATTGCATTGTATGCATGGCATTTTCCACACATTCAAAAATATCTTCCCCGGTAGTAGTGTCTTTCATTGATTCCACTGACAGCAATTCTTCTGTGATTTCAAAGTTATCTGAAATGTCTCGTACAAAGATGATCAACTGTGCAGTGTCATCGATGTCAGTGCTTTGATCAAATGCCAAGGAAAACAGCTGAAATGAAGTTACACGCCCTTCCAGTTGTGATGTCAGGTCTTCACCAATTGTTTCAATGCAGCGAGCCACAGTTCTTCTCGATAAACTGACTTCTTCAAACTTCTTTTTTTGTTCTGGACACACTTGATCAGCTACATCGAGCATGCACTTTTTGACAAATTCACCATCACAGAACGATTTGCTGTGCTTAGAAATGTTGTAGGCGACCACAAAGCTGGCATGAGTAGCAGCTTTCTGGGCTACTTTGGCTTTTCCGAATACATTCTGCTGCTTTACAAGTTTTCTGTCCAGTTCTGTTGCTCTTGTTTGCCGTTCCGCTGCTGATAAAGTACTGCCATACCCTGCATGTTTCGTCGGTTAATGGCGGCTAATGTTATACTCGTTCAACACGCAACACTTTCACTGCACAGCAAACATACTGATTTATTGCCGACTTCTGTGAAAAATTACTTAGGAATCCGATCTTTGTTAAATGCGCGACACTCGCTGTCAACTTTACGTTTCTTGGCAAAATCCATGGTAAAAATTTTATTGTAAATTCTAAATCTAATTCTAACTGAATTCTAACCGCGGGCCACATTATCATGTACGACCGGAAACAATCTGCGAGCCAGTCAAAATCCCGTCGCGGGCCGGGTCTGGCCCGCGGGCCGTATGTTGCCCGTCCCTGCACTAGTATTTGCTTAAAAGCTTGGTTCTAAGGGAGACAAGATCTGGAGGCGAGTGAAACGGGTAATTTGAGCCTGAACACGAATTTATCGATATAAACAAGGTAGCTGTGAACTTAAACCTTTCATGAAATCTAATTAAATGTATGTTTCTCAGCAATATCATTCCTTGAATTTAGCATGAGCGGATTGTTCTGCCTGTCTTCACAGACACTCGAAAGCGCGCTCACAGAAACACATTCACAGACCTGAAATAACGTATGTCTCAATTAGAAACAAATATAAAACTCTCTCTCTCTCTCTCTCTCTCTCTCTCTCTCTCTCTCTCTCTCTCTCTCTCTCTCTCTCTCTCTCTCTCTCTCTCTCTCTCTCTCTCCATTTTGCCTCCTCCACTCTCTTCACACATTAACGGTCAAGTGCTCTTTCTGGCACATGTGATATTGCACACACTGATGACATGTTTATTTTTCTTGCGTACGGATACAACGCACCGATTAGTCATATCGAAAAAGAAATGTTACGGAATTAAGCATATCATTTATAATAATAATAATAATAATAATAATAATAATAATAATAATAATAATAATAATAATAATAATAATAATAATAACAAAAATAATAATAATAGTTCTATCATATTCGGAGACATTGAGAACAATGATTCAGCGTGTTAATCCTCAGAGGTAAGCCATATTTTCAAGTTGTAAACAAAATAACAAAAACATATAAGTCATTACCAGGACTAAAATTATATCTATACTTTATCTCGTTTCGTGAAATTGATCAATATGTTTCAAACGTTATAACTGATTAATTGTTATGTTTTACTTGTCAACACGGACGGAGGTAAGAGCAATGTTGTTGTCGACCTAGACGTATTTTACATAATCCCGAGATTTATGGGTCCGGCAAAAGTATCGAAAACGATTCTCTCTGCATTCTTTTCATTAGTTCTTTATTTGCATAAACCATGTAAGTTTTTTGTACGCAAGTATTCGCGTGATTTAAAAGAAAACTAAATGTATCTTTTTGTGATTTATGTATTTTTGTTTCATTGGCTCATATGAGAATATATGCAATATTTTAAATAAAATGTGAATGTATTCGTCTCGCCACATCGTCTAATTAATACACTTTCTGGTGTCTTGCATCACTTACATATACAGAATTTTGTACATAATTTCCAAGTCCTGAATTATTATTATATCTTATCAGAATACATTGTAGCATGCTTCGTGTTCAGACTGGTTTTGGATGAGGACACGTTTTGGTTAGGCCTCTTTTGTCGGGAAAGGCAGCTACTGCCGGAAACAAGAAGAATTTCTCCAAAGTACAGGCTCCATATTGCAAAGAAATATATTAGCCACTCCAGCGGCTGATAATAATGAAGTAAAATGATCAAATAGTCTTATATCTTACTAATTACCATTCATTTTAAACTCTACCTTACTTGTACAACCAAGTATATCTTTATTTCTTTGCTTTCATGTGGCATAGGGTATTATAAATCCAAAACAACTGTACAGCAGCTGAATAATTGGGTGCAAACACAGATTACAGATTCCTAAGTGTATTACTGGCTATAACACAGCTATACAATTGTTTGAAAACAAATTTTAATATAAATTAACTACACTGTTCGGTCGAGAATAATGTCAATAGATAGATGTAGCTTTTTATACCTATTCTCTGTATATTTTTTACATTTGTTTTATTCACGTTTGATAAAAATTTAAGATTGCAGCTAATTATTCAAAATCAAGATAAATGCAGCGAAAATATAGCAGCAACTTCTGAGCCGTTTAAAGAAGTTTAGGGGCCCTAGGCACAAACTCTAAATTTAAAGGTAACTAGAATTACGCCTCAATCTCTCATTCTCAGATATAGAGTATTGTATTGTATGTGCATGTGCATATGTGTCAATTTGTTAAACTTATTAAACTGCTAACACAGTTAGCACAACAAACTGCGCAGCCCTACTACGAGTTTAAAACAAATAAAAGTTTAAACATACGCTAAAGTTTTTATTGTTAATTAAATTAAAAGCTAGATTGTATTATCACAATGAGTCATTCTTTGCTTACTTTGCTATATTTTGTATGGACATTTTCTTACAAACAGCGCTTACATGTTTTGCTCACAGCAAGGTCTCTAATAATATCATCGAAATTCAAAGATTCCAATACATTTAATTATATGCCCATGATAGTAGGCAATTTAGTCGTTCTTGTATAATACGGCTGCAAAGTTCGTTCTTGATTAAGTTTTGAGAAAGAACGTTCACCGGTACAGTTTGTAACCATCAATGAAAGAAACATCCTTATAACAATTTCAACGTTTGGAGACGTTGATTCCAGATTGTCAATCTTTATCATGGCATAGATTACTGACATGGTGACACAGGTGTTTATGCAAATGACACTGACATAAAGTGTTTCAGGTGTACACATTCTGAAATTAGTCCGTGTTGGTCGAGATCTTGAGGATAAAACTTTGCAAGCTTTTCACTGTTTTGTTTTTATGTTATTTGTTTAACGTTCAAATGGTCTAGTTTGATTAAGAATGTAAATCTGTTTCTGATTTCTTCATAAGCTTCTCCACGTTTGTTTAGTTCAATGATCAAGAAGTCGATGACTAGTAAAGACGGTTTGAATTCTAAATTTTGTGATCACACCCATAATAGTGTCGATTTCAGGACCTTCCAGAAATGTATTTCGCATATTTCTTTTAGTCACTTGTCTTTGACTGTTGTAATACTCAGAGTTGTGAGTTCGTGGTTTGGCTCTGCATTCATATTTTTCAAAATAAATATTGTCTCTAAGTGCATCAATATGAAGCTTCAGTGATTGAATCAGATTGACGGCGATTGATAAATCCATTTCTGCTTTTCGTAGAGTCTTGCTTGTTTAAATAAAGTTTCCGTGGTTATCATTCCAGAGAATGCTGAGGAATGCCATTTCCAACTTATCCATATTTTTGCTTAGAGCTGCTGCTTCATAGAAATCGTCGATAGGTTCGTCTTTGTCTCGTGCAATCCAATCAAGAGTTGCTGTAAATTTTTTATCCCGTGCAATTCCATCAAAAGTTGCTTGAACTTTTTTGTACCCTTGAAACAGTCATTACAGCGTCAGCATGCGCGGACCATCGCGTATCTGTTAAGCATTTCACTACTTCGTGTTCACATCCTTAAGATGTCTCCAGGACATGCTAACAATGCGTTGATGCCACGAAAAAGTCATATAACTTTTGAAGAAAGTCGAGTAGGCAATGACTTTTGTGCAACATTCAACAGCCTTCACGCCAACTAAATTCAAGGAATGTTCAGCACACGGAACGTATACAGCTAATTAGCTTATTCCTTTTATTATAGCCACAATGATACTAACAGTTAGTTTGCTAGGCGATCAGGTTAGCGATTGGACTAGACCGCCTGGCGTCAGAATAATGTGACTAGGTGGGACATCATGCTACATGTCTGCGTCATGACACCCCACAACGTCGCTAGCCAAGGTTCCAATAGGAATCAGTACACAATTAATAAAATCCGGTTCAGTACCCACGAATGTAGTCCCAGTCTATTTTTAGATCACTTGTTCCTGTCAACGTTTGGTGGTGATACTAGAGTCAGATTTTGGCATTCTTGGTAAGGATTTAAATGCAATTGTTTATTCTTTAAAATGTGAGCTTATGGTGTTGCTGTCTGTGTGTATTTCGGCGACAGTGCACATTGAGTAATAAGGTCATGGTGATCATCTGGAAGTGAAATCTATGTACCGTTGCCTGGTGTTTTGTTTACAATTCAGCCTCTCAAAAACATGCAGGTCAACCCTTGACAAGAACTAAACCGTAAAGTCATCTTTGAAGGTATTTTAGATTAACATATAATTTGTATTGATTGTCACACAGTGGAAAGTTCAGTACTGAGAAACAAATGTAGAGACAATATAGTGAAAATAATTGTGTACTATGGCCTGTCAGTAAAAACTTGAAACTGATATAAAATTTTTATTATTAATGACATACACATGAAATTTTAATAGGTTATGTATAATGACTTAAAAAATATAAAAATGAAATTAAAAATAAAAAAATAATTTTAATTTTAAAAATTTAAATGAAATTTTAAAAAACAATTAAAAACTAAAATTTTTCCAACAAGTATACACATATTCAATATTTATTTGGAATGATATAAAATATATCAGCATACATATACTCCTACACCATATACAAGCTCAAATAATGGATTTTTGTCAAATGTGATCAGAGAAAATATCTTTATTAGTCAAAATAAGACCCTCATTTAAAATACATGAAGACAAAATTCTACTTTGCTTTGTACCTTTAGGTCATTGAAACTATTTATTTGGGGTCCAAACAGTTAATTTATGGGTTTATGATGGGGTGACTTCCTGAGTAACACATATCTGATAGCTATCAGTAATTGTTTATAAACATAGTTATAGGGTATTTAGTGAGAGGACAGAGATGAAGACTTTATACTAGAACCTGTTCAAGTTCTCTACAAAATCATATTAAGCTGTCAGAGAATGAAATACAGGTCAGAGGGGGAAAAATATACTTTACCCAGGTATATTTACCATTGCATGTAAGAAAACAGCAAAATGATGTAAGTTGAACACAGAATGCATTCCATTTTATTGTTCAGTTTCTTTAAGATGTTGATTGATGTAGTGCGGCATTGTAGCCCAGATGATATTGTGAGAATTCTCATGATCCATTTTGCTTTATGCATTATTAATGACTAATAATATTTGTTATCTGACACTTTAAAGATTACATAAGTAATATTCAAACAGATTATTTGAATTTAATTTTCTACAACTTAACCTAATATGGTTACATAGCTGACATGAACAAATATGCATATATTTTATAATGTTTGGAATCAAAAGTTGACATTGTTAGGCTGACATAGTACCTATAGTGAATCTGTAAGGTTCAGTTTTGACTGTGTGCACTTAACATATCCCAAGATGTTATTTTCATCATGAATATGCCTCTGTATGGTAACACATTTCAATTTAGTACTTTGACAGAGGGCGGTATTGCAGCATCATGTCCCAAACATGCAAATATCCATCCTTGTTTACAAGTTTTCGGGATGCAAATTTCACATTTAGTTGATGATATAGGATCTATTGGTACCTATAGTTGATCTGTGTGGCAACATTTTGCTATATTCACTCGCAATATCTAAAATTGTTTTTCCTTCATGAATAGGATTTGCTATAGTAATAAATTTTAATTTGGTACATTGTCATTTGACTTTCCATTATACTGGTATGTATCAATGTTTCCACCAATGATCAAACCTCACCATTCCAACATTGCCTTAAACTTTATGATACATACTCTACCTGATTAGTTATTTAACCTGTAAATGGCTAAATATGCTTGTAGAAACTTCATCTATTTTTAGGATGCATTTGTTACTTTAATACATGCCCATTGCTTCACATCTTTGAGTGTCACTCTATCAAGTTTACCTTTTTTTTTTTAACCCTATTTGCAATCTGAATGTTATTTTGAAATCACCATTTCTAACACATTTTAACTTCATTTGCCTACATCTTTCTGTTTTTTTTAGAATTAAGTGAAACATGTTATATCTTTTAAGGTCTAGCCTGGTATTTAGAACAAAGTATTAAAGTTGTATCATTTTGGAAGCTCTCCAGTAGTCCAATGGTGATAGCAAGGTCTCATAAGGACATGTGCAGTCTGCTGCTTAAGTGACCAAGATGAGTTCATATCAGTACATTGATATACAGCATCTCAAAGACATGGCTTAGATCTTCAAGACAGAGATTCACGTCATTGTTCAGTAAGGTGGAACTTCCCTGAAACTGTATTTCCATATTGCATTGTTGACTTTTGTAGTTATCGGCATTTAAATGGAATGCATATTTGCTATAAAACATGGTAGTGGTCCTATCAAAACTTTAAATTTGTGTGGGCTATTAGTTATACAAACAACTGCCCAAGTACCTAAAACAATAAATGTGGAACATAGCACCTGTCATTGTTTCTTTAGTATGTACACCTATATGCATCTGGATAGGCATATTGCAATTTGCTGTCAAAATCACTGTGAGCTATCATACTTCAGTACCCCTGGGATTAATATTATCAGTTGTGCAGACCTAAACTACCATTTGTTTTAAACACCATTCATTAATCAACTTTTCTGCCTTAAATTTGTCAAACTGAATGTCGTAACTTGTATGAAAATTTAATTTTTGTAAAATAGTTTTAAAAATTTTTATATTTATTTAAATTTTCATTAAAATTTAATATATCAATATTTTTTAATTTCAAGAATGTTTTCAGACAGGCCTTATCAAGTATTACAATTAGGTTTTTACTGCATTGAAAAATTCCTATAATTAAGGAAGTTATAGCAAATTTAGTTTTGGTTTCTTAAGAACAATTGGATCTCAAATTGCACCCTATAGAACACCAGCACTACACACTTTCTGATAGCTGTCACGTGTTTTGCTTGCAAGGAAATTTCAAAAGACTTTATGCATGAAGCTGAAATAGTAGTGGCATGCAAAATAAAATGCAAATATAAAAGTTTGACAAAAACATTGACCCTTTCAGGAATCAGTACACAATTAATAAAATCCGGTTCAGTACCAACGAATGTAGTCCCAGTCTATTTTTAGATCACTTGTTCCTAAGTTTGGTGGTGATGCTAGAGTCAGATTTTGGCATTCTTGGTAAGAACTAAACCGTAAAGTCATCTTTGAAGGTATTTTAGATTAAAATATGGTTTGTATTGATTGTCACACAGTGGAAAGTTCAGTACTGAGAAACAAATGTAGATACAATATAGTGAAATTAATTGTGTACTATGTCCAATAGACCTATCTACATCCTGGCGTAAATACATTTCTGTGCTTCGCGTCTGTGAATATCATTGGATGCAGCAGCAAGCTAATCAAAATTGAGTTGTTAAAAGCTGAACAATTCCTATGTGGTCGAGTCAAGGGAAGCATACAACTTGAATGAACTTATAAATAAACAATTTTCCACTGTAGGTCCGTGTTTGCACAAATACCTTTCACTCAAATGCACCTGTAATTACTTCCCTTTAGTCATGTTTTGGGTATTAAACTTACAAATTATCATTTTTAGGTCAGTTGCCTCAACCTTTTTCGACCATTCCACAATGCACAAAACTCTTGTTTCGTTGATATAACATACTAAGGGAGGCAAAACATGAAATCCAATAGATGTCATTAGTACAAAGCATCAATAAATGTGTTCTATCCGCCAAGTTGTAGATTGGGTTATCTAAACCTTAGCTAATTTTGATGGATGTCCCAGTGCTATACATAACCGTAAACTGCTACACTGCAGACGTCGTAGCAATATCACTGAAATTTTTTTAAAGGTACGTTAAAAATCTAAATCACACACACACACACACACACGCACACACACACACACACAGAGTCAATCATATATTCTTTAATGCCAACTAGATTCGTCTCGCCAAACGGTCATCGCACTCACCAGCTTCGAGAGCAGTTTTTTTTTTCTACTCACTGGTTGTACCGACAGAGATGACAGAACTATCCCTTTTTTCTCTTAGGGGCTTCCGACAGGTCAATCAATGTTACCTAGAAGTTACTTATTTATTTACCGGGGGCGAATGGGTGTGCTAGTTATAGAGGCGTGGTATGCGTAATAGAGTGTTGCATAATATAGAGCACGTGACCATTTATTTTTTATTGTTAAGTTCTTAAACTTAGGCAATATATTGTAGCTCTGAGCAGAACTTACTCAAAACTTTAACTTTGCTTTTGCTAAGATTTTGAAATTAAATTTTTTCAGTTGAAATGATATGTTTATAACATTTTTTGTTTTTGTTTTTACATTATAAGAATTTGTTTGCAAAGGAGAGTGGGCTGGGCTTAAGACAAATTTGGGCAACTACTGTTGAAAACCAAAAGTGTATTACTCCCTTAGGCCGCCTATTCACCGTTAAGTCATAGCTTCATTATGTCACTGATACAAACAAAAATCATCATTTGCATACTATCTATAGAATTAACAGATATTGATGATAACTGAAAATGTATGCGTCTCCTAGAACTAAAAAGAACTGACTTTATTCATAGTCCCCTTTTCCTTCCACTCTTTACTCACTTTTTCGTTAATACGATTATATACTTTACATGAGGAGCTTCTGGCATCAAAGGGGGTAGAAAAGACCCATTATAACTATACAGCATAAATCATAGTTGTAGTTATAACTGTCACAGGTCGAATTGACTTTCATTGCATCTTACATCTTGGACATCCGTGGTAACAAAGATAAGAAAAAGCATCAGTGCATTGGTGCTCAAGTAAACTGCAAAGCGTGCCAATATGAAGACTGTTGGACTGTCTTGTTGGTTTCAGGTTTTCATTTTCTACATTTTAGGATTATATGGACAGTTTCAAAATGGTAAGTGTGTGTATATATATATATATATATATATATATATATATATATATATATATATATATATATATATATATATATATATATATATATATTGAAATATACAAGCATTCAATATTTTTAAATGACATATTCTTACAAACTGTGTTAGATATAGGAATGTAAACTGTATAACTTTCTTGGTTGCGATATATTGGTCGAAAATGATTTTTTTGATACAAAAGTTCAGTAAACGGTGAACGGAAAGAAATATATAAAATACATAAATAAATAAATGCTAATATATATTAAAATATAAAATTTTTTAAAACTACTTGGTCAGAATGCCATAACTGCTTAATTGGTGGGTGCGGACGGGCATGTGAAGTATGAATAATTTTACACCATGTATAATATTTATATAACTTGCATACCGCCGATATGTCTTGTTGTAATAGACCATTATCCATGTATTGCTTATGATACATATTTAACTTCCATCAATATTCGTATTCATATATCATAAGATATGCCCATCCTTAAATCTAGTAATATTTATATTTTAATGTATTGGTTATCATGATATAATGTTCCTAGAAGTCTAATTATATGGTGTGGAAATTTGGATTTAATACAGAAGATGGTATACAATTAAGTGTCCCATATACCGTATATACTTGCTTAATCGTTGAGTCCACCTGCACACTCAGATCTCCCGTGGCGTTATAAGCCACTAATATGGGTCTTTGTAGTTTCTCAAGTGTAATTACTAGAACAAACATCATAGACCCTGATCTACCCTCGCCATGAGTGCACTTTTATTAATGTAAGCTTAAAAATTCGCCAAATGTCATCATCAATAATAATAATAATAATAATAATAATAATAATAATAATAATAATAATAATAATAATAATAATAATAATAATAAAGGGTTTTTATTATTATTATTATTACTACTACTACTACTACTACTACTACTACTACTACTAACGTGGTTGCACAGTTTGCTATTGTGCGTGAAATCGAAGTACATTGGGCAAATTTTGCAAGCTCCAATTTATAGCATGCGAGACAACATTATTAAACAATACAAATACTACAATCATTTTATTAAAATTTTGAAACTAATACTTGGTTCATTTCCTGGATAATCACAATATGAGTTTAATAAGCAATAGCGAAAGATTATAATGTTTTCTTAATAAAAAATTAAAATGAATAAAAAAGAAACTATACAACCCCCTACAACCCTCTCCCCCCCAAAAAAAACGTGGATCCGTCCCTGCACAGCGAACGCCTATCCACATCGAACGAGCTATATGAGACTTAATCGTAGTATCTTAACACTATTTGGCGACTCCAAAAATATTATTGTCTTTACGGAATTGTACAGTCACCAACTCTCTTTATGCAAAAATATCCTTTGACCTCATTCCCATAGATATTGAATTAAATTGATAATACAACATCTTACTCTTCTCAAAAGACGCCCCTCCCTCAAAGCAAATCAAAACAAAGCATTCTAAGAGAAAATAGACTGAGTTTCCGTTGCAGTTATTGATTGAAATGATCTGTATAAGGCATACAAAGAGCAAATTGGATTCCGATCAAAAAAATCGGTGTCAGGATCAGTGTATATTACTTGTGTGTAGTAAATCCACGTATTCTTTATTTTAGGTGTTTGTCGGTGGTGGTAATTTAATTGTGCAAGTTCGACACCAGTGCATAGCGCACGCTATTTCCAGGTCATATACAATAACTAGACTTGTCGTTATAAAAATGAATCAAGATAAAATAGCCGATTGAATTGCACCTGGCGTAATATTTATCGATCGTGATCAATAAATATTTTATGACACTTGTTCCTTTCCACGTGTTTTTGTCCAACCGCAATTTCCCAAACTTCTGAGTGAGTCATAAAGGCGCGTCTAGCTGCGATAAACCGTGACGGAATGTACAAAAAAGTAATAAATGTAAGTCAAAACTGGCTTTCTGTGTGCATTTTCGTACGTCCATACTGTTGGTATGATTTTTAAATCACTTAAAAGAAAGCTGATAAAAGTTCAATTACCTTTCCTCAGGACATTGCGTAATGTTGTCAAACAAAAATGTGTACTGTCAAAACTGTGTCGAGTCAAATGCATGAAAATTCAGTAAAAATCAATTAATAAAAAATTAATTTATTCATATTGCATAATTATTCCATTAACATTCAATATTTCCCATTTGCATGATATAATTATCTCTTACATGCAATATCTTGCATACCGCATCTGACCATTCTCATTTGTATCCTATATATTCCGACATTGTCGATATTTTACATTAATATTCAATAGTCATGATTATATTAAATATTTTTCCTTCATGCTCAATATTAATATTTCGTGTACGATAATATTCGCTCAAAGTCTATATTTTATATTTGTATGCAATATTTACCATTTGTGTACAATAGTGCATTTTATTCATATTTGATAATTTGCATTTTGGGTAATACATCTGATGCCACCTGCCTAATAAATGATGCTTCATGTGTAATACAAAATATGACCACTGTTTCTGGAAACCACGCGGTAAGATTACTTCCGTCCTTTGGACAAGTTATACTATGAAAACGATGTTTGATCCTGTCTTATCTACGTAACTGTACCTTTTTTTATAATGTTGTTTGTTCAAATATATACAATACTATTCGTAAAGTCTGATACATTACTGTCTCAATACTCCAGCAAGAATTTATTCAGGGGAGAAAGATAAGAGCACTTTTTCCATAGGTGCATTTTTCATAGCAACGGATCATTTCTACCATAATTTTGATAGAGCGATTCTTATGAAGAGGTAAGATTATGAGCAACAGGTGCTAGTGTGCAAGGTGCAAAACAACTGCATCAGGTATATGTTTCTAATACATATACCCAAAGGATGTAAATTTAATATTTATAACTCTGATAAGAGTTACTGACTGATCTCAGAAATGCATTTACTCTGAAAACCATGACAGTAATACATTTTAAAGGTGAGGGTCGAGTAAGTCAATGAATCCCAATTGCAGGGTAAACATATCTCCAATATCAACACCAACAGACAAATAAATTTCTTAAGACCTAGATTATTTTATGCCATGTTGGTTCTGTAAAATAGAAACCCCAATTTGACAAAGATTTTTCACTCTGCAACTATTATCGTGAAACGGGAATAATAAGTCTACGTTAGACGCTTCCCGAACAGGTCACTAACAGATACCATTCTGCCATTTTACCTGGACAATGGGCAACATGACAGTTTTTCATATATGCGACCACCAAAACTGACCATTTTGAAAAAGGCACACAGAAACAAAGTCAGCTTATAAATTGCATGTACTTTTTGTAAAAGTATCTTGAAATTCAATGAATTTATTTTAGCTTCCAACACCATATAAACTCAATGGCAAATCTGTCAGCATAAAACACGTATGGTTGCTGATTACATCATTTAGTAAACTATCTATTCGATTCTGCGTACAGACGGCATGTGCTTGTTGAAGTAGTATTTCTGAAAAAAAATACTTTATTTGGGATAATCTTTTGGGTACATCTGGTCCTTTGCGTTACTTTTGGGATATATGATGAGTCATTTAGAAATTTTACTTGAAATACTATTTATATCCAAAACACCAGACAAAAAAAAATAGACTGAGACGAAATAGCAATATCTGTCTATCTCGAACCTTGTCCACAACACACTAGGTACGCGGACATAGAACATTTGGAATTGTAAGATCACTATTTCTGAACTAGATTGGTCATAGTTTCAAACAACGAGGCGATGGCAGAGAGGTCTAAGGCGATGGCCTTTAGCGATCACTGTCATCTCACATCTGTCCAAAATAGGTATGTATGCAAGAAGGCTTGCCAGTAGCTTACTGTAGGTCGGTGGTTCTTTCCGGGTTTTTCTGCCACAAAAAATATACTGGCCGTCATGTATAGTGTGTCATGTGCTGTAAAATGGCGTTATACTCAGAAAAAGATCCAAACACTTAAATAGAGCAACACATTTTTGAGAAAAACTTTGACACTACCTTGGATATGACAAGTAAAGGTCAGTATGACAAAGCATTTTTACAAGTCCTTAAGCGTATGCCGTAACGGTCAAAGTTATAAGTGTATCCTCGACGTTAAATACTGAAACAATCAATCTGATCGGCTGAATCTAGAATTTTGTCCAGTCTGATGACACAAGCATCATTTATGTAACACCATATTTACCCATAATGCATAGTATCGATTATGAATACAATGGTGTTATTTCAAGTGCATCGTAAAAATCGGATAAGAAAGAAAAAGATGGAAAGGAACGGAAATTATTGGACATATATCAATAATACCTGTTAGCAATGAAATTACTGCATACAAAATAGATACATTCAAATACGAACAAAATTATTGTTTATAAAAAACAACAAATACTTGATTTGAATGTAAAATATTAAAGATGAATTAATACAAACGAAACATATCGGATATGAACGAAAAATATCGCAAGTAGTACTCCATCCGAAAGCTAAATATTGAATATCAATGAAAAATATTGCATACAAATGTTAACTGTTGAATATGATTGTTAATTATCGAGTATGGATGGAATGTGATGAATATAAAATGGGAAGTATCGGATATGAATGGAAAATATCGTATATGAAAAATAAAGTCTCACACAAATAGGTAATACTGCGCATGAATTAAAAACTATGAAATATGAATGAATAACAATTGATTTTATTCAATGTATACAAAGTTTGACACGCCTCGCAAAACATATTCCAGGGTACCTAAATAATTCTTTCAAGAATTTCCCAAGCAGAACACACCTTCTCCTGTCTCTGATAAGAAGTTGAAGTCTTTTCAAATCTTAAAATCAGAACGAGATCTTGATCTACTACTCCATACAGATGGATTGACTCCAGATTAATGATTTATTTGAATCTCGAGTCTAACTTCAAAGCGTGCTTTGACGTTTAATGCCGGCTAGTATCAGCTGAAACTTAAATTTTTTCGAACTCGCCAAGATAATTAAGGAACACAAGTTTAATAAAACGTCCAAAAGTTATTGATTTACGGTTCCAAATTTAAATGCATTCGGCAATTTTCGCTTTGATCTTCAGCGAGAGCAATTTTGCATGACTTAAGGTTGTAGATCTAAACCAGTCTGGGCGAAAGGTTTTTCGTGCACTGTGACTATTTATATGACATTGCCATCTGTATAAATTTTCTTTTTTCCATATAAAAATGTTCCAATGTTTCAGCGAAAAAGTTTAGGCATATGAGAAAGCACTTACATTTCATAAAATATATTTCAAAACTACGCAGAAAATTAATCATTCTTTCTATTATCTTAAAGGTAAAGTTTATCGTTTAAAAATAAATTAGCTGACGCAAGGATTTGTCTTTTAATTTGTAATTTGATTATGTGCCGCGTTTCGAGATCCTGAATTTGATAAATCTAATGTATTCTCTGTTCAAGAGAAATTAAAGTCATACATACATACATACATACATACATACATACATACATACATACATACATACATACATACATACATACATACATACATACATACATACATACATACATACATACATACATACATACATACATACATACATAGAATGTGTAATTATACTTCACTAACTTGACAACGTTTTAGACCATAAAGCAAATATAAAAATACACCCATTCATCACGTCAAAGGTTTTAAGACTATCTTTGACTGAATCCATTTTGGGAAATAAAACTTAATAACAAACCGAAACGCTAAATGAATTGAATTTTTCCCACTAAAGGCAAAATAAATAAAAGAGTCGCAACTCAATCCCAGAAAAAAGTTCGTGCATCTTTCTTCAGGAGAAATCAGACCGTCTTTGATAAAAGTAATTTAAGCGTTCGTGAACTTAATAGAAATGATTACTGTTGAGAAAGTTTCGTGCTATTTTTTTAACATAAAAGAAGGACAACATGTGACTTGATGGGGAAGGTCATCATTATGATTATTAAAATTGGAAACACAAAAAACATGTCTCCAAAAGACGTGTACAAATATGGAAGTGTAATATGTAAGTTAATTTCAGAAGAAAGGGGCTTGTACATGTTACGGTAATTGACACGTGCTTTAATATTCAGGTACTACTAAGTCAGATTTCTCTATATTGTGACCTCAATCTAAACTTACAAAGATAAATAGTATACTGGAATGTCTCCTATAAATCTTATGCTTAGGTAATGACTCGAGTATTTATTATCATTGATATTACCATTATATTAGTTTTCCGTATAACTTTGCATGGGTTCGAACGACAAGACCTCCCGCACCCAAGGCGGACGCTCTAACCACTTAGGCCACCGGAGCTTGGCGCTCAGCATTAAGGGCTAGTGTTAGAACTGGTTGTCCTGGTATCAAGATAATGTGACTCGGTGGGACATGATGCTAATTGTCTGCGGCATGATGCCCCTCCCCCAGTGCTAGACGTTGATATAAACTGCCACACTGCAGACATCATATAGATATGGTTAAAAAAATTGTTAATGCTATGGTAACAATAGAAATCACAAACACGCACGCACACGCACGCACACACGTTTATTGCAACCTATTAGTGAAAATATTTTTTCAAAAGCTGTACACCCATTCTTTAGAAAGGTTTCTGGAATTCCCTATTCGGTTTATTCTTGAGTCGCTTGCACGGACACTTTTGCCTGATTAACGCCCACCTATATTGCATTGTTTTGTTGTGGTTTCTCTTTTCGTTTTTTTTTTTTTTGGAACACGTTTTCTGAGGAATTTGCAAAAATAGTAAATGAAAACGGAAAATTGTAATGCCTGTGCCGTGAGTAGAAGATTGTCATTACTAATATATTACAAACATTGTTTTCGCTAAAATTCAGCGCTAATGATTCTTCATTGATAGGTTTAAGCGAGGCAGGCCCTATGGTCATAAGTTCTTTGTATGCCCATATGTTGTTACTATCTTCACCGGAGATGGTGTCTGTAGGCCAAGGTGTGGTTAATCATCGCCATCTGGAAAGGTCTCTGTAGGTCATGGCGCTGTTTACTATCGTCATCTGGAAAGGTCCCTGTAGGTCTAGGCGTTGTTTACCATCGCCATCTATAAAGGTCTATGTAGGCCGAAGCGTTGCTTATTATCGTCAGCTGAAAAGGTCTCCGTAGGCCAAGGCGTTGTTTACTATCGTCATCTTGTAAGCTATCAGGAGGTAAATGCGTTTTATTTTAATAAAAAAATATACGCATGTATATATAATCATTGCAATACGATTACGTTACAACATAAGAGCTGATGGCTGTATTTAGAATTCATTTATGCCAGGCCTTTAGTGTGACAGTTTATAGTGATATATCTAGCACTGTGGCATCATGCCGCAGACATATTGTATCATGTCCCACCCAGTCACATTATCGTGATACCCGTTTGACCAGTCCTAACACTAACTTCTTAATCTGAGCGCCAAGCGAGGCAGCTGCTAGTATCATTTTTGTAAGTATTTGGGTTCGAACCCGCGACCTCCCACTTTCGAGGCGGACGCAATAATCACTAGGCCACAGGAACGGTAATGAGTGGTCTATGGCGTTTGCCTTCACTGATCTCCAACGTGGCATCTCTCTCGTCCAGCGTAGACATGTTAGAAAACTTACCATTATCATCCTCTCGGTCGTTGATTCTTCTCAGGATATTTATCAGGTTCCTCCTCTACCAAATACGTGGAGTTCTACCTTCATCTTGTTTTACTAAAGGTCTCATACATTTTCCCTGAAAATTGAGATTTTACGTTGCTTTATTTTCCCGTTGAGCTTATTTGGAGTTGATCCTTGCAGATAGTAGTGGCAGCAATTACAAAAAATACGGACAGTGTTCGTTAAATTGTACACCTCTGAATCCAGCGAGGACCCAGAAGGTGAGGGAGGGTAACCGATGTCTCATACATCAACTCCTTCCCCAAATAAATATAAAAAAATGGAAAACAGTGTGGGCGAAACCGAAACCTTTCCTTGAGTCAATTTTCTTTACAATCAGATGTTACAGGTAGCCATGGAAACGCTTAATATACCGAAACGTTTGGGGGTTACATTCTCAAGGTTGTCACTGGGCTTCCGTTCCATAAACCCCTCGCCGATATATGTCTGTTCACACCCCTAATGATATGTATGGATCCACATCTGGAACCTTTTAATCCGTAACTGAAACACACACATACACGCGCGCACAAATACCCACACACAAACACACACACCTATATGTATGTATGTATGTATGTATGTATGTATGTATGTATGTATGTATGTATGTATGTATGTATGTATGTATGTATGTATGTGTGTGTGTTTGTGTGTGTGTGTGTGTGCGTGTGCGCGCGTGCGTGCGTGCGTGCGTACGTACGCACGCACGCACGCACGCACGTACGTATGTATGTATGTATGTATGTATGTATGTATGTATGTATGTATGTATGTATGTATGTATGTATGTATGTATGTGTGTGTGCGTGCGAGTGCGTGCGTTCATGCATACATGCATATATGTATGATGGTGTTTCAGTAACGGATTAACAGATTAATTTATTTTTAAAAGAAAAGAAAACGGAAATAAAACGAAATTTTCAAGGTATAGAAGCAGTTTTGGGAATCCTGAAATTTGAGAAAATATTTTTATATTTTCATCGTACATAAAATAACATCCTTTTCACGAGAAATAAAATATATTGTGACATTATTTCTTAACTATGTTAAATATTTTTTTTAACAATTTATTTCTGGGAACCTAGTAATAAAACTATATTGAAAAATATACGACTATATTTAGTGAGACCGGTGCTGCATAAAGGTAGGTGAAAACATATTTACTTGCATCTTTTCGTTTCCACTGTCTTTAAAGTCTTAAATACCGTACTTGCAGAATGTCTGTAATAAGTGTTAGAAATAATTAAATTAATTGATTATAACGCAAGTTAATTGGAACGAAAGTCGGCACAAATACTAGATCCCTCTCTAGGAATCAAGGATAAACACCTTTTAAATGCCTAAGTAATAAATAAATTCAGTAGTTTGTGATTTTGAGAGCATAATGCTAAAATTATCCGTTGACATCGTATGAAAAGAGAATGTCACTGACTTAAAGCTGTCTGGTCTTTCTGCGTTTGTATGTTTATAATCCGTTGTCACCTTTCAAATGTGCTGTTCCCTCTAGATACAAAACTCTAACAGGAATTAAAACAATATTTCAAACTACTTTATACGTCTTTGCAGCTGGGTCATGCAGTGAAATATATTCTATGGTTGGATACGATTACGGTTCATTCATTCATTCGTTCTCTGTAAGAAGAGTTCATGCACAAATGTAGAGAATACGACAAAAGAGAGAAATTTAATGATCTGCATCGACGATTTCGGTAAAGATTCCAGAAAGTTATTGCCACATATTAAACTAATACAGATGAGGAAGAATCAAATGGAATGTCAATAATTAGAAAATACATACAAAGATACAATATTTCACACGTTCTATGTAATTTCACAAAGTTGTACACATATCTCAAAATGATTTTATTACTACAATACGGTTCCATTGCTTTTAAAATGAAGCTGTATAGGAAATGATATGTGAAATTTTACTTTGACAAACGTCTGGTCTTCAGCCAAAGAAGCACTCTCGTGATACAAGGACCAAAACTTTGAATGATCATTTCTGAAAATGGTCAAGTTGTGTTGTGTCCAGTCTACTTTCAATGTCATTTATTAATACTCTTTTTATTAAACATCTTAACTTAACTTCATCAAATCTTGATCCTCAAGCATCCATCTTATTTTCCTATTTTACATCAACTGTGTTTGTTTTCATTGATAGTTAAGCAGGTATTAAAACTCAAACCAAATATAAACAATTCACCTGTGTGCAGTCATGGTATATTGCTGAGAAAAGTCAAGGCTTTCATCACATTTAAAATCCTCACCTCTTTTGATTTTATAAAAAAAATAGATGTTGATTGGTTGGTCTCAACGGCACACTTAACACATTGTGTAATGTCATGCCGAAGAAATTACAAGCGAGTGTCTTTTTTTATAAATACACGAAGACATCCAATATAAACTGGCCCGAGTGCATATCCAAGCCCAATCCGAGTTTTTTCTGACCTTTCCCACCATATTTTTGATACTTTGACATTTATGTTGGGGTGCAGGACACCGTGCGGTGTCGGCATATGAAAGCCGCATACTAACCGCAAAACTGAACGACCATACATCGTGCCTTACCTGCATAAAATCGAAAGGAAGATGAATTATTTTTTTAGAAAGTTTGTTTGTATAACATTCAATATTTGTTTAAGCTGACAGACGAATCGAAAATACAACGTTGATGAAATTTGACCAGAAACTCACTATTTTCATTGCTAGTCACATGGCTACATAACTCTCGCAACTTACATATCCGTGTTAAGATAGGTCCTATAGTCACGTAATATAAACAAGAATTCAATTTCCAATGTTGTTGCACACAAAATTCGAAAACACTAAATGAAAGGTACGTAATATTTTTAAAAATAATGAATGCTCTCTTAATTCACAACATATTTATTTAGAGAACAACAACTATAAACGTGTTGGTATCACCTGGAGAAAGCCAGAGTTATTGAGTATTAAACCCATGTAAGCGATGCTGTTTCTTGGTATCACGTAACTACATGTGCTCTCTGCATTCTAAATATCTTTCTCCAGTTTGCTGCGACAATGAAAATTTTTGGGTTGTTATTCTCTGAATAAAAATGACGAGAAGTTTGTACTATTTCGTGTTTCTATACACATTACATGACTTTCTTTTATATTTTCTATTCGTTATCCTACAACATTGGAAATGGGTTATTATTTAATATCACGCGACTATTTGACATGTAGGATCCGAGAGTCAGTAATTTATTATATTATTTAACTTGTCGTTTTCATGCAATCGACAAATAAGGAAAATGTAGCTGCACTAAAAATTATTATTTTATCAGTCATTAGAGAATTTTAGAAGCCAATGGCTATTTTGGATATATATATATATATATATATATATATATATATATATATATATATATATATATATATATATATATATATATATATATATATATATATATATATATATATATATATATATTCAATAATTGTAGTTTCATTTCTCTAATTTCAGGTTGCCGTTCTGACTGGGTAGCATTCGGAGGCAAATGTTACAAGTTTGTATTCGACTCGAAAAGGATTTTTGAAGAGGCAGATTCTGTCTGCTGGGTAAGAGTCTGATCAAAGCTAATGGTCACAAATTTTAAAAAAGAAACAACAACAAAAAAGAAAAGACAATAAAACAACACTAAAATGGTGATCGTGCTCTATTTACAGTAGTTGCCAAGTATAATAAATTATAATCTGGTTTCCAAAATCCCGCTCGATATTTGAGATTGGTCCATTTTTGCTTGAATTACATGGCTGGTTTGCAAAATAATTGTGAAGTATTTGCATAAAAATTCCATGTTCAACACTACAAATCACACGCATATATTATTCCTCATAACCCATTTCACACTTCGTCCACTAACCACAGTCTCACATTCTCCCTGTGTATATTCGATTTTAACGGTACATATGTATACAAATCGCCTTCAACAATTCCAAAATTTCGAAATATGTTCATGTTTGAAAAGGTAACAACACATGATCGTATTTTACCTTCCCTCTACCGACCTTAATCACACATTCACTCCATCCATATCCCATATTTCACCGATTATCTGTATACAAATCATCACGAAAACTTCCAAAATTTCTTAAAGAAATGTTTTTAAAATGTAATGATGCCTAATCGTATTAAGTCGGAGCGTAATCGTTCATTTAAAGATACTTGATTTATTTATTTCATTATTATCAAAAGCGCTTGTGTGATAGACGATCAAATCAATTTTTCAAGGGTACCATGTTCTGTCTCGTTCTATTTAAGCTTAAGATATCGCAACCAGAAGTGCTGATCAGGTTCCAATAAATAAGGGAGGAAGCAAACGCATGGCTTTTGGCTAAATGAGAAAAAATTGTTTGTAACAAATTAGGACAGTCCTTAAATTATGCGCTGTGGAGGAAATTGGACGAAGCAGAGACGCTGGTGATCCCTTAATAATTAAAAAAATATATAAAAGTTACAAAGTGACGATCGGTATGTCAAACAGTTTTTTTTTTACAGTTTAACATTAAACAGACAAAAGCACATTAATACAACACACATGTTATGACATATATAAAACATTTATTAACTATATGTTTTCTTTATTCAATTTTTTAGAAAGGTTCTACTGCACAAACTTTTTTTAAAAAAAAATGTTATATTGCTTTGATTTTATCATTTTGATTCGAAATTTGAAATTAAGGTTGTGTTCAATCTAGTAAGACTGAAATTCGCATTTTCATTTCTAGGTACGTAAGGCTTTCTTCGTCTAAAATAGTGCTTGGTTACGCTAATATGATCATGTGACAAATCAAAATCTAACGTGTAAATGGCGGTAGAGTGGACGTAGTTGCTCTCACATTAAAACGTGAGATAATAAAATAAAAACTATACACTGCTGATGCTGATATGAAATTTTTAATACATAGCAATGCACTTTCCTTGAAGCAGTGGAGAAAGCAAGTATTATGTTTTGTAATGAGATAATGGGGTTATCTCAAAGTGTTACCGCCTCTAAGTGCATGCTATTACATCTATGATCCAGTCTCTTCTTAAAGTTGTCGATTTTGCAAGGTTAATGCTAATAAGTGAAGGTGCATAAGAGTTACTTTTAGCTTTAAAAAGTAAGACAGATGGATCCACAGACATAAATGGACAAAGTAAATTCCATATACATCCAGCTTAATGGCATGATAGTATAAACAGAACTATTTTAAACAAGTCGTACCTTTTGACTTCTTTCCCAAAAATAGATGACAATTATCAAGGGGCAAACGAAATATACTGTTAAAGAATCAAGTATTACTGTCACTAGACTTAGACTAAAATACCAGTAAGCTATAGGGTAAACCTGGTTCAGGGAGTTATCCTCTTGTTGCATTAAGCTCAATGACTGCTTAAATATTCAAACCAAAAAATAAAAATGTTCAGTCTTCACGTAGCTTTTAACAATAACTCAGTATAATTGCGGAAAATGAACATGTTATATCCAAATATATTGGCTGGAAAGAATGAGCAATCTTGAGGTTAGATAGAAAACTTTTCTGGTTTGAAAAGAAATCCTAGATGCCCCTCCCCGCCAAAAATAATCTGCTGGTTCTTTAGCATACAGTGTCTTGTTATTAATATATACGAAGACATTAATAAAAAAATGTAAAAGATATTTCTTTAGTTTGTAAAGTTTGACTTAAAGTACCATGCTAATTCTTATGGAAACTGTCAAAACTAGTACTGGTCTAAAATACTCTGCGAATGTTAAACCAAATATAGTTATTTTTAAATGTCAAAATGTATTTTTGATTTGATTGTTATGAAACTAAAATTCTGTAACTTTTTAAGTTCATGCAGGATAAATGTTTTATGAATAAAGTATGATACGGTGCACATGCATCATGTCTCACTCTCTATGAAGTTCCAGTAGGACGGACGGACGGATGGAAGGATACTCCCCATAGAATATGCTCAATTCACAGTGTTTATGTGAGGAGTTCTTTGGTACCAACATTTGTATCATACTGAAGTAAATGGAAATCTTTTTTAACAAAGAATCTTTTTGAAAAGACCAGCATGTCTGTATGACCTTCCCTTTTATGCATTAATAACCTTATGTTGCTATAATTCAATGTACAGAATGTTGATGAAAATTCCATGACAAAGGTTAACAAGTTGCATATACTCAAAGCATTAACTATTTCACACTAGCGTCACATGGTCTAATAACAAAAGCAAAGCAAAAAAACTTTATAAAAGTGTACACATTTCATCTTGAAAATTGAACCAAAACAACGAGATGCTACACAATGTCAAGGTTTGAAGGAATCACGGTACTAATTCAGTTCCCATAATAAACCTAAGCAAACACCATGATATTGAAAATTCAATAACTTAAAACTTCTGAGTGCCCATGATCAAACCTATATATATATATATATATATATATATATATATATATATATATATATATATATATATATATATATATATATATATATATATATATATATCAGTATAGATGAAACCTGGATGCCAGTTTCTATGTAGAGGAAAGGATATGAGCCGCGGCAGTTTCTGGACATGCATGTGTTTGAAACACGTGCTTTTAATTCCGTACCAAAGAATCAGGTACTAATTTTAGTAAGGAGTGTTCCAAACTTAAGACTGTTAAATGACTGAAATTCCATCAACAAAACAATGTTTATATTTTCTTTAAAGTTATAACTAGGATAAACTCTCAAAAGATTCTTTTTCCTAAAACATAACCTATATTATTAACCAATATTGTCCACCCAAACCCATGTATACTGTATTTTATGTTCTCCCATTTCCAGGCTTGTTCCCGTTTTTTCCATACCATTAGTACATTGTGTCCTGAAGTATCACACGGCACATCGCATGTCCATCTCAATCAATTTTCCATAACAATGGTCTTGACGTTGGAGCTACAAGTTTGCCAATTGAATCACAAAGCGTGAACCTGGATACAATTTCATAAAAATATATGACCAAGTTAAAAAGTGACAGCTCAGATAAGAAAGCAAGCCACTGAATGTCCTTGTTTTTGAACTTTTCGTTTCGGACATTTAATAAACAACGACTACACGAGTTATATTAAGTCTAGATATATATAGCAGCTTCAAGTTGCATGAAAAATACTTTCATTGGTTCAAATATTAAACTTGATTTATATTTTTGTTAGCTATGACCTTTCGCTTGATAAGGAAGTCTTGACTATGGTATCTATAATTATATTATATTAATAGTTCAAATTTTATTAAAGTATCTTAAGTAGTTTAAATTAGCCTTTAGAATGCTCAAAGCGATATAAATATAATTTTCCCAGCCTTGCGGTGGCGTAACCGAACGGTAGGGGGGCCTGTGTATGGTATGTGCTACACTGTCTAGCTATGATATAGACATGCGCAGAGTTTCATTAAATCCCTCCAGCTGTGACAAAGTTACGGACAAGACCAGCAAATTTATGATGGAATGACAATGCGTTAAAATAATATGCCTAATTTAAGATGGTTGTAAAAAAGGCATTGATAGTCTTATCATAATTTAACATGACATCGCAAGTGTTCTTGGCTTGATCTTGACCTTGCAAAAGTATATAGTAAATATGTTTTGATTCTGTGGTCTTAAACCAAGTAACAGACGGAAGAGAAACCAACACTTTGATTAAAATCAATAAAGTTATTTATCTATGGTAACAAGGAAAAATTTCAAAGGAACTTACAATATTATGAATTAAATCCCAAATAATCCTAAACATTCTATCATAAATCCAAAAGTTTAAAGTATTCTGAATAAATTCTAATATTGAATGCGCTGATGTACCGATAGTTTGAATGATCTGATGTACCAGCATTTTTGATATACAACAAATTATAATCCAGAATTTCTTTGAATGAATTCACAACAATACAAAAATAGTGATATTATCCAAAATGGCATTGAGCAATTTGTAATAACTACTTCAAGTAAATAATTTTTCTCAAATTATATTTGAACACACCAGTAAATAATTTCACAGACTGAAAATAAACGAGGAATATAATAATTTGTTTTACCTGAACATTCTATAAAACCCTAAGACACAATAAAACGACTTGGATGTATGTCAAAAGTTCTCTCTCAGAACATATTAAGTTTGTAAGGATAGACCTTAAACTCAAATATCAGTAACAACTTTTTTAAGTTAAGATAAAAGTCAGATAGGCCATAACTACCTTATAGTCAATTACTAAATTCAAGCACACAATACAAATTTAATATACATAATAATTTTATGCAACACATTCTATATGTTATAAAGATTCTCTCTAATATCTTAAACATCCTCAGAGCTACAGCCTGGATAAAAATTAAATATGTTAACATTTAAGATAAACCACTGTATGTGAAACACGGTAAGATCATCATGGATATAAGCATATTCTCTCTCTCTCTCTCTCTCTCTCTCTCTCTCTCTCTCTCTCTCTCTCTATATATATATATATATATATATATATATATATATATATATATATATATATATATATATATATATATATATATATATTTATATATATGTATGTATATTTATATATATGTATGTATATATATATATGTATATATATATATATATATATATATATATATATATATATATATATATATATATATATATATATATATATAGGTTTTCAGCTCAAGACTTGGTAAGAAATATATACATATTGGCATGTGACCATAACTTTGTGGCTAAGATTATGAAAGTTGCAAACCTTAAAAAATACAAAATCGTACAGCGTTGGATAACGTTACTCTTAACGGCTTTAAGATCCAGCCAAGAGATTACATGAAAATAACCTAGAGATGACTGTTACCTCAACTTTGCTGATTGGATCATGACAAGACATACCATCCAAAATAATTTAACAATAGCCCATCCATGAAAAATAACAGTAGCCTTTCAAATTGGGTCGCAAAAATGTGCTGTCTGATATGACCTTTGGTCAACCTAATGCATAATATTTTCTTTATCTCACTTCACAAATCACACGCATATTTTATTCTTAATAACCCATTTCGCCCTGCACACTAGACACGAAAATAGATGACGTTGATGAAAATACCATAAATATCGATGATACATTCAGACGTTGTGATTTAAAAATAAGCTTAAATAAACTACCACCTGTGAGTTGCAGTCTACTAAAAACTGTGAGTAAACCTCGCTCGTGACTTTGGTCTTGCTAATAGGACCATGTTGTTGATACATAGGTACAAGATACACTCTCAAAAAACATGATTTTACAGGGGAAAACATTTAATTCCATATTTTCAACAAAAGCCTCTGGGTGATAGTTAAGACACAAACAGTTATATTGACTTTATAACTGTGATCTTCACTTACAGAGAGCTTCATGAAAAAGCCAAGGGACAACATCACATCAAGAGCTGCTGTATTAATAAATTTTCTGTCTATTAATATATTGAACAGTTTGCAAAGTACAGCTCCAAACGAATAATGTCCACCTCTGACTGTCAAACGAGAACAACGAAAGTGGCAAATTTTACACCCTTTTCTTACATATATATTAAAGTTTGCCAATTTATTACCACAACTTATATTAAACTCAGAGTTACAAACAACATGCTAAAATAAACCTTAATATGTGACCTTAGCTTTCAAGAACACTCTCTCTATTTCCGATGTGTACATTACAAAACATCACCCAGCCAAATAGCTTAGTATCAGTAAGCCATCCAAACAGAATAATTTTCGAAGATTTAAAAATACTTATACAAGTATCCATGTACACTGGTTAAAAATTTTCTTTAAGAGGCAAGTGGAGAGGGATAATTGCAGTTTTCACACTATGTGATTGCTTGTGTAACCATGAATTCATTGTAATCCAAAGTGAGATGACATGCCACTGCATGTGAAGACGTTTCCAGTCCATACAGCTTAAGACATTGGCTGATTCCCTGGCAGTACTGTAAATTTCTATTTCATATCCAGATAGTAAAACTATTTATTTTTTGTTCCTAATGATTGTATGGGTTCCATCCTTTTAATAAGTAAAAACAAAATGATGCAGAATCACCTGGTTCCCCGACATTGATACTACTTACTGTAAGAAGCTATATATTGCAATATCTTAATAATCTGTAATGCTTTCAGCTGACGCATATTGTTATATATTAATTTTATTCAAAGAACTACAAAAATATTTCAGTGGTTAAATATCAATTTCAGGTAACTCGATAACAAAAATATTTTTAAAATCAAAAGAGACATGAAGTGTCAATATGAATTTTTATACAAAATGTTTAAAAAAATATTTGTAAGCAAATTTCACATTTCTCCATCAAGAAAATCAATTATAACCTAAGTTGATAAGCCAGCACCGGTTCATCTTATGAGGGTCAGAATTATTCACCCCACCGCAAGAGGGACGTTGCTATCTGGACTTATAGAACGACGACCCCAACGCGTCCGCCACTACTGTTCTAATCTTGTCCATTTTTTAAAATGAAACCTCTGCCAGTATCAAAAGGACTTAAGAACATCCAACACGTCTTCCCGCAAAGTTTTCATATATACAGATTAGCACCAATTATATTGAAAATGTTGCTATATTAAATTCTTTGAAATTAACCACTAAACAACTCATAAAGTTTAGAAACAACGGAGTCATCAGCAGTTTTGTAAATAATATATTGGTCAATAGTTTCTAAACTACCGAATAGATTTTGTTTCTATTTGGGACGAATCGTTATGAAGCAATACAATTCTTTCTGCAAAAATTTCACTTGTCTGTTTAATCTTTGGGTCAAGGTCATATTCATTAAAGGTTTCTGTCAAGTCTTCTTTGAAGTGTTAATTTGCTTGTATTTTGTAAACGTATATTCAGTTTATACCTGTAATGCATCGTCATGAAGCAAAGATAGTTTATTCGAGATTAACGGAGCATGTGAACAAGATTTAAGTCATAGAAAATATGCATTAAGTTTGTGCTTTGTGTTCCATTAGGTCGTATTTACTTAATGGATACATGGATTGTATTTTACTTACAATTAACAATTATGAAGTAAAAAAAAATAATGCAATTTGCTACACACTCACTTGGTTATTTTATTTTAGTGGCAAGGTCATAGTCTTTGAAAATCAGAAGATCTGGATTAATGGTTTTCAGGTGCTTCTATTACCTTCAACTTATGACCAAACACAGAGCAAATCTTTATGAGGCAAAAGCAATTCGTTCTGCAACGTGCTCACTCGTTTCATTGACATTATGGTCAAGACCACAGACATCGAAAATTTGCGTTAAGGTAAAGGTTTTTGAGATAACGATTTTGACAGTTCGTTTCACTTTGGGAACCTTTAAATACATTTCGTTTTAAATTAGTACGAATTATTATGAAGCAGAATCAATGCATTCTACGACACGCTTCTTTGCCCAACTAACAGGGGAGGGGAGACTAAAGCCACAGCTTTAGAACATTGGACTGTAAATTTTGGTTAATATTTAATTTACTTGCATTTCTCAAATCCCTACATGGATTCTGTTTCTAATGGGGAATAATCAATGGAAAACAAAGAGACAATTCATTTAGCGACACAGAGTTGCGTAAAAAGAATTAATGTTTTTAATATACCTGAGTTTCTAAAGCCCATTAATCCATTCTATTTGTATTTGTACGAAATCTGTACAAAACAAATAATAAGACGAAACAAATCATTCTTGTCTCTTTGAACATGACAGTTGGCTTAAGGGTTTAAGTTAAAGTTTGTTCGTTTGCTTATATTTCAAAATTTCTCGATGAACCCTTTTTGTAAGAGGGTGTCCTCATTATAAACAATGAAATTTCATGTTGCAACAGATTTAAGATAGCACTTTGTTTTGATTTCCTGAATCATGCTACGAATTCTGTCAATAACTGGGATGCAACATTTTTGAAGGAAACTCTACTTGATACACAGTCGTTAACTCTTTTGAATGTGAATCAAGGTAATAAAGATTACATCAATCTTTACGTGGATATGCAGAGCCTAGTCTTCTAGCTAAACAAAGTCACTCCATACCTCATTAATTCTGGGTCTGTGTTTGGAACATAGGCAGTCTATTACTCATTGATGTTGTGTATCATTTTTATATTGTCTTAAATGTTCAAATACTTAGAAATGTTTAAATTAACTTAAATAATAAAAAACAATTATTGACGTTGACTTCTTTTTTATAACTTGAATACTCTCCATCAAAATGATTCTGAGTAACGTTTGCGTTATATTAAATATTCAACATCAAAATGATTCAGAATAACATTTGTGTTAACCAAAATATTCAACATCAAAATTATTCTGAGTAACATTTGTGTTAACCTAAATATTCAACATCAAAATTATGCTGAGTAACATTTGTGCTAACCTAAATATTCAACATCAAAATGATGCTGAGTAACATTTGTGTTAACCTAAATATTCAACAACAAAATGATGCTGAGTAACATTTGTGTTAACCTAAATATTCAACATCAAAATGATGCTGAGTAACATTTGTGTGTGTTAACCTAAATATTCAACATCAAAATTATTCTGAGTAACATTTGTGTTAACCTAAATATTCAACACCAAAATGATTCTGAATAACATTTGTATTAACCTAAATGTTCAACATCAAAATGAATCTAAATAACATTTGTGTGTGTTAACCTAAATATTCAACACCAAAATGATTCTGAGTAACATTTGTGTTAACCTAAATATTCAACACCAAAATGATTCTGAACAACATTTGTGTTAACCTAAATATTCAACATCAAAATGAATCTGAATAACATTTGTGTGTGTTAACCTAAATATTTAACACCAAAATGATTCTGAGTAACATTTGTGTTAACCTAAATATTCAACACCAAAATGATTCTGAATAACATTTGTGTTAACCTAAATATTCAACATCAAAATGAATCTGAATAACATTTGTGTGTGTTAACCTAAATATTCAACACCAAAATGATTCCGAGTAACATTTGTGTTAACTTAAATATTCAACACCAAAATGATTCTGAATAACATTTGTGTTAACCTAAATATTCAACATCAAAATGAATCTGCATAACATTTGTGTGTGTTAACCTAAATATTCAACACCAAAATAATTCTGAGTAACATTTGTGTTAACCTAAATATTCAACACCAAAATGATTCTGAATAACATTTGTGTTAACCTAAATATTCAACACTAAAATGATTCTGAATAACATTTGTGTTAACCTAAATATTCAATAGCAAAATGATGCTGAGTAATATTTGTGTTAACCTAAATATTCAACAGCAAAATGATGCTGACTTTTTTTCTATTAACTTAAATACTCTACATCAAGTTGATGCTTTGTATTTTTTCGTTTAAATACTCTACATCAAATTGATGCTTAGTATTGTTATGTTTAGATACTCTACATCAAGTTGATGCTTAGTAGTTTTTCGTTTAGATACTCTACATCAAGTTGATGCTTAGTATTTTTTCGTTTAAATACTCTACATCAAGTTGATGCTTAATATTTTTTTTTTCATTTTACCAATCAAGTACGTTGGTTGGAGCTCTTTTCAGTGGAAAATTAAAAATAGAACTGGTTTATGGTCAGTATGAGATTTTTGTGCAACACAACACATTGACTATATTTGTTTCAGAAAACGACAAACTTTTTACACTTTCAGTCGTATGGTGCGAATCTTGTCAGTGTTAATAATGCCGAGGAACATAGATTTATTTCTGAATGGCTGATTCAATTTGACGCTAGCACGTAAGTTAACCAGTCCAAAACAATCTACCAAGAATTAGTAAGTAGTTGCTAGAGAGAGAGAGAGAGAGAGAGAGAGAGAGAGAGAGAGAGAGAGAGAGAGAGAGAGAGAGAGAGAGAGAGAGAGAGAGAGAGAGAGAGAGAGAGAGAGAGAATGGATGTTAAATTATCGCACATATTTTATCGTTGTGTGAAATAATAAAACAAATGTCAAACGTATTCAGTTATATGTCAGCATTTATGTGTATTGCATAGTTGACTGGTGACTATAAATAAATCTGGTACTTCTCAAAAGCTTGTGATGTTATACTTTGTTGTCAGAATAAGATTATTTCAAGGGTCTTTTTTTGCTTTTTTATTATGACCCGCATGGGACGGTCATTTTGATGCTATCCTTGTCCTTCTGTCCGTCACTAGTTTTCCGTTAAGGTCACTTTCTCAGGCACATCTGGCAGAAGAGTTATGTTAGTTTGTGTGTGTTTTCCTTAAGGAGAATACCAGCTTACTAATATAAAGTAGTTGTGATCTATATTTATTGACTCTGTGACCTCATTCAAAATTTGTATCATGGTTAAATTCCGGATATAGCTGAGTATATTGCTGCGTACAAATAGTAGGTGACTGGATGTATAATTATTTTTTATAATCAAATTTCTTGTAATTTTCTCTCGTCTGTCGTTGTTTTTATTCTTTAAATTTCTGTCTATATGCTTATTTCTACGTTTTCTTCTTTTCCATTTCTTTCCTTCTAGCTTTTTACCTTTTCTTATTTCTCTCCTTCCATCGCTTCTTCGCTTTTTACCTTGTTTTTAGGACCTTCTCATCAGAAGCTTGGATACGTTTTCAACGACTGAAACATTTATGTATGTATGTATGTATGTATGTATGTATGTATGTATGTATGTATGTATGTATGTATGTATGTATGTATGTATGTATGTATGTATGTATGTATGTATGTATGTATGTATGTATGTATGTATGTATGTATGTATGTATGTATGTATGCATGCATGCATGCATGCATGCATGTATGTATGTATGCAACGTAACTAACAATTTTTCAGCCATATCGCTACGATGTCTACAGTATGATAGTTTATAGTGATATCTAGCACATGTGGTATGATGTACCACCCAGTCACATCAAAACGCCAGGTCGACAAGTCCTAACACTAACCTCTTAATGCTGAGCACCAAGCGAGGCAGCTGTTATTATCATTTTTAAGTCTTTGGAATGACTCGGACGGAGTTCGAACCCATGACCTCCCACATCCGAGGTGGACGCTCTAACCACTAGGCAACCGCTTTTTTTTTTTTTTACACCTTTTCATATGAAGCTTAGATACGTTTTCAACGACTAAAACAATTTGAAATTATATGTATGTATGTATGTATGTATGTATGTATGTATGTATGTATGTATGTATGTATGTATGTATGTATGTATGTATGTATGTATGTATGTATGTATGTATGTATGTATGTATGTATGTATGTATGTACTTATGCATGTATATATCCATAACTATTACTGTCCACTTACAGAAATTAAACAACTTACATGTAACGTAGGTTCTTCTTTTTAGAACCAATTATTGGCTGACAAGTGGGTTGTATGTAGACCAAGTGATCACGTGGCAGGGGGACAACAATCAAATTCATATTGGACCAACGTACTGGAATCTGCCACCCACTTCAAATTCCTACAATGCTATTATTGTCTACACAGCTGGAGGTAATGATATAATGAAAAACACAATATATCCTATATCCATCTCTCCATCTTTCTATCTATAACCCGTCAACAAAATCACATTTGTTTTCTCTTCTTGACAATTACCCACCATATTGAAATAGCTTAAATTTTAAGCATATACACTGAAAAAAAAACCCCACAGAATAAAACTATTTGAAAATCATGAAGGTATAATCATTTGAATTTCATATTTGATAGGTAGGTCAGTCATCTAGGTATTAGAAAATAGATCTACTATTTGCGACAAACCGTTAATGTGAAAATGATTATATGCGGCCTCACACGACGCCAGACGGAGCTACTGGTTAGCAATTCGATAGTATCGACAAATGAATTTTGATTGATATATGGCAATATCGTATCTCTCATATAAAGATTGGGTGCATGTTTGAATTGTAACGAGTACAAGACATAATAATGACGAAATAATAATATCACTAACGACAACTGTTTTCATTTTCCGACATGACCTCTGAGTATTAAACGTGATGCCATGTAAATATTTGTATTGAAGACGGACGGATGTTTGCCATATATCTGTTTATTTTTCAAATACCGGAAAATAAGACAATATTCTAATTTACGGTCTAAACAATTACTGAATATTGTAAATAACTGTAAACAAGATTAAATATCAGCCATTGGAATGGCAATTTTATCAGTATAAATTATACAGAAAATCTTAGGTCTATCTATTAAAGAAATATCACTGACCTTTGCGATAAATACTCTACAATCGTAAAATCACAGAAAGGAAGCAAAATGGAGAATCGTAAGAAAATAACATTGGGCAGTTACTAATCCTTGCACAGTCGACTCAAGGTTTAATATGGGAATCGAAACTGGATCGACAGAATCTCAAATAAATTGGATTGTTATTGACCATGTCCTGAATAGACCTATACGCATATGTTTACGTTCTGTGTAAGGTTTTATCACACATGTTTTGTAGACTTCCTCTGATTGTGTAAAGTTTCAATACCTCTCTATCACAGAGATGAACACCAGTATGATATTATCCTATACAAATTTAAGAACTAACACCTGGTAGTGTAAGTGTGGGGGTGGGGTGGGGTGGCGTTGGGTGGGGTGGGGTGAGTGGGAGTCTAGATGTCAGGGTCAACAGATTTCTGTTTCATCAGGCGAAACAGCTGTTCTCTTTTAGTATCCGCTTGCACACAAATTCATCGCACGATGTCAAGTATTCCTGGTACAGAGACGGGACTAAAGGTCGAAGGTCAAAGATGAACCTCTGAATAATCAATTATAAAAGTTCCAGAGGCTGGTGGGTAGGCAGAGTGGAAATTATTGTTCTAATATCTTTTTATTGATTGCGAAATTGTATACAATTTCCTTTGGATTTGCACGATCATTAGAGATAGGAGGACATGAAATTCTTCAAGAATGCAGATTAGGATCATAGACTTCAAAGAAAGTGGTTGTGTTTGCTGTTTCAATCGGCAGTACATATGCCTAGGATTCCAGATTATTGGAGCAATTTTATCCAGAAGGCCATTGGTCCATTTTTAAGGGAAAAATCCAGCAAAACAAACAGTTAAAACTTTAAATAAGAATAAAACACCATAAATTTCATCACAGGATCACCATTTGGAAATCTCGAATAATTCTTTTGTGCTAACTGAAATATTCGAGACAGTAAATGTAAGGATTTCACGCACAGCCTTGAAACTTTTACTACCGGTTGATAATTAAATGGAACTCTTGGTTTTAGGAGCGGTAATGCTTTGAAAGTATGATAGACTTGAAATGAACATGACTTATCAATCATCATCTGAAGGCACCACTTTAAAAGTCGATCGAAATTTAACACTTAACGAAAGTAATTAACGGAATGTGACACTTTGTGGTGATTTCAGGTCAAGATGGTGCCTATGGTTGGAGCACGCTGACTGCCAGTATTCCTGCCAATTACATCTGTGAAATTTCAAAAGAGCAAGACAGTTCTTTAGAGTTGCTCCTGCAGAGGGACTTTGGTTAGTAGAGGGTTTTTCGTTATTTTTTTTTTTTACAGCTCCTACTGTTTGCAGCGATAGAATCTTTACATGGTGCTATTCGCAGTCTATTCCTGAAAACTTGCTAGCATATGACATGGATCAATGAAGGATCCTGACATGTTTCTATTCATACCTTGATGGCATAATTATAATTTTAGAAACAAATTAAAGCATTAATTGAACACTACTCAAAAGATTAATAGTGAAGAGTCGAATAAATGGAGCTGCAAGTTTAAGATTCCGAAAATATAAGAAGAGAAAAAAAAGAGAGTAACTATGTGATTATTTCATTCTGTGCTTCACCATACACCATGCTATATCGCTAATGGCTTGATGGAAATTGCACATCAACCTTTCTTCAAATACTCCAAGCCCATAGTAAGAATATCAAAATAAAATTCAAAATCAAAAATTATTTTTAATATGCAATGAATCACATAATGCTGTATATATTTATTATCATATTACTTATTCTTCAAATACATCACTTGATTTTTTATACTTGAAGAGAACATCAACTATCGATCTCTTCACCACCGAATTGAATCACAAGCTATTTCACCTTTGCATTTCCGGTTCCGGATCGAGAAATGTTGGCAGTGGACACTATGTTGATCAGCTTGTACTGGATCTAATCTGGTTGTAATTTTCTGAGTGATTTAGAAACAGATCAAAAAAGCAAGACCATGCCTATAGATTGCCTCAAATGTACAATTTCTGGATCAAAGACCTATTCGATCTGGATCAAAGACCTATTCGATCTGGATCAAAGACCTATTCGATCTAGCGATAGATACTCCCATGAATATTCCAGTGTTCCTTAACCATCTTAATGGATAAAGCATGTCTTCAATCTCTACCCATGCAAATTTTGCCTCCACGCTTGTAAGGAAACAAACTTTGTATGCGTATGATGAAACATGGGAAATCTTTCGCCATGGTGAAAATGACAACAACAAAATGATTTTACAGGCTGCAATGTATTTTTGAATTCTTTCCCTGGGTCTTTGAGAACAAAATTAACCGTGATTGCTGTTAAATATATCGCTCCATGATTTCGAACACATTCACTCATCTAAAGCGAACGGATATAAGCAAAGACAAAGATTTCTCCCATATATCGACCTTTCTTATCTGAGTAGGCCTCAGTCACTAACGTAATTTCCCAAAAGAACTATTTTATGGACTCTTTCCTACAACTACCTCGCAAATTCAGCTCTTCCAAATTAAAAGGTTTTAGCTAAAAAGATAAAAGTTATCATGGTGGCAGTTAAATAAAGTGATATCCCCTCCTGATACCAGTATTGGCGCCAAGTCATTTGATATCGTCAACTACTAGTCGAGTAGCACACTCACTACAGACAGAGAGGTCTCGTAAAATCCGTATAAGTAGTTTGAAAGTTTTCTACCTCAAAACATGTTTGAGAAAATTCATCTTTGAAGGGAAATATACTCTGTCTATAAATTTCTAACATTTCTCTTTTTCCTATCGCCAACCACAAAGTTTCTTAACTTTCTATGTTAAGAACGTTTACCACTTTATACGGATCGCGATAGCATCCCCTCTTTCATTGTTATAACAATATTATTAATTACATATCTGGGGAGTTATAAAAAAATCATTTAGTTTTGATATATATTTTCAGCCGAGGAAGGATAATAACAATTAAAGTTCTATATTATATTGTCTTGGCATTCATAGTCGTATACATGATTCTTTACCGATTTTACCTGTATAGAACGTCATTGAACCTTTTCTACAGGTGCTATTGTCTTGGAATGAATATTGTAGCATCTGCTTCAATAATTTCAAACACGACGCTTCAGTTCCATTTTTATGTGGAGGTTTTTGTGTGTAATATAGACACATCGTTTACATTATGGTATAACTTCCGCCGCTGTAGGATAAGTACAGGATAATTTTCTATACACGGTTTACTCTGTAGCGTGTAGTTCATACATGTAATTACTACCAACTATTCTTCATTGATTTTACCTAATCCAAAAACCAATGAAAGTGGACCTCATGTTTCCTCTTCCTAATTTGATCTTACTATTATAAGTGAAATGCAGCCTCACAGGCTTGAACTGAAGTTTTCCACCTACTCCAATAGGATTTATGTTGTCCACTGTTCTCTACATCACCTGCCAGGTCTAGATTTTTGACAAAAGGCGATAATTGTCTTCGGAAGAATCTACTTTAAATTGCTCCCACAATCCGACAAGTTACTAATATTTTGGAACTGCTTACATCGTCAGTTGCAAAAGATGTGACTTCGCATGACTCACACGGCTTCGATGAGTTCTTTAATTCGCCTACAATAGGTTACCAATGTCCTTGTCAATAGGGAATCTCGTCCTCGTGCCTTTTCAGGAACTCAGTATATTATAGGTCTAGAATCAATATTTAAGTAAAAAGAATGTTTGCCTCATGAACGAGAACTGAATTCATGCAATGATAGACTCCTTGCCTACAATTAATCTACTAGAAAATTACTTCGCCTGCCGAGTTTTGCTCAGGCAGCAGACATTTCAGTCCTTGGTCACTTTGGGCTTCTATAACAACGAGTCTGTATTTATGAATGGACGCTGAACCTTTAACCATTGTACTAACTTTCACAATCTGCATAATACTAGATTGCATCTCGTCGGCAGTGAAATTGCCCTTAAATTGCGTTGGGGGTAAATCTGCGAGTACAACCACTCGCAATCACAATCTCTACGGATGCGGACACATATGACTAGGGGAGCAAGTCTCCTACTTTTTCGAAAGGCGATATGTGTGTGGTCCCCTTGGATCATTATTTATATATCAAAGTCCTCGAGACGAAACCCTTTTAAAATTTTTTAATTGGTGGCTGGAGAAAGTAGACGGGAATGGAGTTCTCATTATGTCCGACAACTCCACCGTGGTGACTTACCTCAAACAGCAAAGCGAAACCAATTACCCAAACTTCGGTCTCTTCGTCTCTTTTTTCACTAATAGAAATTCGGTGGGATGGACCTATTAGCGACAAGACGGAAAGACAAAATCCTAACCTTTGTTTCAATAGTCTTGGTTCCGAAAGACCTGGATAACCGATACTCTTTATATTGATAGGAATGGCCAAATGTACACACTTCTCCAACACTTCAGGTTCAGAAGGTTACTCAGGAATCACAAATATATGAGTGTATCATCAACCAGATTACTCAGATAAAAGGGAAATCTTAGAACAATCACATAAATTCCGCAACAAACTCGCCAAGAATCTAGATATTCTCTCATCTGCGTTAACCCAATACTATGGCAGATGTTTCATCCCAGCCCAGAGATAATGAACCTTCTCGTTTGGACCTTATTAAATACTCCATTAAGAATCCATCAAGTGGGATGACTATCCACCATAGAGGTGTATGAAGACAATATACTATATGTCAGTGGATCTCACAAATGCGCTTTATACCAATGTTGGCTTCCATATCTCAAGAGCTAACGTCATATGGTTCTTCGATGAGGAACAGGTGGCACCAATCACAACTAAATATGCTCAATCACATGCACACTGTGTTATCATGAAAGAGAGGATATAAGACGTTCCAAAGCCCTATCCTTTCTTCATCTTCAGTTTATTTTGGATTTAATTTGGCCAATGCCAATGTATTGTTGCTGAAGTGGAATTTATCATGGGTATTTACATCGTAAAATAGTTCACCTCTCTAAAGATTATATCCTCCTCGCTGCTTTGGCAATTAGTAGGCAAAGTGAGCGAATTTGTTTCTTATTGGTGGCCAAATCTACACGTAATTCTGACAAGATAAATTAGTCTCCCCCCCCCACATGAATCATCCTGCTTTCAAAGCCAAGAAGAATCTATCGTTTATATGTGATCAGATATTGGTAATAATTCCTGTCTACTCTGGAATCTCATCTCAAAGTCATGTACAGGACCCAGTGCAATCTCTGATGTGTATTTAGGAAAACCGAGCCGTTTCATTGAGGTAGATCACGCATCATCTTGCTTCAAAAGAGGGGAAGGATGATATTTTAATACGGACAGTTCGGTCTTGAATAAAGAGGAACATCTATTCCGCATATCGGACTAACCCACACCAATGAATTTTCTTCGTATACAGGCTCACAAAGTTGGGACAGTATCCACAAACATTGCGTAGTAGTGAAACTATTCTCTAACTGTAACTATCCGTGCCTTGGGATAGAGATGCAAATACACTACACTACTCTAATCTCATCTTTCATTCTAAAAGAGAGGAACCTTTTACCGAGGTGCAAAATCTTTCCTTTCCGAGTCGTTACAGTTTCATAAAGTTGCGGCTTCACGACTTTCGCTAGATTTATGGGAGGAAAAAAGTTTTTTCTTTAAAGGCCTTTTCAGGTTTTGTGGAAGTAGTCTCACATACCTTAGAAGATCGGATAGCCTCTCCGTGGTAGGAGAATGCATCTCCCTCAACTTCTTACCTATACTCCTAAGATATCATGATTGGGTAACGTATTTTAAAGAAGAAAGCTGTTTTTTCTAGTAAAATGTTTCTTCGATAATATTTACTCAATAATAGTAAACATACACCCTCCCAGCCTTCAGCAGTTACATCCGTAAAGAGAGGGCGCCTTCAATTCCAGTAATAAATAACAATTGCAGATTATTTGGAGCCATTCCATGTATCAAAGGGAGATAACTCTAACTGCCATCTGGGTAGGCATATCACTTTTAGCTTCTAACTAAATGGTTTTAACCTGGTAGGGCTGAATTTGTGAGAGACTAATATTTCTCCTAAGGTATTATGATTAGGTAACAATTATCGATGAAACATTTGACTTTTAAAAAAACTTGTTTCTTGCCCTACAAAATCTTATTGAAAGATTTACGTTCGCACGCCATTTTACTGAATCTGTATATATCCAGCGAAAACTCAGCCTCTCACGCATCCATTCAGAATTGATTCTGGCTTGTGAGTGTAGAATAATTTCTTCCTACTCCATAAATGGCCAATTTCAGAATTACCTCCTCCATCAAGCTTTTAATCAAGAAACACCAGCCCATATTCAAAGAGTTGAAGTGGTTTGGATGAGTCGTTGCAACTCTTCAATAGGCAACGTTATGACCCTACAGATCTATTGTCAGAAAACTGAGCATAATCTATATATCACCATCGAGACCTTAGCTGACAGACAAGTTTGGGAATCAGTATAGCGCATGACACGCTAAGCCAAAAGGGCACCTCAAACACTTACTCTCCAGTTATATAACTGTTGTAGTTAACTTTCAGCATGTGGAGATTCTGATAAGTGCGAAGGCAACCCTACATCTCATTCTTTGACCTCCATTCTCCTATTCGATGGCCACATAGAAACGGTTAGGAATGGACCGTCAAAGTTTAAAACCGCTCGCAGGACTTGAAACTCACAGCCCGCATATTTTCCCCATATACAATTTAAGGACCCCATCAAGGTACAACAGACAAAGATAATATCCTTCCAACCCTTAGGCAACGAACCAATCTGTTGGATTTCGGCATGATTCGTCTCTCCGCCGACATTCTTCAGGCAGGACAAAACTCTTCATGCTCGTTAATCCCATTTTTCTCTTCAAATTCATAACTCATCAGAGACATTCTCCTCCAGAAAGTGGAACAACATATCGTTCAAAACACTAACTCACCGGGATCCTCCTTTTACAGTGGTGCACAAACTAAGATAAAGAGCCAAAATTCGAGCCCTGACACCATCGGTAATCCTCATCTTACACCTTCAGGATATGTTCCTTCATATTTCATTTTATTGGTCTTCCAAGAAGTTCTCGTAGTGTTCTACCACATCCATGACATTTAACTTGCAACGCAACGTCCTAAAAAATCTCCTTGTTATTTTGCCATTTCAACATGAATGGATTCGATTTTTACCATGTCTTAGTTTTGAATCTGAAGATCAAATGCTTTATCCGTCGTTTTTGCCTGTCTCAGTATTGTGTAATGAAGAACGCTTTCTTGGTGTCTTGTTTTTCTTTTATAGTTGAGCATCATCTTGGGAAACTTTCCACGAAGCTGTGGATCTTCCGTATTGATAGTCCTTCTATCTCAAAGGCAGTGCCGAATTAAACCTTGTGGAGGTCCCTAGGCAATCAAAATCTCGTGTCCCCTACTCGCAAATTATTTCCTAATACGTTTTTAATTTTTCCAACCCTAAAATGCGTGGGGCCCATAGGCCAGTGCCGACTCTGCCTTTTTGGTAATCCGGCATTGCTCAATGCAACCGGAGCTTTGCAAGCTAGAAATAAACATTCACAGATTCAGACTACACTAGGTGGTTAGGGTCACTTATATCATTCCGTTGAAGCTCTAGACGCCGAACGTTTTTATTCACATGGACATCAATACAATTGGCTAAGTCCCACATATTAGACTCTTGCTTCTTCTCATCAAGTGGAGTTTGTCCCGTTAGAAGCATTTCACGCAGTCCAGACTCCTGGAAATAAAATTCGCATTGAATGTATTTCGATCGGACGAAGAGGAAAAGACATTCTGAATGCTTCTCACGCTTCTGCTGTCTTTACCTACCGCTTATGACACGGAGATCAAATCCGTAGATCTCATCTATCTTGAATGATATTTCTCAGATGGAGCTATTGTCCTGCTATACCCCTGTTACTCACAACGTCCTAGCGGACACATTACCTTAACGTAATCAAGTGCTGCACACAATACGGTCTATTCACTATTAAACCCCCACCTTTCCAACCCCTGCTTCATTTGAATTTGTGCCCATCGGTGAGATGTAATTTCAAGTTCCCATTCATTCTGTTTCTACTCTCAAACATGAAACCCTGGTAAATCAATGTCATTTCGACGACCTGACGACCTAACAAAGATGTCTTATGTATGTCTTTGCCCCACACTCTCAGATTCTTAAAATCATTTAGCAGGCAATGAAATCCGAGTGCAGACTAATCATAAATTCTCCTAAGCTTGAAATATCGGTGATCAAAAACTTCCTGAATCTAGCAGCAAAGACACCAAGGGAAATCATTTTTCCGCCACACCTTCTGAATCACCCATTCATATAGGTTTTACATTTAATCCATAATGCAGAACCATTGAGCCTGGCATTTATCAAGCAACTCAACATTTCTTTGTACCAGTGGTGGACATAATTGCTCGGAAAAAATGAATTTTATAGCATACGAGGGACAATGGCGATTCTTCTCACAGTGATACAAGCAGAGAACTATCTTAAAAGCCTCGGTATAACCAAAACTATTGTCCTCCTGTGTTTTTCTGAAGAGATGAAGTTTGTCCCAATCAATACCAATGGCTACGGTCCACCATATCTGACGAGTTTCACCGTCGTGGAAGATTGGATATTTACCAGAGATAAGACCTCTGTGACTTTCTAGCTAGTTTCGATTTATCTCGACCGAGATTGCTGATTTCACTTCATCCTAATTCCCAAAGGCTTCTTTATGACCCTGTCAGGACATTCAACTCGGGTTTTCTTCGTTTTTCTTTGTTTCATTTTTTAAAAAAAAAGACAATAAGTCTCTACCCTTTTTTTGAATTCAGCAAACCTTATAATTAAACATTGACACCCAAGCTGAATACCTAGAATATCTGGACAACAATCATACCATGATGCTAAAAATAACATGTTGGAATAAAACGATTTTTCATAAATTCCAAAGGAATCAATCATCAATGGGCAGTTGACATTTTCTTAATATAAGTGAGAAACGACAGCAACTATAACTTGAATCTTTTCATTCATTATTTTCAACAAAGAAAGTTTGACGCCATTTTCAGGCAGATAAAATTTTTTTTTATTACCTTATTCACAGTCCCGTATCAACTTCTCTACACTTAGAAATTTTCAAATCAAGAGAAACAGGACCTTAAAAGTGGAGATTTGACACACAGTTCTTAAAAAACAAAATTTGAAGGACCTGGACGAATAATGAGTTCATCACCCCATCAACTGAATCAATCACTACTTCTGATTAGATAGTCACCAGTATCATTTTTTTTTTATTGATTCCTCAGAACTGCATGAAAATTATCTCGATAGATTCTGCAGACACTGATACTGATCGATACATACTAAAGGAAATGAACAAGAACCAAAGTAGTGGAGGAACTTGTAGTTTGACAATTTTGTTATTGACGTCATCACATGTTACAGCCAATCAAAAATCTTTATTCCATCATTTGAACAGATGATTCATTTAGTGTTCACTATCATGGCTCATTTAGCTTTGTGATCAATTCAATTCAGAAATAGTGCTGCCTGTTGAATTTGATGAAGCATGTGTAACAAAGAGTAAAAAGCTATTCATTACCATGTTTTCCTAGGCTCTATTTTAAATAAGTATGAGATCTATAGGAAGGGAACTCTAACATATGCTTTTGGGAAAGGTCTGCATAAACCGACTGTTTTCAGAAATCTTAAACCAAGACTCCTGTGTTATGATTATGTCGTTTATCACACGATTAACAAATTCGGCACAAATGCAAAAAAAAAAAAATGTCCGTTGTAATCCGGTGCATTTATTAAAAATGTCTTCCCTGCATAAATATTATGTCAATATTCAGTCATGCGTGTTACAATTGGTTCTTTCTTTCACTTTGATGTTTTTGTTTATGAACCGACTCGTTGATAATGGCTTTGGCAAGTATCAACGATTTAATTAACATTTTATTACACACCTGGTTAATAATACATGTTAATCTGGTGTTCCCTACACCCAGATTTGAATTATTTAGTTCATATCACTGATGTATGCACAATGATATTCATTCATTATTCGATGCATTGAATCAAACTTGTATGGGTTTTTATTTGTTGTGAATTCTATTCGTGCAGTACAAAGAGGATGTATATTATAAAAACAAATACACATACATGTTTCGATGAATCAAATCAAACTATATGGCGTATGAATATATCTCGGCATGACGACTGCACGTATCCATGCGCAATTTAAATCTCTTTTTTTTCACAGACTTGAAACAAAAGACATATTCAGTTTTGTGCATAGGGTTATCAGTAAGTTCCTGTCAAAATTTACCGCCCTAGGGGTTAAAGGTGGAGCAAGCATGTCACCTAATGATTTTGTATTAGCTTTGTAATGATTAACGTCAAGTCTGGTAATATTTATTAAACAGTTTTGGAAATATTTTCAAACAAAAATGATATTACAAAAACTCAAGGCAAATTTTTCATGACTTGGAACTTAATCGTTGGGTTAAGTTCACATTCTCCGAAAATGTGTGTTAAGGTCTTGGATAGAAAATATTTCGTTTGCTTATATTTCCAAAACCCTTGGATGGTTTTCTTCATATTTCTATTGAATGAATTTGAAGCTAAGACAATTCATTCCACGACACGTGCTCTTCCCATTTTGATCTTTGGGATTTATGTCACAGTCATTTACAATTTATATTAAGGTCTTGGCTGAAGATTTTGCATTTGTTTTTTATTTGATAAGCCCCTTTAAGTGGTATTGTTCACACATTGGATAAATCATTGTGCAACATGCTTGTTCATTTAACACTGAGGTAAAGGTCGCAGATTTTTCTACAGCAAATGCTTTAATCGTGGGTTCGTTATCCAGGCGCTGGATTTCTCATTTTTAATACACGATATTATTTTTTCAGATTATGGCCTGGGAATTGTAAATCAAAATGTACTTCAAATGGGACCAAAAATTATTACAGAGCCAGAGAATATGGTAGTAGTTGGTGAGCTACCGATAGTTTCTATTGAATGTGTGTCCTCTGCAAACCCTCCACCAACGTACAGCTGGTCACGAGGACCTGGACTGAATGAGACTGTCAGTTTTTTAACTGATCCACGCTATACAATCAGTGGTGGAAGAATGGCATTTCAGAATCCGTCTGCTAATAAAGATTTTAATGAATACCAATGTAAGGCGGAAAACGAGTTTGGAAGCGTTCTCAGTCAGAGAGCAAAGCTTTTATTTGGATGTGAGTTTTAATATAGTTTTATAATCGTTTCATACATGTAGTGATGGGTTTTGTCTTGTTTTTGGTTTTTTGAAACTATTTTTATAAACAGATTTAGCGTTACCCAAGTATTACATCCTATTAAAGATAATGACACTTCAACAACGTAAACACATTCAAAAGTATGTAGTCAGGAATTTAGAGCGGCATGTAACGTTCTGAAAACACTTTAGACTTCTGACTTAAAACTTAGAATTTAGAAAACTATAAAAGTTCAGTACCCAAATTCCGCAACATTTAAATGTCACCGGCCACAATCCAACATTTTTCTGTTTACATCAGATTTGCATTACATTATTAAAAGTGGTTATACTCGCACAAAACGAACAAAAAATTTATCAAGTTTTAAGAAGAAATAATAATTTAATTACTCGAAAAGACTATACGATGCAGTTACTACCCCTTAGCTATGACTTCAGACCACGATGAGCCCTGAACACACTTGTCTTCTGACTCCAGAATATTTCGAAAACCGCAAAGACTCTTCATACTTCTGACTTAACACTGCGATTTTAAGATTTTAGACTTAGCACGTTAGACTAAACTTTGTGCCTATACTTAAGACTTGAGACTTTCACATACCAGTTTGCATTTCAGACTTCATCCAAATGTGAAACTGACCTGTATATTCAAAACAACTGTCGATAATTCAAAATGATTGAAAAAGATTCAGAGGCCAATTTTCCGAAAGATGCACTTATAAGCCATAAAATATATAAACCTTGACTAAAATAAAGTTATTATTATTATTATTATTATTATTATTATTATTATTATTATTATTATTATTATACGTGTAGATATTATTATTGTATTTATTGTAGTTATTATTATTATTATTATTATTATTATTATTATTATTATTGTTGTTGTTGTTGTTGTTGTTGTTGTGTATCATATTTTTTGCTAGTTTTTGTCGCTAGGTAAGTTCGTTGATACGTCTCTAAAGGGAAAGGAACCGTTGTTACCACAGATGGCCGATTGTTATCACAGATGGCCGATTGTTAACACAGATGGTTCATTGTTATCACAGATGGCTCATTTTTATCACAGATGGTTCATTGTTATCACAGATGGCTCATTGTTATCAAAGATGGACTAATGATTGCACGGCTGGATCAATGTCCGTTCGGTTTATAAATTTGTGACTTGTACCTGTCAGGAAATCCACGAAAATGGTACACTTAAAAAAAAACAACAACTTGTATTCAGTCTCTGACGTCACCGTTGTTGTTGTTGTTATTATTATTATTATTGCTGTTGTTGTCGTTGTTATTATTATCATCATCATCAACATCATCATTATCATCAACATCATCAGTAGTATCAACAATAGTAGTAGTAGTAGTAGTAGTAGTAGTAGTAGTAGCAATAGTAGTAATTGTAATAGTAAAACAAAAGTCTCAAACTTGTTCGCTGTACTTATGCTGAGTTTCCCAATGGACAGATCTTCATGACTTTCCACCAATTCAACCACAAGATGTTTATGCACAGATGTTCGAAGGAACTCGACTTGCATGTTCTACCCCATCCGCCCTTCCCGGTAGGTACAAAGAAACTTGTCAACCTCGAATCCTATTTCGTGTTCTTCTGAAATCTAAGCCAATATTCACGTTTCTCAACTAAAGACACAATTTTGCTGTTAAAAATGTCTATTCCGAATGGAATTTTCTATGTATGTATGTATGTATGTATGTATGTATGTATGTATGTATGTATGTATGTATGTATGTATGTATGTATGTATGTATGTATGTATGTATGTATGTATGTACGTATGTATTGTATATATGTATATATATATGTATGTATGTATGTATGTATGTATGTATGTATGTATGTATGTATGTATGTATTGTATACATGTATATGTATGTATGTATGTATGTATGTATGTATGTATGTATGTATGTATGTATGTATGTATGTATGTATGTATGTATGTATGTATGTATGTATGTGTGAGTGTGCGTGCGTGCGTTCATGTATGTGGTTTTATCATTTGTTATGATATATATATATATATATATATATATATATATATATATATATATATATATATATATATGTTTGTGTGTGTGTATGTATGCATGCAGGTAGTAGTTAGGTAGGTAGGTAAGTATGAGTGTGTGTATGTATGTATGTATGTAGGTAGGTAGGTAGGTAGGTAGGTAGGTAGGTAGGTAGATATGCGTGTATGTATGTAGGTAGGTAGGTATTGTAGTTATTATTATTATTATCATTATTATTATATGTATGTGTGGGTGGGTGGTGTGGGTGTGGGTGGGTGGGGGTGTATTTTGGAGGCGTCTTTATTTGAACTGTATATTTTAAGTAAAATGATATACTCCTGTTATGAAGTGTATATGCAATTATTTGCATCATTTGGTATTGTATCCAAGAAAGCATATTTGCCTTTCTAATGCCTAAGATGGATGGAAAACGGTACTCCTTCGGTTATTGTCCTATTGGAGGTTACATGTCACCTCTAAGTTACGATAATTTACCTCAAAAAATCGATGAAATTGCCATGTTCTTTGGTTACTAAACAATCTATGTGCTCGTTTGCCATTTACCAAAGATGGCATGTTTTGTGGATAATGGCTAACCATTCACTTGTTTGTAATATTCCAGAGGTGAGATATGAATGGTTTAGATTTACGACAAACGTTTTCGTTACTCCTGGACACCCTTATCAGTTTGTCTCCAACAGTGGCTACTTGTATATGTCCGAGGTACAACCAACTGACAGCAAAAAATATTACTGCCTCGTGACCTTGACAGTACCATCTGGTTACCGGCTAGCTACGCATCAACCACCTAGCAAGACGAACCTAGGAACATGGCTGAGGATATCTGGAACAAGTTAGTATATCCAATTATGTCATATTTCATAAACAAAAAAAGATGAATATGCCATTTTTCTCTTTAATTCATGTATTTTCAGTACCAAATATAAGCACAAAATAGTTGATTTTTAAATGATGTAATTTTTGTTACTAAAATGTTAACAAATTGATTTCTGACCTTTTTAATTGTCTGTTTTAATAAACAGGAATGGACGATGCCGAACGTGCTGAACATGTTTCCCAGTCCTCAGCCTTTGTCCTGGGAAGAATAGGGAAGCATTCGATTTTATGTTTGAGATATCTTGCATGAATCAATATCAGTTTCTTTTTTTTATAATATGCACAAATTATACTAAAAAATGTGAGGTCGCACAAAAAAATCGAAACCAAAGAGTAAATGCTATTTCAAACTGGAAGTGTTAGTTTTCAGTCATAAACGGAACATGTCCACGCCAAATACCGTGCTTCGAATAAGTCAGCCGTTAAAATGCATGGACAATGCGTCAGAGCTCCTGGGATCAAAATGCAGCATTTTCCTTTCCATTTTCTGCCACAAGCATCATTTCACTTACCAAATTCATACAGATGATTCGGAGCATGTGCAAACAGAGCTACACAATATACTTTATATGAACGTGACTAAATGATGCGAAGACCTTGAAAGAGCCCGAATGCTATGCAAGCCGTGTCTTGCAATCGCTTTTTATTCTTTGGCTGCTACTTTCTACTTCCAAGAAAAGGTGTGATAAACAAATCAGGTGAGAAAACAAATGCCAACGGCTTTTCAGGCAACCTGTTTTCAATGACTTACAGTGCTGTGGAAGGCAAAACATTATATATTCCATCTTTACTTCCATATCGCAGTTATTACAATTATGAGTAAATATTTCTCCAAATTGCCCTTGTTGTCAGTTGTTTAAGGGGTCTACTGCAGTACCCATAGATATTTTGCATCTCGCACCTAACGATAATGGTTGTAAACATTCGATATTAGGTCACATCTCATTTGGATCATTGCTTTATACATTTGGCTCCATGAAGTCAACTTCCTGTCCAGCGTTGCTGCTCATATAGGTCATTACATTCCACGATCAAGTTTATTTACTTCCCGTAGTGCATTTAGTGTCGATATTCCGTATTAGGCTAATCAGCGGCTTCAATCATTCCAATGTTGGTTTGTTATATAATTTTTTCCACACGTATAAATACCTAAAAATATTGCTGACTAACCAATGGATAAACTCAGTCTCAAATATTACAGTGTATGAAACCTTGCGACCGTCGCAAATACTCCTCATTTGGATTATTTCTAAACTCTTTTCTGTACAGGGTACGCAGAATTCGACTCCAGTGTTTCAATGAGTGGAATATCTTCGGTAAATCACGATAATCATTCACAAAGCGATACAACTGTCTTTCAAAAGTCGGTTTATTTTAAATTTACGATTAGGGTAAAGATATTATGTGAATTACTTTTCTACAGAAGTCACGTTTCTAACTTCAATACTGCGCAGTTGGAATAACTGATACCGGCACTAAAACTCAACTTTGGCATCTTGAGAAAATACGTCTTACGGGTAAAATCCAAGACGACTGCAAACATTCATATCCTATCTGTTCTTACTGATGTTGCGATAGGTCACGCACATTCGTTAGTGTGTTCGTACGTCCGTCCACCAGTCCATCCCTGTTCTCCGTGTAACCTGGACTTTATAATGATTCAGACATTATAACTTTATTTGGTATGATGCATTAGGGCGATGGTTAAATAGTTTCTAGGGTTTTTGTTAAAAATGAGTAGAAATTTCCGAAGGCAAATCACAGCAATGCTTTTCTTAGTATTAATGCACAACTCGTCTCTATTTTAGAAGTCTATTAGGCTCTAATATTGAATTTTTCCAACATCTGCTGGGGTTGACAAAACTCTGCTCGCAAAAGCTTCTAAAACAAAACTCAAATTTAATATTACAATGCTGGAAAATCGCGACTGTGACATTTTCTGTTGTTTAAAGAGTTGTTTAACTTTAATATTTCTCTTTTTAAATCTTTGCTCGCAAAATGTTAATTTTAAGAAAATAGCACGGAACCTCAGTAAAAACAAACATTTTACCACTTTTCTATCCTCTACGCACCCCTCCCCATATTTAGTATTACTATTATCGCATTATTGTTTCCTTATATAGAAGAGTATTTTTGCGATAATATGCAAAAGAATTACACATACAAGTGAATTTTATATAACTTTTACAATTTATTAATCAAGTAGTGGCACACTGATGACACAAAATGAAAGCCATATCGCACGAGTCTGAGTAACTACAACATTTCAGTCCGATCTGCGCATTTTGAGATTCACAAGATTTTGATTTGTTTTATTTAATTTTCATTTAATTTTTAATACACTGATTACTATATCTTATCTTTAAACAATCATAACGACTGCTTCACCTTTTATGCCAATAAATAGTCACGTTAGTTTATTTTTATTGGACACATTAAGAATAGTGTTTTAAAAGTAAAATGTCGTGTTTGATGGTATAAAATGAATGTCAGTAGTTTCAGAATACTCCAAAATGCAATGTAAGGGGAGTAACTGCTACGGGATTGGTCCTCCTGATTTTGAGAAAATTGACACGGGAATTTAGTCGAGATCCGAATGAACTAAATGTTTTCATATACCGGAAACGGTGCTTTGACACGTATAGTAGTAAAGGATTTTATTTTAAAGAGTTTAAAAAAGTAGTTATCGGTACCTGATTACAATTTGAGTGAAGTAATCATGATAAACCTCGTAAGACTTCAAAGTCTTACACAATTCGACGACGGAAAATCTTTTAATATGAAAAATTTTAATCTTCATATGTTAGAAGAACTTCCTGTGTTTGTCACAATTTAAATTTTAAAAATTTGAATGCTTGTTCCAATGTTTGGGATTTAATTATATAAGGTGTAAACTAGACGCCTTTCAGTAATAGATGTTATTTTACATAAGAAAAAAAAAGTAAAAACACTTCAAATATGAGTATGGTTCAATCTTATTCATCGAGAATATTGTCGTGTGTTATGTGAGTGATCATTAGATTTAATAAGTGATTTGAGAATTAGCCTGGAAAAATGTAATAACAACAACGATAATTATATCTATTTGCCGAAATTAATGCTTTGGTGTAGCTGTTGTTGTTTTGGAGCTTTAACGCCATTTTCATCTCTCTCTCTCTCTCTCTCTCTCTCTCTCTCTCTCTCTCTCTCTCTCTCTCTCTCTCTCTCTCTCTCTCTCTCTCTCTCTCTGATGATCATTAATTTTCAAAATATACTTTAAAAACAAATAATAAAAATACACCACGTACAGTTGGTCCCGTTGATTATTATTGACTTTCTTTGATAGGAACATCGCTCAACCATTTCCGTTAAGTCGGGAAATAACATGGGATAATTTTATGGGTTCGGTGACTCGCGTATGGCGGAGTATATCACTTATGTTGCAAAAGAAAAGCCCGCCAAAGGTCTAATTGCGACTTTTTGTCTCCGCCAAGGTTATGTCACGTGATCAAATGGAGTTATAAAATATAGTTCTTAACGGAGGCTATATGCATGCAAAGTTTCTTTTTTGACTTAAATGAAAAGGATATAAATGTCCAATTGTACCTTACCTTGTCTCTTTTCTGGCGATGGTGTCGTCGTCGTAACTAATGTCATTTATGTCAAGGTCATGTATTTAATTTGTGAAAAGTGTGTATCATCTACATAAATTTCTGCATTGGTCCAAAGTTCGTGTTCTAAGTATCTTACCAGAGTGCTCATTTCAAATTAAATTCATTAAATAGTTGTAAAACTTCTATTCTTTGCGTTAATTTGGTAGCACAAATGTAAGATTTAATTTATCGAAATACGAAAAATGCTGATCGATTTCATCAAACCGCAGTAACGTTTACATAAATTACTGTGACATACTTTCAGATGCTTGCTCGTAACGAATTTTCTTTTGTAAGACATTAAGCATCATTTATGAAGTCATGAATTGTTATTACATGCATTAATATGTGTGACGGGGTTGGACGTGCCCCCACTGTGACAGGGTCGTTATACCCTTGTATGGTTTGTAAGAAGTTGGGGTTGGATGTTTACAATATTTATTTAGATGTCGTACCCACCCAAGCTCGATTATGGTTCAGAAGTCAGTGAATATTGGTATATAGCGCCGAGCCCCCAGTCAGCAATGCCGACAATTAAATAATAAAAGTACAAAGGGTGAAATTAAATAACAATTTAATTGACAATCAAATATTCAATCACTCGAACTTCACAATGCACCCATTTAGCTCGACCCTTTGATCATATCTCATCATATAAGTTACAGTGTGAGAGTTTCGCCCTGTCTTTGGGTTTTCCTCATCTCCTGATTTTTTCCGTTTAATTCTCTCTGGGTTCCCTTTCGTGCTCCTCCACTTTCACGCCTACCAGCTACTTCTCCTCCTCTACTTTCCTTGTCTGTCAACTCTGATTTGTCGATTCTGACTGTACCGACAGTCAGTCTCTCTCTCTCTCTCTCTCTCTCTCTCTCTCTCTCTCTCTCTCTCTCTCTCTCTCTCTCTCTCTCTCTGACTCGGGACTTTACCTCTAACCGGAAGTTGTCCCCCAAAATGCTTCCTGTAAAATGCAAGGATAGTATACTATTTTTCCTAGGCGCTCACCTCACACTACCCATATAGCTTATCATCAGATAAGGCTATCAAATTTCATCGGTCACACATCTATTAACATCGAGATAGATATATATTCTTGTATGGTAAAACACAATAAAATAACATAACATAATAACAACATCATAAAAGCACGATATCAATTACTCGTATACATGCAACGATAATTAAGTCACATCAGTATATACTCATGATTATAGGATACTGACAATATCATAATAATCAGACGCATATCTTTGCATCACAACTCATACAAAATATACAAATATGCAAATATCTACGCTCCGACATATTCATTCATATATTTTATTATATTGCATACATCAATAATTTCCTAACTCCAAGACAAATATGCAAAAACTCTATATACGCATTACTAAAGTGCATGTTACCACGAAGTAACCTATAACGTCATAACATTAATGCTGCTGAACTAGCAATCTACATAATCCTACGTAACTCAAATTCATTTCTCAAACAAGCACATAAATGAAACAATACAAAGTAAATACACAAACTAAACAATCCTAGTAATTGGGTAAAACATAATATCAGTACTTACAGTTACGGTGCTGTAATGTTTGCAAGAATAGAGCAAATATCTACCTTTGAAGCTTCCGTTCTTTTGTTCCCAATCCTTTGTCCTTCGATTCCCGCCAATTTTACGAGTGGTGTTCCAGGAGTATTTCTTACAACAGTCTCTCCTGACAGTCTCAGGTATATACTAACTGTCACTAATGTTCTCTGAATCAAAGAGTTAGGCCCACCTACTAGTTGACTTCCGATTGGATGTGGTTGGCCTGCCTCAATCAACTGAGCTGTCAAGGTTATGTCTGTCCACCCCGTTAATCTTGCGGGCTCCCCTTTGATCTCCGACCAATGTATATAACACATGGGTGCGAGGTACCAGGTTGGACACAGAAAAACGAGTTTTCTGGCGACTTTCATTGATCGCTTGACACTGCCGGCGGCGACTGTTCACACATCAAACACTTTGAACTAGCCCTACGCTTATACATCCGGTTTGCTTAGGCTTGCAGAACGTGACAATATGCAAAAGTTATGATATGGGTATATTTCGCTGACAACTGTGTGGAATTTCGAAGTCTGTGAAATAGCAGATAACCACCATCCTCTATCTTAGTGAAAGTACGGAATCTCATTCTTTTCTCTCCTGATGCACCACGCAGATAGTAATGTAGTAACCGATCAATGTATTTTAGGGGATGTTTCCAAACTAGCCATTATAGAAAGAACGTCACTTTTGCGCGGATGACGTCTATAAATAACTATTCAGGAGACACACTTTGCTGGTTACTGACCTATGATTTGAACTTGCTGATATAGGCCGTGTACCAGCGAATGGACATAGTGACGTATAAAACGCAGTAGTCGTGTAGTTAAATGGTAGCCTCAGTAGACATGTTATAAACGTAGGTTCCAGGTGTCTTGCCTGCGTCATCTTAATGCCGTTCAGAAGCAATTTGGTGTGTTCTGTGGAGCACTTGTTGGGGAAAGTAATAATGTATGCAGTTTATTAAAGTAACCTGATCTGGTAATTTTGATCGCATCGAGTCTGATAGCGGAGGGACATTGGATCCTGCGAGACCCTATGGATTAAGGGCGATCCAATGTTCTTCTGCTCTCAAACTCGACGTGATACAAGCATCTAAACCAAGCTACTGGACTTATGATTTGCTACTTATATATTCTAAAATATTCTGGCAATAACAAGACACGTTTTTATGTTGTCGTTGTTGCTGTTTTACTTTTATTCCATGCATCTACTCCAATGTAGTCCCTACACACGACGGCTGTTTATGTGACATCTTGATAGCGAGAAATCTGTATCAGATGCGTATCTGATGCAACGTTTTAGACCAGTCTAAGATAAAATTAGCAATTATCTCGAGTTGTATTTCAATGGGTATATAGTAAATTGAAGTACCACATGTTGAAGAACATTGGTGTCGATAGTTGTGAAATAATTGCTTCATGTTTCGTTGCCGAGTTTGTTAAATATCACTCACTTAATATAATGAAACGGGTGTAAACATTATTATAATTCAAATTAATGTGATTACATATAACCATTTATGACCATACGAATAAACTTTTGAGTATTTTCTCAAAAAATTTTGCTTGTTTTGTTGCTAAACGTTTGACAAGGGACATGTATTAATTTATTTTTTTTAAAAAAGCATTCGAATTCTTAAACGGTAAATTTAAAGTTTTACAAAATTTATTATTTTACATGCTCGAATTTTACAGGTTTTACCGTGCAAGTGGAATTATTATTTTGGTCACGAATTTAAATTGTATATCAAAATATTTAATTTTCACACATCCTTGCTTTTTCTGTGAAAATCACTCATCTTATAATTCTTGTTTCCACGAATTACATTGTCTATCGAGAAAATATTTTAATCTTTGATGGTCTTGTAGAAATTCTCATTATTTAACTGCTATAAAAGATGTAAACGTCTGACGTTTTGATTTAAATTTAACTGTATTACTTACCTTCGTATTCTTGAATCTACATTTCTTTCTGGCTCTTAATTATTCCTTCAGATAAACCAGTCAAATAAATCCCAGAATTTAACTCCAGTGACTACACGTACCATATTTTGCAGGGTGGTTTATTACAATAGTGCGAGTGTCATTACACGGTTTCAACATTCTGTCTATAATTCTTTATGGTCTTAAACTAAGGAACAGAAAAGAGCTAAAACCACCAAGTTTTGTAAAATTCAACAAATTATTTATTTTCCTTTAGTAAAATTGAAAATTTAAAAAAGAGTATACAATATTTCACTTAAAAAACAAATAGTCTTAAAAGTTTTATCACAGGTCTAAAAGTAAAATGTTCTTATTGAATTCCAAATAAATGCAGATACTAAATGTGTCGGTGTGCCTCTAATCTCGAATACATTAATTGGCCAATGTTCCCGATTATCTGCTAAGTCTTTTCATGCATTACAGCAATATTATCCAAAATAGTTTGCTTGAATTCACTATAATTCCAAATTAATTTTTCATTCAAAGAACATCATTGAGCACTTTGTAATTCTAGTAAATAATGGAGTGACTAAACAAGTCCACCCAATGAAAAACTGAACACAACAATAAGACTCACTCTAGATGTTAAGACAAGAATGAGTCAGTTTTAAGTAAACAAGATTATATAGCTCTCTACTTAACTTAGGATGTAATTACCATTTTCTGAAAATACTCTATCACTTAATGGAAACCTCCATTCTAGAAGTTTCTAAGTCAGAATATAGACTTTAAACATGCTTACCATTTCTAATGATATGAATATGTAATCCACAATCATAGAGAAATATCAAGCTAAGTATTAGGCTGTTTACAAAACAAATATCACTGGACAGGAACACCTTGAAATTGATTTCGGACAAGATCTGATGCAAAATACAAATATAAAATAACACAGTCATTAAGAAATGTCAACAAATAATACAAATTAAATATACATAATGAACTGCAAGAAACATACCCTGATTTGTCGCCGAGTACTGGGCAATCAGATCAGAGTCTATTTTGTTTTTGTTTGGAATATTGATTAGGACAAACAAGTTGCATAGATTTAAATCTGTCAGCACATTATGCGACGGCAAATCTGAGTTCATGCAAATTGCAGTGCTATCACACTCATAATTGAATATAGACGGTAACTGATGTGAACGCAATGGAAATAAGGTATGTGATTGGCGAAGAATATTGAATAATCTCTTCTTTCTTTCTTTCTTTCTTTCTTTCTTTCTTTCTTTCTTTCTTTCTTTCTTTCTTTCCCATCTATATTCAGATCATATTTATTTCTAATTTGAAAGGTTTTGATCCTAATTAATAGTGCAAACAATTAACGAAGATTCTTTAAAATATAAAATGACAAATACGCATGTTATGAAGTAGTCTTTGCATCGGAATATTACTTAAGATTTAATGAGACATGTGATCAACACATTCTTAAATGAAGATAGTCTCCCTTCAATTAAAAAACTATTTTTTTTTCAGAGGTGGGAGATTACGGACCAATAATACATACACACGTGTTTCCCACACCCGCTCTCAGAGGCAGCAACGTTAGGATGGAATGTATCGCATACGGCAGGTGCGCAGGGCTTCATTTAGATACATTTTGCTTCGGGAAATTTCCCACAACTCTTTTATTTGTCACATGTTGAAAGTTTAATGGGAGAAATGCGTTTAGTTTTAATTGTGGCACTATTTCTCACTTACTTATTATTTGTATAGCAACAACTCTGCTGACACATCGCTCTCAGTCAAAAAGCAAACGTGTTTCTTGAAGAAAGTATTCTGTGTCCAGTGTCCTTATTTTTTATATCTATTTAACTGTATAAGTTATACATACATACATACATACATACATACATACATACATGCATGCATGCATGCATGCATGCATGCATGCATGCATACATACATACATACATACATACATACATACATACATACATACATACATACATACTAAAAAGTAATCTCTTATAAAGATGACACCATGAACGGGTTTGACTATAAAATATGCATAACGAGGCCACACACCCAAGGGAAAACATGCTCAATAAAGACCTCTGCGATTCTATGGTCAATCTCCAGTTCCGATAGTTTTGAGGTCATGTTAGGTCAATATATATATATATATATATATATATATATATATATATATATATATATATATATATGAAATGATTGTTGTACAACTTTATATTTTGCACTAACTTGGCGTGTTACACACAAAGCTTGTACATGAATTATTTATCTGAATAGACATTTTTAAACCATATAATATATTACAACAGTGTGTATTTAAAAAAAAAATAAAAGAAAATCAAGAAAGGATACAATGCAATACTTATTGAAGTCTCGTTCGACTATACTCTCTCGTGACTAGTAAAGGTTGCTACAAAAATAGATTTGCACATTAGTAAAGAACTAACGAGGATGCGAATGAAATATTTAATGGAACAAATTCAAACCAAGCGAAATTTCTTCTTTCACGTTTATAACTGGAAAAAAAAATCTGAACGCCTGTGTTAAGAATTAACCAACAAGAAATTCTGTTGAATGATATCTTGCCTGCTTCGCTTGGATCCGTATCGTTCTTGGACTTACTTGTAGTGTAGAAGTACATCAGCTGCTTGTTCAGATCCTTGATTTATCACATGGTCGGTATTGTTTTCCTACAGTGCCTGCAGGTTCATATTTTTGATTTTATACGTGTGAACATATCACTTTATGTGATTCTGATTGGTCTAGATGAGATCATGAAATTATTGTGCATTAATGTATTCAATGATTGGTTGCGACCGTGGGAAAAAGTTTTTAACCCCACCTTCTGGAATGGTTTGATCTGAATCAACATTTTTGGCGGCCATTTTTAAACTGGACTCGCAAATGAAAATTGATGAAATATCATATCGGCTGTCTCAATATGGATATGCTACTCCCACAGGGGTTCATTATTTTATGTTTAACAATATCACGATAAGAAAAATACCATAAAACTGCAAGACAAGACCGACAATAACGAATAAAACTAAGGGATAGCGGGGTGGGTGGGTGTGGTGCGTATATTAGTAACACAGATATATAATCCACCGTATATACAAGCATGGTTTAAATGTTAAATTAACGAAGTAAACAAACTCACCTCTGTTCGAAGAATAATCTGGACATGAATGGGTCTCCTAACTGACAGATCTTTATCCAACCACAGAACTTTTACGTAGCATATATGGGATGTAAAATAATAAATTTGTTGATGTCTTATGTATAGTCTATTTTTCAAATCAAGCACTACAAATATCAGGTCACAAATGCATTGCAGTAAATGTGGGAGTTTTTGTATCCTGTTATCCATTTCACACGAAAATCGCAACACTGTAACGTTTTTAAACACACATTTTAGGGTCCACTTATATTCTACTGTCGGCCTGCTGTACTGTGACATCTTACCCGAAAACAATGTGACAGCATCACATCGCATTTATAATTTTGTTTTGAAAAATGATTTTTTGGTTACAAAATGTTCTGTTTATTCGGATGGAAGCTTTTTCTTTGATTTATAGTTTGTAAAACAGTACAATCTAATTTTACTAGTTCAACTTTCTTTGGGACTATATTTTATGCACAACAAATGAAAGGTACACCGTCTGTCAGAATGAACGAAATTATTCGTTCTTCTATCCATCTAAATAATTTCTACTGAAATAAAAACTATTTGATAAAAAGAATCTCAAATGGGTAACGATTTAATATTAAATTTATGAAACTCGTTGAATAATGTCCAGTTTTTACGAGCCTTGGCTCGCAAAAGCTGGACATTATTCAACTTGTTTCATAAATTCAATATTAAATCGTTACCTATTTGAGATCCTCTATATATATTCCCGTGTAGATCAGATGTTGAGTTTGAGGTTGGATCGGTGCTATGGACCCCGACCAGCATGCTATCAAAGATTTTTCGTGTCTTAAATGGTGGGTCAGTGATTAGGCAGCAAAGCTTGTCCTCCTCGCCTTCGGGCCTCACCAGGTGTGTCAAGATCAATTAGCATCGTACTCAATGTATCAGCTCATAATGTGGAAGGCCTCCTTAGGCACGTTGGCGGCCATCTAATCTAACCTATTGCTCACGAACTGGTAAGTCTCAATGAACTTCAGCGGCCCCAGTGTTGTTTGGGATGGTGCTGATCTTAGCAGTCAAAGCTGTTCCAATGGCCTTAATGATACGGTGACCATCGTGTCCGCGCAGGTAATAGAGCACAACTAGGACCTTCCTTTATTTCTGGTCAGGCGCGCAACTTAAGACTGCATACTTTGTGGGCGGTGCCATGATACCTACCTTAAATGGCGGTGATTGCAGCTTACCGTTAAAGTCAAGCTTCTCGCCACATACCTAGCAGTCGGCGGATTTCCTGAAAGCCTCGTAGCCATCTCAATGCACAGATTCCCTGAAAGCCTCGTAAACCATCTCAATGCACCTTAATTTTATCTGAATTTCGAGGGGGAAATAAAACACCCCCTTCCATATCTCCTCCATCTAGCGCTCGAGGCTCTCATTGAAAGCGGTGATGGCTAATGTATCCTGTTATAACATTGGCTTGATGGAAACACCATCACATCAAAGTACTATTTTACAGTAGCAATTTCTGCATATTGCTTTTGGCTGTATTACCCTCTTACTCACTGAGCGGTTCGATTGGCACATTCCGTGTTCCGAAGTCCACATAGGTGATGTGTAGTCCCGGTACTGGATGCTTACAAACTAACCTCGTGTCCGTCTGGCTCTGCATCTTGGTGCAGGGACACGTCGTTTTGAAGCTGGGTCTGTGCCTTGAGATGTCAAAAGAACACCCATCGCAACCAGTGAATCATATTTACTGTTTCATCTGTCCTTCCTGAGGGAGCTCGCCTAGACGCGTAAGGTCATTTCTGATGTGCTTGGCTGGTCGTATACTGCTTTTTGCATCTCCTAATACATTCTTTTGTCATGCAGAAATAGCCGAGTTGGTGTGAATAAAACGGGAACATGATGTTATTCTAGCATAACTCATAATGGTACGAAAGACAATCAAATTATGCCGAGCTCACCATCGTCTTTAACATGTACCAGTACCTGCCTGTACATCATTCTGATATAAAAGTACAGTAGACATTTCTTCCTGAACACGAGAAAGACAGCCCCACAAGGAAGTACCCGTGTACAGTAGATTAAGGTAATAAAAAGGATTCTCTGTCGTCCAGTAACAAATGATTGTTACCGAATAGCGCTGCTCATATATTTTCTTATCTCTGTTCGAAAAATACACATAGTCTATACCATAATGCCTGTTAGAACCACTTGTACATAAGATGTGCACATTTATAATGTACTTCAGAAATTGCAGAATGTGTCGTGGTGCAAAAGCAAACAGTGTAACCTCTTTACCTTTTCGTAATCAATGCTGATTTTTTTATAGACATGCTTGATTGGTAAGTGAAGAGATAAATTATAACTCTTCTGTTTTCCGACTTTGGGTATGTTGTGCATTCGATTAGGATTTTTTTTATTTCCGACTTTATTAATTTCTAAAGGAGCTTGCCAGTAAATGCAGAAATTTGTCCATATTTGGTATGGTTCAATGTGTAATATGCAATTTTATATACGGCTTTATCTGGTCAACATCAGGAAGAGTACATCACTGCTTTTTTAAAGTTTCTATGCTTATTTCTTTTTTCACCACTTCCTCGTTCGGAACAGTCTGCAATGTACCAGAATAACCAAGTATGCCCCAGGACCTCTGAGACAGGCACAGAAACCTCATTTACCTAAACATTATTATTATCCAACAACTATGCAGAAAATATTTGCATTAATGTAATAAAATCTTTAATCAAGAGCGCACAAGATCTTGTAAACAAATCAGTGTGTTTACCAGACTTTTTAGTATTATTTATGAGAGGTTTAATCCTTTACATGTACTTTTATCCTCGTATGGCGAAGTTCATACGAAACCATGTTAGGAGATACGTTGAACAATACTATAATTATTGCAGATTGCCTTTGTCTTACCATTGGAGAAGACGAGACGGGCGACCACTTCCCCTGGGAGCAACTCTTTCCGACAGAAATCGCGTGCTAACGATTCGTAATGCACAGTTGCAAGACGAAGGTGATTACGTCTGCACGTGTTCCAAGGAATCAGGCTCTGCAAATAAAGTTATCAGTCTGGTGCTGGAATGTATGTGCTCTCTCTCTCTCTCTCTCTCTCTCTCTCTCTCTCTCTCTCTCTCTCTCTCTCTCTCTCTCTCTCTCTCTCTCTCTCTCTCTCACACACACACACACACACACACACACACACACACACACACACACAAACACATGCGCATACACACGTCTTGAACTGTTCAATTACATATTATTCCACATAACCTTCTTGTTTGTTCTTATCCATTCCACTTTCAGACGTCCGTCTTTATTTTCAATATTGTGACTTTGTTGTCTTCGTTGCAAACCATAAGCAAACTGTATGACATATGTGGGATTTATTCTACAAACTAGATATCTCGGAAGTTTCATAGACTATTACATACATGTGTTAATTATATAAGACAGCATGCACGTGTTATGAGAAATTATGCGGAATTAAAATTATATCTCATTATTTACTAAAACATTCTCATAAGAAATATACCAGAAATACTTACTTATAATTGTCTGCTCTGGTGGCTTAAGTGGTTAGAGCATCCGCCTCGGAGGCGGCAAGTTACAGGTTCGAGCAACGGCCAAGTCACACCAAAGACTAAAAAATAGTGTTTGTAGCTGGCTTGATTTTGCACTCAGCATTAAGAGGTTAGTGTTAGAACTGGTTGACCCTGTATCAGGATAATGTGACTAGGTGGGATATGATGCTACATTTCTGAGGCATGAAACCGCAGTGTTAGACATCGTTATAAACAGCCACACTGCAGACATCGCAACGATATACGCTCGCATGCACACACACCTATAATTTGAGTCCAACTGTAAGCAGCATAGATCCTAACCTGTCATTGCATAATGCGCCTGCAGATCAGGGTCAGTATTTGTTCTACTGATTATAAGCCAAACAAATCGCACAGATCTCTGATCTTCCAGCACATTATGAAACGGCAGATCTGGGTCTATTTAGTTTGAAGTTGGACTCAGCTTATATATGAACATACATGATAGGTAATTTTAAAGGTTTTATAAGATATCTTATAACCAGTTAATTCAGATATAAATTTAGAAGATATTTTGTATTCAATTTTTATTAAGATATTTATTTGTATTATATGCTTTAAAATTTATAAATTTAAAAGGTGTGTTATAAATATATTTTTTGAGCAGAGTTAATTCAACTATGTTATAAATGATAAATTATAAGATGCATTGATTGAAACGTTTTTGTAGTTAAGTACCACAAACATTTTTTTGTAATACGGTATGTCTGTGTTATGTACATAATATAATGTAATCATATTAGGTACCAACAGGGCAAAGGCCTGTAATTTTTTGTTGCTTCTTTTACATTTCCAGCTGTAAAACAGATAGGTAACATATTTTACTCTGATTTATAGCAAATCAACACCATATTTGTCTGTTATATTATTTAGAATAAAAATTCATCGTCTTGAGATATAAAAGAAAATCAAATATTTTGGCTCAGAAAACAATTGCAGCCTCTGCACCCTCCTCTACCCACCCCCTAAAAATAAAATCATTAGTAGCTCAAAGTAGAAGAAAATCTTACAAAAATTCACAATATTGCAAAAGAAAAAATGTACTTTACACAAATATATGCTAACTGATACATAATTTTAAACATGCCATTTTGTTTTGTTTCGTTCCTTTTTTATAGCTTTTATTCCAAATTTGTCCCAAAGTTGGATTTAGCCCAACTATCTTTTACAACAACCCATTGGGCCTTTTGTTGGCATACATGACACTTGTCAAACCTATGATTAATGGTACATATGTATGATTATATTTCTTATATTTAGCATTAATTTATGTCAAAATACATCTGTTTTGTTCAAAAAGTAGTTTGTGTTAAATAATTTTTAACAAGATTACTTGGGAATTTCTGCATAATGGCATATGCATTTTTTAAAGTTTATAAGACAACTGCATGTGTTGTTTATAAAGTTTATAAGACAATATAATGTGTTGTTTATAAAGTTTATAAGACAATATCATGTGTTGTTTATAAAGTTAATAAGACAATATCATGTGTTGTTTATAAAGTTTATAAGACAATATCATGTGCTGTTTATAAAGTTTATAAGACAATATAATGTGTTGTTTATAAAGTTTATAAGACAATATAATGTGTTGTTTATAAAGTTTATAAGACAATATCATGTGTTGTTTATAAAGTTTATAAGACAATATCATGTGTTGTTTATAACGTTTATAAGACAACGGCATGTGTTGTTTATAAAGTTTATAAGACAATATCATATGTTGTTTATAAAGTTTATAAGACAATATCGTGTTGTTTATAAAGTTTATAAGACAATATCATGTGTTGTTTATAAAGTTTATAAGACAATATCATGTGTTGTTTATAAAGTTTATAAGACAACGGCATGTGTTTATAAAGTTTATAAGACAATATAATGTGTTGTTTATAAAGTTTATAAGACAATATCATGTGTTGTTTATAAAGTTTATAAGACAATATCATGTGTTGTTTATAAAGTTTTTAACAATGGCATTTGTTGATTATAAAGCTTATAAGACAGTGGTATGTGTTGTTTATAAAATTTATACGACAATGGTGTTTGTTGTTTGTAAAGTTTATAAGACAATGGTGTTTGTTTTTTACAAAGTTTTTAAGACAATGGCATATGCTATTTATAAAGTTTATGAGACAATGGCATGTGTTGTTCATAAAGTTTATAAGATAATGCGATATGCTGTTCCACTGCTTTTTTTCCCCCACTGGTTTAACTTTTTCAGATCGTAATTTTTTTAAAAGTTTTGTAACAGCAGGTTGATGATTAAATTTTGGCTCACGCATTCCTTTATTAATGTAAGGAAGAAATATAAGCCAAAATTACAGAGACAAAGATGACTATCCTGACCATTGTCGTCATGGACATGGTCGTAAGTATATTTACCAATTCTATAACTGTTATATGAAGACATGTGTCAGCAACCCCAATGTAAAAATATGAAGACAATTGTCATATGCATTGTGTTCATGCAAAAATGCTAGATTCATAGTGATGTAAAAATCTGAAGGTCAAAGACCGAGACAGGTCACACTAATTGCTTACATTTCTTGTTTGCAGGGCAATACATTATTACATGTACAATTACTTCCTTTCAGCTTGTCCATACTTTGCAATTCCATTGAAAGACCTGCATTTTGACCCCGGAGTGACCTTGAAATGGCCTTGTAAGGCTGTTGGCCGACCTGCAGTCACGTATGTATGGTACAAGAATGCAAAACCTTTACAAAATATCCCAGGAGAAATAGAGATACATCAAAATTATCTTTACATTCGTGCTGTGGACAAAAACAGGGATGAGGGGATGTATCAGTGCGCAGCATCCAATGTCCATGGAACTACTTTTAGCACTGGACAACTCAGGGTGCTCTGTAAGTTCATACATGAATTGTGTTTATTTTTATTAGGCAGTTTTTCTACAACCAGTCAAAAGTTTTTACTCTTATTTTTAACAAATCCAAAACCGCTAATAATAGTGATGGATTGTTCACATCAAATCAATTTTACCCAATTTTGATGTCCACTGTAGCACCATTTTATAAACTAATCCATCTGCAAATGTGCTAGTGCATCAGTCTGTGGTAAAACTTGTTTACTTTTGGATCCTATATAGGCTTTTGAATCCTTTATTACTTATAGCATCTCAGTAAATATCCCTACTTGGCCCATACACTCTTCAAATTAAAAAAAAAATAGGTGATTAATTTGCACCGTATTGTGTACATTTGCAAGCGAGTGATTGACAAATTTTGAATAGAATTGGAGGTGTGGTGGCTCAGTGGTTAGCTTGCAGGACGTGTGTCCAGAAAGGTTTGGGTTCGAATCCTACGATCAGACCAGCCTGGCTTAGTTACTGTATAGTGTCCATGGGCAAGGTACTGTAGTCTAATTACAATGACAATAACTTCCTTGTGTTTTTGTGCCTTAAATCACCAAACCCAACCAATCCAAACCAAACCAAACCAATCCAAACCAAACCAAACCAATCCAAAACGTAATCGAAATAATCAGCATGGACCATTGCACCAGTAATTGTACTGGTGGAACATTTCAGCTCCAAGTAGATTGGCTTTTACTGGTTTCAGCAATGTGTGAATAGAACATATAAAAATCCCATATTTTGTTCAAACTTATTCTTTTTAAGTTATGAATTTCAACTATGAAATAGTATTTGTGGTAAATGGTAGAATTACATATACGACTGGATGAACTTTCATTTTCATCTGTCAGTGCCATAGGATTAGCATTTTTAAAAAATAGTCTTTGTTTAGTGCAAAGTGATGTACTTCGGTAAAGTCTTTAATCATTGCATAGTAAAATACTTCAGTACAGTCTTTACTCAGAGCATAGTAAAATATTTCAGTGCAGATTTTATTCAGAGCATAGTAAAATACTTCAGTACAGTCTTTACTCAAAGCATAGTAAAATACTTCATTGCAGTTTTTACTCAAAGCATAGTAAAATACTTCAGTGCAGTCTTTACTCAGAGCATAGTAAAATACTTCATTGCAGTTTTTACTCAAAGGATAGTAAAATACTTCAGTGCAGTTTTTACTCAGAGCATAGAAAATACTTCAGTGCAGTCTTTACTCAGAGCATAGTAAAATACTTCAGAGCAGTCTTTACTCAGAGCATAGTAAAATACTTCAGTGCAGTCTTTACTCAGAGCATAGTAAAATACTTCAGTGCAGTCTTTACTCAAAGCATAGTAAAATACTTCAGTACAGTCTTTACTCACAGCACATTAAATGCTTCATTGCAGTCTTTTCTCAGAGCATAGTAAAATACTTCAGTGCTGTCTTTACTCAAAGCATAGTAAAATACTTCAGTACAGTCTTTACTCACAGCACATCAAATGCTTCATTGCAGTCTTTTCTCAGAGCATAGTAAAATACTTCAGTACAGTCTTTACTCAGAGCACAGTAAATACTTCAGTGCAGTCTTTTCTCAGAGTAAAGTAAATTACTTCAGTACAGTCTTTACTCAGAGCACAGTAAATACTTCAGTACAGTCTTTTCTCAGAGCAAAGTAAATTACTTAAGTACAGTCTTTACTCAGAGCACAGTAAATACTTCAGTGCAGTCTTTTCTCAGAGCAAAATAAAATATTTCAGTGCAGTCTCTACTCAGAGCATAGTAAAATACTTCAGTACAGTCTTTACCCATAGAAAGTAAATACTTCAGTGCAGACTTTTCTCAGAGCATAGCAAAATATGTCAATGTAGTCTTTACCTCTATAAACTATTGATTTGTATCTATTATGGATATAAAATCCAACTTGAATGTTTTTGATCATTTTGACTGTACTGGACACTTTGTGTCCTTTTTTGGTTTGGTTCTGCCATCCATGTGCCATTGTCTGTCTCAGATACCTTGCCTTTGGCAACAGAGGCATATCAATGACACAAGTTGCAGAAACTGTGTCCAGGGTTTGCACATTATACTATATGATACTTTCAAAGTAACAAAACCACATATAACGTTTAATTGCTGTTGATAGTTTTGGATTTTTACAACTTAGTCTTTAGTCTTTTTCAGTCATATATTAAGTGGTTTATAAATTTATCACATTCACATTGAAATTGCCTGCATTTGTACCATGCATCAAATTAGTGAGTATATCATATAAATTGTATTTTGATGATTTTTGTACAGTCAAACTTGTCATAACAGCCACCTTTACTCAGTTGTCACCTTTTCGCAATGGCCATTCTTAATTCTCTCCCTGCAAATTTACTATATAAATGTCTTGTATATAACAGTTACCTGCCTTCCTAGTTAGTAGAGTGGTTTCTCCTAAACAAAAAGTGGTTTCTCCTACCTTAAATGGTCACAATGGCATATGTACATTGACTATTCAGTCTGTACATTGACTGTTCAGTCTGTTTACACTGAACTTTTGCTTCATGGGAAAAACATTATTCAGATAAATGTATATCATGTGAATCAATATGTTCATGACTTTTTCTTGTGCTGTAGCCAAATAACACTTATTCTTAGCAATGGCTAAGTTTCTTAAGATCTAAAACTCCAGGGTGAAGGTCATTTAGTAAACCTTTCTTTAAACACTGCTTTGTCAGTCTCCATTGGCAATGCCTTGAAAGCAAGGCCACATGCCTGGTTTATAAAGCAGTGATATTTATTTTAAAAAACAAGCTGATCATGTTCTGTTGATTATGTATACAAATTAGAGGTATCAGTCACAATTAGATAATAAACAAATAAATATAATCTAACCTGGTTTTATCTACAAACATTTAGTACTGACAGACACTATTTTCTAGCCCAGAGCTAGTGGGTTGTTGTATTGTACTGAGTGACCCTATTTTCAAGCCCATTGTTAGTGGGTTGTTGTATTGTACTGAGAGACACTATTTTCAAGCCCAGTGCTAGTGGGTTGTTGTATTGTAATGACACTATTTCAAGCCCAGTGCTAGTAGGTTGTTGTATTGTACCAAGAGACACAATTCAAGCCCTGTGTTGTGGGTTGTAGTATTTACTTAGATACACTATTTCAAGCCATTTGCTAGTGGGTTGTTGTATTGTACTGAGAGACACTATTTCAGGCCCTGTGCTAGTGGGTTGTTGTATTGTACTGAGAGACACTATTTCAAGACATTTGCTAGTGGGTTGTTGTATTGTACTGAGAGACACTATTTCAAGACATTTGCTAGTGGGTTGTTGTATTGTACTGAGACACTATTTCAAGCCCTGTGCTAGTGGGTTGTTGTATTGTACTGAGAGACACCATTTCAAGCCATTTGCTAGTGGGTGATGTATTGTACTGACAGATGTTATTTTTAAACCTTGTGGTAGTGGGTTGGTATATTGTACTAGTAATTGTCTTCACAGTTTGGATTGTTTTGTATTCTTTTTTTATTTTTTATGAAATTCTTAAGGTCTGACTGGTCAATTAAATTTTTGAGTACATGAAGTTAAAATATTGATAGAACTGGTAGTTGAATTTCAAACACTTTTCTGTAAGTTTTATTCATTTATAACCATGTTAAATTTAATAATACTAAATTTAACTGCCACAATGGTCAAGTTATTTTAGCATAAAGGTTGTTTCACTTTGCTGACCATTTTGCATGTATATTCAAATGTTTCATTATTTTTTTAAATTTTAATTTTTTTTTTAATTTATTCAATTTACAACAATTTTTACAACAAAAGTTTAGAACTTTTGAAATTATTAAAAGCTCAGTTTTGTGACATGATTATTTGGCTTTTACTTCTTCAATGTACATTGTTCAATTTATAATGAATTTTTAAAAGTTAAACTATATAGTTATATAGAGCAACTATGCTTTCAAAAGTTGTTGACATAAGTGCCTGTACCAGAGTGTTAAATATATCCACAGAATAATTAATATTTACATACATCTTATATTAGAATTTATACCAAATGATCTAAAAGAACCAATAAATCCTTTACTTATACACTGAGCAAGATATATAGTCACTGATAAGTAGAGTCCATCAGCACATGACATAGACCTTGCTTTGTCATTGCATAATGTGCTAGCAGATCAGGGTGTTTTCGTTTGTTCTATTAATTACCTCTAACAAACTACATAGACCCAGATCTGAGTGTGCATTATGAGATGACAGCTCTGGGTCTGTGAGTTTGCAATCTGTCATGACTTGAAAGCAAATGTTGATGATAGGTTGCATATAATTTCAGCTTTCAAACCAAACTTCAACAGATACCCTTTCCCAGAGCAGACGTACATTCCTCTTGGAGGACATGCTATCCTTCCATGTAGGGTTGAGGGAGCTCCATTACCAGAGGTAAGTATTTATTGACTCCAGCCTTCTTGCCATTTTTTAGCTGAAGTGATTGGGTGCTGGATGAAAACGGTATCTATTGGTAGTATGGGGCAGTGATACCAAAATACATTTGTGGAAAGTGTGTACCTTTTTCCTGTGGTCAAGTTTTAGTACATGCTATTGGGATGGCTTCAGATCCCAAATATGACTATGGTTTCATAGAAAAGGCTGTGACTAAAACCCAAGTTCCTGAAGCTTTCAGTTTCATATGTTAGTTGAGCATTCAAAAATATTTGTGACAAGATATAATATATTCCTTGCAAATCTACAAATGTGTGAGCAGTCTCAGTGTAGTAATTCATCCATCACTAGCATGCAAAGAAGCCAAATAACAAACTAAGTCTTCTAAAATGCAGTATCAAGCTGGCTTAGCTTTCCAGGTTTCACATTCTTTATTATTTCTACTGCTATGAACTTAACAAACCCTGCTTCTGGACTAACTGTAGAAAAGGAAGGAAACAGAATCAATTGAAATCCATTATTTGAATAGCTGCATGTACAGGCAAACAACTGATGTACATGTGGATGTAAGATAAAAAAAAAACTTTCTTCAAAAATTAAAACTTAATAATGAAGCCAATGCTTTACTTAAGACCACCATGACAGTATAAACAGGGGGCACTGACAATGGTAGCTTTGCTTAAGACCACCATGACAGCATAAACAGGGGGCACTGACAATGGTAGCTTTATTTAAGACCACCATGACAGTATAAACAGGGGGCACTGACAATGGTAGCTTAACTTAAGACCACCATGACAGTATAAACAGGGGGCACTGACAATGGTAGCTTTATTTAAGACCACCATGACAATATAAACAGGGGGCACTGACAATGGTAGCTTAACTTAAGACCACCATGACAGTATAAACAGGGGGCACTGACAATGGTAGCTTTATTTAAGACCACCATGACAGTATAAACAGGGGGCACTGACAATGGTAGCTTAACTTAAGACCACCATGACAGTATAAACAGGGGGCACTGACAATGGTAGCTTTATTTAAGACCACCATGACAGTATAAACAGGGGGCACTGACAATGGTAGCTTTATTTAAGACCACCATGACAGTATAAACAGGGGGCACTGACAATGGTAGCTTTACTTAAGACCACCATGACAGCATAAACAGGGGGCACTGACAATGGTAGCTTTACTTAAGACCACCATAACAGTATAAACAGGGGGCACTGACAATGGTAGCTTTACTTAAGACCACCATGACAGTATAAACAGGGGGCACTGACAATGGTAGCTTTACTTAAGACCACCATGACAGCATAAACAGGGGGCACTGACAATGGTAGCTTTACTTAAGACCACCATGACAGTATAAACAGGGGGCACTGACAATGGTAGCTTTACTTAAGACCACCATGACAGCATAAACAGGGGGCACTGACAATGGTAGCTTAACTTAAGACCACCATAACAGTATAAACAGGGGGCACTGACAATGGTAGCTTTACTTAAGACCACCATGACAGTATAAACAGGGGGCACTGACAATGGTAGCTTTACTTAAGACCACCATGACAGTATAAACAGGGGGCACTGACAATGGTAGCTTTGCTTAAGACCACCATGACAGTATAAACAGGGGGCACTGACAATGGTAGCTTTGCTTAAGACCACCATGACAGTATAAACAGGGGGCACTGACAATGGTAGCTTAACTTAAGACCACCATAACAGTATAAACAGGGGGCACTGACAATGGTAGCTTTACTTAAGACCACCATGACAGTATAAACAGGGGGCACTGACAATGGTAGCTTTGCTTAAGACCACCATGACAGTATAAACAGGGGGCACTGACAACGGTAGCTTTGCTTAAGACCACCATGACAGCATAAACAGGGGGCACTGACAATGGTAGCTTTGCTTAAGACCACCATGACAGTATAAACAGGGGGCATTGACAATGGTAGCTTTGCTTAAGACCACCATGACAGTATACACAGGGGGCAATGACAATGGTAGCTTTACTCAAGACCACCATGACAGCATAAACAGGGGGCACTGACAATGGTAGCTTTGCTTAAGACCACCATGACAGTATAAACAGGGGGCACTGACAATGGTAGCTTTACTTAAGACCACCATGACAGTATAAACAGGGGGCACTGACAATGGTAGCTTTACTTAAGACCACCATGACAGTATAAACAGGGGGCACTGACAATGGTAGCTTTACTTAAGACCACCATGACAGTATAAACAGGGGGCACTGACAATGGTAGCTTTGCTTAAGACCACCATGACAGCATAAACAGGGTGCACTGACAATGGTAGCTTTGCTTAAGACCACCATGACAGTATACACAGGGGGCAATGACAATGGTAGCTTTACTCAAGACCACCATGACAGCATAAACAGGGGGCACTGACAATGGTAGCTTTGCTTAAGACCACCATGACAGTATAAACAGGGAGCAAAGGACAATAGTAGCTTTACTTAAGACCACCATGACAGTATAAACAGGGGGCACTGACAATGGTAGCTTTACTTAAGACCACCATGACAGCATAAACAGGGGACAATGACAATGGTAGCTTTACTTAAGACCACCATGACAGTATAAACAGGGGGCACTGACAATGGTAGCGTTACTTAAGACCACAATGACAGTATAAACAGGAAGCACTGTCAATGTTAGCTTTACTTAAGACCACCATGACAGTATAAACAGGGGGCACTGACAATGGTAGCTTTACTTAAGACCACAATGACAGTATAAACAGGGGGCACTGACAATGGTAGCATTACTTAAGACCACAATGACAGTATAAACAAAGGCTTCTGACAATGGTAGCTTTACCTAAGACCACAATGACAGTATAAACAGGGGGCACTGACAATGGTAGCTTTACTTAAGACCACAATGACAGTATAAACAAAGGCCACTGACAATGGTATCTTTACCTAAGACCATCATGACAGTATAAACAAGAGCCACTGACAATGGTAGCTTCACTTATCACCATGACAGTATAAACAAGGGGCACTGATAATGTTAGCTTTACTCAAGACCACCATGACAGTATAAACAAGAGCCATTGACAATTGTAGCTTTACTTAAGACTACCATGACAGTATAAACAAGAGCCACTGACAATGGTAGCTTCACTTATCACCATGACAGTATAAGCAAGGGGCACTGACAATGGTAGCTTTATTTAAGATTGCCATGACAGTATAAACAGGGGGCAAGGACAATAGTAGCTTTACTCAAGACCACCATGACAGTATAAACAGAAAGCACTGGCAATGTTAGCTTTACTTAAAACCACCATGACAGTATAAACAGGGGGCACTGACAATGGTAGCTTTGCTTAAGACCACCATGACAGTATAAACAGGGGGCAATGACAATGGTAGCTTTACTTAAGACCACAATGACAGTATAAACAGGGAGCACTGACAATGGTAGCTTTACTTAAGACCACTGTGACACTATAAACAGGGGGCACTGACAATGGTAGCTTTACTTAAGACTACCATGACAGTATAAACAAGAGCCACTGACAATGGTAGCTTCACTTATCACCATGACAGTATAAACAAGGGGCACTGACAATGGTAGCTTTACTTAAGACCACCATGACAGTATAAACAGGGGGCAAGGACAATAGTAGCTTTACTCAAGACCACCATGACAGTATAAACAGGGGGCACTGACAATGGTAGCTTTACTTAAGACCACCATGACAGTATAGACAGGGGGCACAGACAATGGTAGCTTACATGACAGGAGATAATGGGTCCTAGTTTCCACCATAGCTGAGATGTTCCAAGTTTTCATTGAACTGAATCACTTTTATTCATCACCATGTTGCTCGTTACTATATTCATTGTCTGCACTACTGGAAAGTGGGAGAGAAGCCCATCATGCAATCACTGTACATAAATTGTTGTGTTTGAAAATGGTTGCAGATGCTGTCATGGAAGAGGTTTGTGAGATGCTGCCTAATTACCAAAATAAACCCTGAATGACAAAGAAAACAGTGTAATAAACCCAAACCAATAGATTAGCACTGTCACAAAATAGGCCTTAGTTTAATGAATTTTAATCGGAATAACCATGTCAGTGCAAAGTACAAAAAAAAGAATCTTTCATGTAAATTAGAGAGCACTATGGCTCAATAAATTAATCCCAGAATTTATGCAACATTTAGATTTGTAGAGGCCAAGGATATGTACACATTGTTGTCATGCTGAACATCACTGGCAAAGCATGCTTGTGGCAGATGTCATGTACATCATTGGCAAAGCATATTTGTGGTACATGTCATGTACATCATTGGCCATGCATGCTTGTGGCAGATGTCATGTACATCACTGGCAAAGCATACTTGTGGCAGATGTCATGTACATCACTGGCCATGCATGTTTGTGGCAGCTGTCATGTACATCACTGGCAAAGCATATTTGTGGTAGATGTCATGTACAACATTGGCTATGCATGCTTGTGGCAGATGTCATGAACATCATTGGCCATGCATGCTTGTTGCAGATATCATGTACATCACTGGCAAAGCATATTTGTGGTAGATGTCATGTACATCATTGGCTATGCATGCTTGTCGAAGATGTCATGTGCATCATACATTGTTGGCAATGCTTGCTTGTGGTAGATGTCATATACATCATTGGCCATGCATGCTTGTGGTAGACACCATGTACATCACTGGCCATACATTCTTGTGGAAGACACCATGTACATCATTGGCCATGCATGCTTGTGGTAGACACCATGTACATCACTGGCCATACATTCTTGTGGATGATACCATGTACATCTTTGGCTATGCATGCTTGTGGTAGACACCATGTACATCATTGACCATGTATTCCTATGGAAGACACCATGTACATCATTGGCCATGCATGCTTGTGGTAGACACCATGTACATCATTGGCCATGCATGCTTGTGGTAGACACTATGTACATCATTGGCCATGTATTCTTGTGGAAGACACCATGTACATCATTGGCTATGCATGCTTGTGGTAGACACCATGTACATCATTGGCCATGCATGCTTGTGGTAGACACCATGTACATCATTGGCCATACATTCTTGTGGAAGACACCATGTACATCATTGGCCATGCATGCTTGTTTTAGACACCATGTACATTACTGACCATACATTTTTGTGGATGATACCATGTACATCTTTGGCCATGCATGCTTGTGGTAGACACCATGTACATCATTGACCATGTATTCTTATGGAAGACACCATGTACATCATTGGCCATGCATGCTTGTGGTAGACGCCATGTACATCATTGGCCATGCATGCTTGTGGTAGACACTATGTACATCATTGGCCATGTATTCTTGTGGAAGACACCATGTACATCATTGGCCATGCATGCTTGTGGTAGACACCATGTACATCACTGGCCATACATTCTTGTGGAAGACACCATGTACATCATTGGCCATGCATGCTTGTGGTAGACACCATGTACATCATTGGCCATACATTCTTGTGGAAGACACCATATACATCACTGGCCATGCATGCTTGTGGTAGACACCATGTACATCATTGGCCATGTATTCTTGTGGTAGACACCATGTACATGATTGGCCATGCATGCTTGTAGTAGACACCATGTACATCATTGGCCATGCATGCTTGTGGCAGACACCATGTACATCACTGACTATACATTCTTGTGGATGACACCATGTAAATCATTGGCCATGCATGCTTGTTTTAGACACCATGTACATCACTGACCATACATTCTTGTGGATGACACCATGTACATCATTGGCCATGTATGCTTGTGGTAGCTGAACAAGAAAAGTTTTGTAAGATGGTAGTCTGTGACAAGTGCTCATTTCCAATTTTAAAACAAGCCAGGTAAGTGCTAATTTTCACACTTTTCTCACTTGATATGTCTTTATCTGGCCATATGACCCCCATCCCATGTCATATACCCAAAGACTACTCCATAACATGAAAAACTGTCCCAAATTCTGAATGTGGAATGTGACCTGAAATGGTAAATGTGTAACAGTCATCTTAGATGATATCAACCAGCAAATCAAAAACAAAAACAAGTAAAACATTGTTGTTGTTGTAGGGTTTAACACCATTTTTTAGCACAAGATAGGCTGGCTATAAATGGCAGCCAGTATAAATAGTGGAGGAAGAACCCTGGAAAACCCTGAAAAGAACCACTGCCCAATGAGATGCTACTGGCAAGCTTTCTCACATACCCACATTGACCAAAGCCCAGACTCTAACTCATGCAGACAGAGGTGAGATGTCCATAACAGTGACCATTCAGCCACTTGTTGCACATTGTGTGTACTTGTGTATTTTGTTCCAGAACAAAACTTGGTATATATGTAAAAGAAATGAAAAAAAAAGAAAAAAAATTGAGAAAAAAAGTTAAGAAAAGAAATTAAAAAAGCCATAGAAAGAGTGCATGCTCAAGGACTGATAGTTATGGATATATGAAAAAGTGAGTATTCAATTGCATTGCAGAGCATTTGGTATTCACTTATCTAATATAACTGAACACCTTTAATCAGCAGTTATAATCTGATGCAAGAACAACAACTCTTTCATGACTGTGAGGTACTAGGTAATCATCTTAAAACATTTCTTGGAATTCTAAATTTAAATTTTTGGGGATTTATGATTTACTTTCTATGATTTATGTTCATGTTAAGAAAAGAATCTCAACTGTAAAACATAATTTGAGGAGTCATTGTTTTTTTTCAAGAGTTTTGGAATGATTATTAATCCCCTTGAATCAGACTCCCCATTTCTTCATTCATATGTTGTGATACTACAAAAAGAGGTCATATATAATGGCAACTGTTGCATGTTCTATTTCCACTTGAATGCATATCTGTGACCAAATTATCAACCAATCAAAGCACTTCAAAGAAAACACTCAGATATCCCTTATGTATTTAGCATGTAGTCACTGATGGGTCACAATTAATTAATTTTTTTTTATTCTTTACTTAAATTAGGAATGAATCTCATATTGCCAATATGGAAACATTGAAAATAGAAATACAAGCGAAATCTAGAAATTGAAGCTAGCTTGATATTTGCATTTCAGATAATCCAGTTGGTCATATGACTTCTCAATAATCCTTTGAATTCACTGCTGCCTCAAGGTTGTTCCTGCATTCACAAACCATCATGACTCTAGGTCTTAAACTATAACAGAAACAAGTGAAACCAAAAGTTTAGTAAAATCAACAAATAATTTATTTCTCTTCATTATGAATTGAAAATTTAAGAGAAATTTATATTATGAATTAAATCCGAAATAATCCTAAATATCCTATCACAAATCCAACATTATAGAATGTTCTAAATGAATTCTAAAAGTCTTGAATGTCTCAATGTTCCACAATGATAAAATCCAGAATGTCTTTGATTGTGTTCTCAATAATCCCAAAGTAGTGTTAGTCCAAAAAGTCAATGAGCACTTTGTAATTCCAATGGCAGTTTAAATAAATAAAGCCTCACAAATTGAATTGGAACACAACTACAAACTCTGAAGCTATATAGTGATTTGAATCATGAATGAATACTTGTTTACCAAAACTCTTTACATTCAAATTTCACTTGACCTGCAGTGCAATAGATTGCTCTAGAAAAAAAAAAATTCTGATGGAAAATTCCACCAAATTGTCAATAAGTGTGTTCAAGAACATTCTAAGCTCTTAAACAAAATCATCTTGAACTGAAATTCAAATAGATATCTTGTTTACTTCTTAGGATAATGACAAAAGTCAGGTAAGCACAACCCTCAATCAAGGACAAACATTACACATGCAGTATAGATTTGCCCTATGGGACTCACCTTTTTGGGACATTTGAAGAAAAAAAAATCATATCCTGAAACAAATTTTGGTAATTGATTTTGTACAATTCAGGTAACATGGTGGAAAGATGCACAGAATATGAATTTGCACAGAGGGGAAACCAGTGGTAGAATTGGAATGGCTTCAAACTTTGATTTGGTTTTCAAAGAGCTCCTGCAAACAGATCAAGGGTATTACAAATGCAAGGCTACAAACAAATTTGGAGATGCTGCAAATACAACATTTGTGTCAGTAACACGTAAGTAGGCAGTAAAAACAATACAATTTTTCCACTTCACTCATCAACTATTTCTTTATATCTACTAACAAAACATAGATATCCTTTATGCATACTAATGTTTTGAATTAAAAATGTCCTAAAATCAATGACTATACTCAAGACAGGTAAATATAGCAAATTAAGAAAGTGTAGGCTCAGTAATACCATATAGACAAATAAAAATGTCATAAAATCACTTGACTCCTACTGATGAATGGAGAATGCTGTCTGTGTACATAAATATATCTGTAAAAATCAGCATACAGTACTACCTCATTGTAATAGTACCTCTGTAAAACTCAGCATACAGTACTATCTCAGTATAATACTATCTATATGAAAATTAGCATACAGGAATCCCTCAATATAATGTTATCTATATGAAAATCAGCATACAGTGCTACCTCACTATAATGCTATCTATATGAAAATAAGCATACAGTGCTACCTCACTATAATGCTATCTATATGAAAATCAGCATATAGTACTACCTCACTAACACACTATTTCTGTAAAGATTAGTATACAGTACTCCCTTATAAAACCTTCTGTAAAAATCAATGTACAGCACTCCATCATTATAACACTATTTCCATAAAAATCAGCACACAGTACTCCCTTATTATAAAACTTTCTTTAAAAATCAATATACAGTACTCCACCACTATAGCATTATTTCTGTAAACATGTTTTTCGGCTCCCTCACAAAACTTTCTTTAAACATCAGAAGACAGTAATCCCTCACTATAATGCTATCTATATGAAAATCAGTATACAGTTCTCTCTCATTAGAACACTGTTATTGTAAAATCAGGATATTGTACTCCATCACTATACCAATACTCTTGTAAAAAGAAATCAGCTTACAGTACTCATTTGCTATAACACTGTTCATGGGAATTAGAAAAGTAATGTTTTAGTTAAGGTTGTCTGATAGAAGGGTATATTATCCACAGTATTAATATTGAATAATGTACAATATGAATCCATGACAATATCCACCTTGCAAAGGGATGATATACTATTGTTACCTTATCCTGGGGCACATTATTATTATTATTATTATTATTATTATTATTATTATTATTATTATTATTATTATTATTATTATTATTATTATTATTATTATTACTATTATTATTATTATTATTATTATTTGTTACAACTGACTTTTAAAATGTAGTGTTACACTTGTATGCCTTGTAATGATGCAGTTCTTTTTCACAACATTACTGATGATTGATATTAATATCTTAATTATATATTGTTAACATTTTTTGAAAATTTAAGAGTTGAATTTGTATGTTACATACCATATATACTTGCTTATATGTTGAGTCCAACTGCAAGTATCATACACCCTGATCTGCAGAATGCACCAGCAGATTAGTACCTTTATTGTTTGTTGTACTGATTACCCCTAACAAACTGCAGAGACCCAGATCAGATGGCACAATATGCAAGGGCAATCTGAATCTGTGCAGTTTGCATCTGGACTCCTCTTGTAAGTGAGTAAATACTGTTGTAAATGCTGTCTATTTGCCTCCACTGCTTGGGCAAACATTTTTACAGCCACTTGCCCCACTGCTTGGGCAAACATTTTTACAGCCACTTGCCTCACTGCTTGGGCAAACATTTTTACAGCCACTTGTCTCACTGCTTGGGCAAACATTTTTACAGCCACTTGCCCCACTGCTTGGGCAAACATTTTTACAGCCACTTGTCTCACTGCTTGGGCAAACATTTTTACAGCCACTTGCACCACTGCTTGGGTAAACATTTTTACAGCCACTTGCACCACTGCTTGGGCAAACATTTTTACAGCCACTTGCACCACTGCTTGGGCAAACATTTTTACAGTCACTTGCACCACTGCTTGGGCAAACATTTGTACAGCCACTTGCCCCACTGCTTGGGCAAACATTTTTACAGCCACTTGCCCCACTGCTTGGGCAAGCTTTTTTTTTACAGCCTCCTGATTGTATTAATAACTCACACCTAGCTGAATGTAATCAAATTAATTGTGTTCCATTGGAATCTCATTTTTGTGTTTGGTGATTACTGGCTAATTGAAAGCTGCCACTCTCCACCAAGCAATTCATGTTAATGTCTGTTTTTGTGATAGGTGATTGAAAGATGCCATCCTCAGCCAATGTGGATTGATGCTAATGCTAATGTCTGTTTTGTAATATGTGGTGGTGGTGGTGGTCAGGTTTATTTGACAGATAAGTAATCCTAATCAGAATTTTCAGTTTATATTGTCCATTTATAGCAGTTTATTACATATTGTCCATTTATAGCAGTTTATTACATATTGTCCATTTATAGCAGTTTATTACATATTGTCATTTATAGCAGTTTATTACATATTGTCCATTTATAGCAGTTTATTACAGTACTTCTATTGGGGAGGGGGACTATTTTAGTACCATTTCTTATCCTTTCATAGCCTTTCATCCAGTAGCATTCCAATTTACTAACTGTCCATTTATCAACTCTTTGGCTCTATCCCATTTCAAGATAGTTTTCCAGCATATTTCCACATGTATAGTTATTTGAAATTTAGCTTTCTGCTTTAATTCAGTTTTACCAAAGTTAACTCATTACTTGTAAATTTTATTAAAGCTATTGTAAGTTCTAAAACTTACAAAGAACCATTCCAGTCATTTCTATGTTACTGGTGTTGCATATCATTTCATATTGTCTTCCTAATTCGACCATTTCATCTGGTATCATTTTCATGCATTTTCATCCTGCACAATGCAGTTTGGATATCAGACTATATTCATGTTTCCAATATTGCAAAAGACATTACATGGTTGGTAGCACAGTCTGTAAGAATTATGTCATTTATTTTGCATAAACTTTGCTTGCCAAGGATTGTTAAATTGTAAATCAACTTCATTCCATACTGAATGGCTCCTATCTAGCAAAGATGATATTCATGGGTATCTGTGTTGGGTCCCTTGTTCCATGCCCTGGATTTTACAAATGTAAGGTGCAGTATTTACCTAACACCTTTGATTTTGGCTCTGCCATTTACCACCACACCCAGAAAAATTTTATGCCAGAGGTGTCCAACATTTTTTTAGCTGGAGTCAACTCAGATAAAATGATAATGTCATACCCCCAATGAACATGAATAGTTCCTTATCACTTATTATTTCATTGAATTAAAATGCATATTTTCAGAAGGACTGCCTATATAGCCTTGGGCCACACAGAGTGAAAGACTGGGCCACATGGGACCTGTGGGCCAAGGCTTGGACATTCCTGATTTATACAGCTGTGCATAATGCATGAGAACTTACAAGATTTGTTTTTCTATTCTTAGCTGGTATTGAAATGAGTGTTAGTCCTGTTAACACACAAGTTGTAGTGAACAATACAGCCTTCATTTCCTGTGAGGCATCGCTGGACCTGAAACACTTTGAAATTATTTATGAGTGGAAATTTTACAATATGACCATCGATTTTAGGAATCATCCTCATTATACACAGGTAGGTTGTTAGACATAATGTAGTATATTGAAAAGCTGCATGACTCGTATTTTTGTATTTTTACATCTCATGAGAACATACAAAAATTTAAATTTAAAAGGTTGCAATGCCAGCAAGAGCCTTTATATTTTAAAAATATATTAGAAAGCTTTATCACTTATATTCTTATTTTGTGTAGGAAGATGAGAATATTGAAAATTAAAAAATTACTATTCCAGCAAGACCAAGGATGGTGTTTTTAAAATCTTTGGCCATAATGTATCACTAAAGCTCTTCCTTGTTGTGACCAGTTTCATTATAACATGATTTCAATGTACAATATGGTGTCAGTGTGGACCCATGATTACAAACTCATTCCAGTGTACAATATGGTGTCAGTGTGGACTCATGATTACAAAATCATTCCAGTATACAATATGGTGTCAGTGTGGATCTATGATTACAAAATCATTTCAGTGTACAATATGGTGTCAGTGTGGACCCATGATTACAAAATCATTCCAGTGTACAATATGGTGTCAGTGTGGACCCATGATTACAAACTCATTCCAGTGTACAATATGGTGTCAGTGTGGACCCATGATTACAAAATCATTTCAGTGTACAATATGGTGTCAGTGTGGACCCATGATTACAAACTCATTCCAGTGTACAATATGGTGTCAGTGTGGACCCATGATTACAAACTCATTCCAGTGTACAATATGGTGTCAGTGTGGATCTATGATTACAAAATCATTTCAGTGTACAATATGGTGTCAGTGTGGACCCATGATTACAAACTCATTCCAGTGTACAATATGGTGTCAGTGTGGACCCATGATTACAAAATCATTCCAGTGTACAATATGATGTTAGTGTGGATCTATGATTACAAACTCACTCCAGTGTACAATATGGTGTCAGTGTAGACCCATGTTTACAAACTCATTCCAGTGTACAATATGGTGTCAGTGTGGACCCATGATTACAAACTCATTCCAGTGTACAATATGGTATCAGTGTTGACCCATGATTACAAACTCATTCCAGTGTACAATATGGTATCAGTGTTGACCCATGATTACAAACTCATTCCAGTGTACAATATAGTGTCAGTGTGGACCCATGATTGCAAAATTTTTCCAGTGTACAATATGGTGTAAATGTGGACAAATGATTACAAGATCATTCCAGTGTATAATTTTTTGGGTTGAAAGAAAAGAAAATGAAGCTTTGTATTACACATGTATTTCTATTTTATTTTCAAAATGCTATTATTTTTAAAAAAATTATCATTCCTGCTTTACTGCAGCTAGGTATTTAATACTTTTTGCCATGTATCAAGGTTTGGTACTACACTTTTCACACTATAATGATTTTCAGCACATAATGCAGTCAGTTGTTTTGTACCTCAAGTACTGTTTAAAAACGAGGGATAGCTGTATCTAGTATAAGGATGCAAAAATATTATAAATTAAAGTTTACAAAAATATTTTGTCAGCAAAACACAAGTATATTTTTCACAAATTAGGAATAAATTATTGGACAGAGTATGAAGACAGTTGTCAATGAAGTCCAGTTGCTTGCTTGCAGAAATATCAGTTAGTTGTAGGAACAAATTAAATTAGGTAAAACTAAAATACTGTGAATTAAAGTAATGGTTATTTTAACAATATATGTACAAGTTACACAAGCAGCTATGAATAAAGATTTTGCTAAAAAAAAGTTGATGCAAGTCAGGTGGATGATCAGTGGCAGACAGATATTATTGATATGCAAGCATATGAAAAATACAGCAATTAATACAAATGCATTTTGACAGTGATATTAATTTATATAAAATTCTTCTACACTGAAAAACAAAACATAAGAGAGACATGACAGGCATGATGCTTTCAGAGAAATATAAAAATAGAAAAAGTCTCAAATTATACATTTTGATGAAGAAAATAGTTTTACATTAGTAAAGTTTAGGATTTATTGGAAAAGTAAAGCATTAAATTCTTTTCAACTTACTCAAAAATTTATCTGTGATGGAAAGGTTTAGTAAAATGTTAAAGACCAAACTGTGAAAGTATTTCACTAAAAATTAAGCCAGAAAATGGGCCATTGTTTTACTAAAACAAATTGAGGGATAAAATAATACTCATCACATATCAATAGGCATGATTCCAGTTAAAACAAGCAAAGATAAAAACATAACCAAAAATATTGATTAATCTATTTGTTTACCTGGCTGCAGATAACTTTCATTTTTGTTTGGGGTTTTGAAGTACTGCTCAGATCAAAAGGTACCATTCTTATGAAGACAAATACATGAAGTTTCATTTTCATCTTTCTCCTTCAAAACTTTGACAAAATTAAGACCCATTATAATTTCAGAAATTTGGTATTTCATTGTAACTTTTGATTGTTTCATGTTAACTAATTTGAATTACCTTTGAGAACCAATATCAAAGATACTATTTCAAGTTCAGTATTTACCTTTTTTTAAAAAAACAAAATCAATGACCATTTGGAATTAAATGAAATTTTTGTACACCTCCATATTAAAGAAAAACTAGGTTGAGTAAATTTTTCTTTGTTTTGCATTGAAATTTAACTGAGATCATAGTTTAATGCAGAAGTTAGCTAATGATCTTCAACCTAGAAAGGCCTGTCCCCTTCATCCTGTCACTAATTAATTCTGAAAAATCAAATAACACATTTTCTGTTAAAATGTTGGGGTTTGTTGTAGACAGATTTTTGAACCATTGCTTTTTGTTGTTGTAAATAATACAAAAATTCAAGTATTTGATTTCCTTTCTTTTTTCAAAGCTTTCTTGTCAATATTGCATTGAAATTTAGCTTTATATTTGCAGAATTCTAGTCATACTAGGTTAAAAATTGATATACATATTTTGTTTTTGAGTTAGAAATCTCATGTTGTTAGAGATTTTTTTCTTTTTCTTTGATATCCAACTGTTTAAATTCAGAATTAAAAGAAAATTCATTGGAAAATTATTTTAAAAATAAAATTGATAGTAAGAAATTATTATTAAATTTGTGTAAAATATGATAATCAAAATTTAAATTGTATAACTTAACTTTTTCAAAGATTCATATTTGTATAAGTGTTTTCTTTTTTATCAGATATCAGATATTTAGTTTATGGTTACAATTTATTAACCAACACTGAAAGTCTAGTCTTGCAATTATGAGTGAAGACTTAGTTTTTAGAAAGTCCAGACTTGCAAATATGAGTGAAGACTTGGTTTTTAGAAAGTCCAGACTTGCAAATATGAGTGAAGACTTGGTTTTTAGAAAGTGCAGACTTGCAAATATAAGTGAAGACTTGGTTTTTAGAAAGTCCAGACTTGCAAATAGGAGTGAAGACTTGGGTTTTAGAAAGTCCAGACTTGCAAATATAAGTGAAGACTTGGTTTTTAGAAAGTCCAGACTTGCAAATAGGAGTGAAGACTTGGGTTTTAGAAAGTCCAGACTTGCAAATATAAGTGAAGACTTGGTTTTTAGAAAGTGCAGACTTGCAAATATAAGTGAAGACTTGGGTTTTAGAAAGTCCTGACTTGCAAATATCAGTGAAGACTTGGTTTTTAGAAAGTCCTGACATTCAAATATGAGTGAAGACTTGGAATTTAGAAAGTCCAGACATGCAAATATGAGTGAAGACTTGAATTTTAGGAAGTCCAGACATGCACATATGAGTGAAGACTTGATTTTTAGAAAGTCCAGACTTGCACATATGAGTGAAGATTTGGTTTTTAGAAAGTCCAGACTTGCACATATGAGTGAAGACTTGGTTTTTAGAAAGTCCAGACTTGCAAATATGAGTGAAGACTTGGATTTTGTACAAGTACTATGGGACCATAGTGAAAATACTGCTTGACATAAACAAGAATTACTCAAATGGAAGGAAAGTCTGATTTAAAAATTTCTTTAGAGAGTAAACAATTTTGGAAACTTTTAAAAGTCCTGATAATCCTTTTTATCTTTGCTAGCCAAGGTTCAAATGTGTTTGTGTGTGCATGCATGCATGCATGTGTGTGTGCATGTGTGCATGTGTGTGTGTCTCTCACATCCTTTTGGTGCTAAAGAGACAGATAATTTAATAGGGCATGCCTATTGGTGCCAAAGTTCACCAGTCTGCCTTGGGTACACATGCTGGACAGAATCAGATGTCAATTAAAGCAACTGATTACCCACACCCACCAAACAACCAAACACCTGCCACATAGGTTACTCTTCTTTGTGACTTACAACAACCAAACACCTGCCACTTAGGTTACTCTTCTTTGTGACTTACAACAACCAAACACCTGCCACTTAGGTTACACTTCTTTGTGACTTACAACAACCAAACACCTGCCACTTAGGTTACACTTCTTTGTGACTTACAACAACCAAACACCTGCCACTTAGGTTACACTTCTCTGTGACTTACAACAACCAAACACCTGCCACTTAGGTTACTCTTCTTTGTAACTTACATAAGTAGGCAAACTCTTCTCTTGCAATAGTTGCATGGGCTACTCTCGTGACAAGATTAGTCCCATTTTTTTCCCATCACTCCTTTACTCCTCTGGTGAGGGCCCTGAGTGGCAAAGTGGTCTAAAGCACTCACCATTATGGATCATTGACATCTCACCTGTCTGCATGGGTTCAAGTCTTGGCTCAGACAATGTAAGTATGTGGAAAAGCTTGCCAGCAGCTTCTCATGGGTCAGTGGATTTTTTTTGAGGGTTTTCCTGGATTCTTTCTCCACCATTTATACTGGCTGCCATGTAAAGCCTATCCTGTGCTGAAAAACAATGTTAAACCCTATATCAGCAAAAACAACACTCCTCTGGTGACAAGAGTAGTCCCATTTCTTCACAACACTCCTTCATTCCTCTCTAGATCAATCCAATCTAGTGGATTTAGGGCTCTCTCCTAGAACCCTAAGTGAGAAATTATTAACATAAGTAGAAACAGAATATTTGGAATTAAACCGATGTGTGTTCAGGTTGCTAACTTTTTCTCACAGTAAAGTCTAATCATGGCCAATTGGTTAAATCTTGGCCTTTGGTCTAATCATGGTCTTTGTCTAATCATGACCTTAGGTCTAACCATGGCCTTTGGTCTAATCATAGCCTCAGATCTTATCATGATCTTGGGTCTAACCATGGCCTTTGGTCTAATCATGGTCTTTGGTCTAATCATTGCCTTTGGTCTAATCATGGTCTCTGGTCTAACATGGCCTTTGGTCTAATCATAGCCTCAGATCTTATCATGATCTTGGGTCTAACCATGGCCCTTGGTCTAATCATGGCCTCTGGTCTAACCATGGCCTTTGGTCTAATCATAGCCTCAGATCTTATCATGATCTTGGGTCTAACCATGGTCTTTGTCTAATCATGACCTTAGGTCTAACCATGGCCTTTGGTCTAATCATAGCCTCAGATCTTATCATGATCTTGGGTCTAACCATGGCCCTTGGTCTGATCATGGCCTCTGGTCTAACCATGACCTTTGGTCTAATCATAGCCTCAGATCTTATCATGATCTTGGGTCTAACCATGGCCTTTGGTCTAACCATGGTCTTTGGTCTTATCATGGCCTTTGGTCTAACCACAGCCTTTGGTCTAATCATGGCCCCAGGTGGCCAAATAATCTAAGGTGTTAGCCTTTGGAGATTACATGTCATATTTGTTGATATGGATGTGAGTCTTGGCACAGTCAATATGGGAAAGTGAGAAAGCTTGCAAGAATCTTCCTGTGTGTTTGTAGGTTCTCCTTCAACCAAATAAACTGGCTGCCATATATATCTTATCATGTGCTGATAAATGGCATTAAATCCACAAATCCACAATCAGTGAGTAATCAGTGTGGAACAATTTCATTATTCAGGTTTAGTCTAAAGTGCTTCCAACTGTATCTCCTTACCATCAACTTAAGTAGGTATTATAACATATTGTTTTCATGTAATGTGTAATGTGTTTTTTGTTTGATGTGCAGAATATATGGGAATGTATATTCATGTAATTTACCAAGACTACTATTGAATTTCCCATCAGCCCAGACTGCAACTTGGCGCATGACAGGTAGCTCAAATTAGTACTAAGGAACAAGTAACAGATATGGAAAATTAAAACATATATTTATGGCATGGTTGAGCTGAAATGTGTGTATGAGAAATTTGTACATGCCTTTCACATGATGTTTATTCACTAGATACTGAGTCTGAATCAACCAGAAGTTTATATAAAACAGGGTCAGAACTGCAGAGGATTTTATTGGGCATGTACAATGGGTTACCTCCCTTAGAGTATGATTTTGTCAATAAGCTAATTGTTTCACATGTAAGCTAAGAAGTGTTCTCTAGAACATGCTGTATTTATCTGGTTTTGTTTATTCTACATTAAATCCAATTAACATTAATCAGATAACTGATACTGTATTCCTATCATTAAATCCAGTTATCTTCAAAGTTATAATTGGTACTCTATTCTTGGCAATTAATTCAGTTATCATCCAAGTTACAACAGGTATACTGTTCTGGTATTAAATCCAGTTTAAAGCTGTACCAATGTTACTTTTTGCTTATTATGCCAATTAATAAAATTGCTGATACCGATTATTTCATTGTTATTTGTTTTAAAACAATGACTGGTTCAGAAACATGTACCTATTAGTGTAATGCAAGCAGGTATTTTGCTGTGTGAGTTATAACAAGGTTATTTATGCAGCAAGTGAATTTGACCCTCTATAAAAAAAACAACAGAAACCTGATAAGAAGAACATTGCTATTTATAGAAAACAACGATTACACAAACATAAAAGTTGAAAAACTTTAAAACTAACACTGATAAAACTTATGGTTTACCAATTCAAGATATAAATGAATGAAAATGTATTAAGCTAGTCGTTTAACTTATATTCAATGATGCAGGATGCCATTTCTAGATTTCAATAAATGACTAAAAAATGTTAATATCGATAGCCCTATAATAATTAAAATTAATAATATGGATGCATTAAGACTAAAGTTAGACATCACTGTACACTATTTGCAGCTTAAGTAACTATCCACGACAATCCGATAAAATCAGTGGCATGCTCCACTAAACAGCTGTTTGCTCGGAATGCTTGAAGCTGGGGCAAACTTTTTCCTGCTGCTGTCATGTCAGGATGGAGTGCCAGAACATGGATTGCGAGATTGCCAAAATGTCTTTGACAGCTTGCAACAGAATGCCATCACTGACAATGAGCTGCAGCAGGTGTGCAAAACAGCGGATGCTGTCAATTTTAGCCAGACACACTGCTTTAATAACCATGTTTGCACCTCCATCATGCAGAGGAACATGAATATGAGTTTTGGAAATGTTGAATTCCTCGCATAATTTGTCCAGTTAGCTCCCAAAATATTCTCCTGTGTGTGATTTATTGAGAGGCATTGCTGCTAGAATCACCAGTTTCCACTGAAAGTCTTCCATCAGCCAGTGTGTTGTAGGACTCAATAAGGCTGTGCTGATGGAAGGGTTTGACCATGCATCAGAGGTCAAACTAAGGTCAGATTGGGCAGAAACTAAATCTTGCACCTTGCTTCATATCGCCTTGTACATGTCAGGTATCAAAGACGTGGAAAAGTACTTCCGACTTGGAATTTTATAGCACAGTTCTGCCTTGGCTATTAGACATCAAAATCCAATGTCTTCATCAATGGAAAATGGTTGCACATATACTGCCATGAACTCTGCCATAGCTTTGTGCCAGTTAATAGTTCTTAGGTTGTCAAATGCAAATGGCTGCTTCCGGTCCAGCATGGTATCAATAATCAGAGTACGAGGAGTTACTGCAGCTGATGAGGTTAACTGCATAGCATCCTTTTCTTTTTTATCTGCCATAAACAGGCCATGTTCGACAATGTACTTGCAGTGCAAGTGCTGGACAAGATTTGATGTCATATAGTTTTTAGAATCTTTTCCACCTCTGGAAATGCAAAGTATGCAATTTGCTTTGGACTCGTTGATTGCATTTACTTTCAAGTAATTCCAGAATAACTTAAGTGTTTTGAGTTTGACATTATGAATAGGCTTGGGGGTATATTTAATAGTGTACAATCGCTAGTCAATATTAATAATCCAATCAGTTCATGTTCATACTCTTGAAACAATGCTTTAAATCAAGTAAGTTGCTACTAAGTTATCCATGTGACTGGATGGATGTATGCACCATGCTGTGAGTCATGTGCTGAATCAGCTTAGCAGCTGGCGTATCCAGGGGTAACATTGCTGACACTGGCATGCAAATATCAATGCTGCATAATATTTGTATGTCAGCTTTCAACTGCTTCAGCATGTGACTGCTGTTTGCTGATTAGCAGCATTGCAGAACTGGCTAAAGAACAGATTAACTATAGTGAGTTATAGTTTTGTAGTAGCTTTCTGCTAATATGTGTGTTTTAAGATCAACAACCACATGAGGCCTCATTGGCTGGTTGGCTGCTGTGATTTTGGATGAGTGATTGAATGGTATTGATAATTTGTTGTGTGCAGACAATCAGTGTTAGTTTACAGCAAGTGTATTAAAAAGTATTTACTTTTAAGAATATATTGTCTTTCAATTAACCCCTAAATCAAATGTTTATTCCTTAATTTCCACTATTTAATTGTGATTTAAAATTAAAGTAATATCAAGAAGAATGCTATGATTGAATTTATATTTTGGAAATGTGTTTACATAGGCACTAATTATCTCTGCCGAAACCAATCATACCAATTGTTCCAATAATCAGCACGATTATGAGTATGCCTGAATAATTGGAACAGCTTTAATCCAGTTATCATTATTCTGATAATTTTTACTCTATTCCTGACATTAAATCTAGTTATCATTAATATTATAATTGGTACTCTCTTCCTGGTGTGTAACCCAGTTATCATTATTTTTGATAATTGGTATTCTTGACTTCCTGAAATCCAGTTATTATTAATGAAACTTGGTACTCTATTCCTACTAAAAAAATTGAAAATGAGTGAATTAGTGCCTAAATTATAACATAACATCCCAATGTATTATGTAACTGATTTTTAGTGAATTAGTTAAATTTGGGCCAGTGGCCAATGTTAAGAGAATAAAGGTTATTGTTATTTTTATGACATTGTCAGCAATATTTATAGTCTAAGATCTGAATGTGCACATTTCAAATTATTTAAATTAAAATATGACACAGCTTCTAAATAAATATTGTTAATTATGTGATGAATTTTATTGGTGTGGTCCCTCTCAGAATTTACATCACCTGAGGGACCCCCTATTGTCAAACGTTAAAAGGATTTTTATGTGTAATTGTTTTTCCAAAGTGTATTTACTTTGTGTTAATTTTTAATGAAATTTTGATTTTACAATTTTGAAACAGGATATATACACCATTCTAATCTGTTATACTTCGATTAATTGATTAGTTAATAGTTCTTTCCATAATATTGTTTTTTTAATATCTTAAAAAGATAAGTAGAAATTTTAATTTTTAGACTAATCTAAATACATCATCATTATCTGCTAATTAAACAAGTTTTGATTTATAGTTCGCATGGCACCTGTGCTCACCTGTGCTCTCAATAGTAAGCACTATGTGCACTTGCTTCACTATTTTACTATTATTCAATCAAAATTCACATTTACATAATTTCAGATAAGTTCAACTTGTACATATTTAATATTTATTAATGTACATATTTAATATTTATTTATTAATAAACAATTAAATTGTTAGGTAAAATTGCATGTTATAAATAATTTTAAACATTAGTGTTTATATGTTTGAATTTTAAGGTCAATGTTGAATCTATCTATAAAAATCCAAAATATATATGAAGATATAGAAGGTATAGCATTAGCAAAGTAAGCAGTCTGAAAATCTAGAATCTGTCTGTTTCTCAGGTAATCTCAGTAGTTCTTTAATTGTATCAAGTCTCAAATCTTGAAAATTTCCGAAACTATTGTTCCTTTGTGGAAGATTTATAATCTATATTGCAGTTCATTACCAAGTTCGGTTCCGTTATCCATAGTCTTTTCCAGTTCAATATCAATATCACATTATGTACTTCCAATTCTTTTTAGTTGATTCAGTTTGTATAATTTTGTAGCTCCAATGCCTTAATCAGAGTCCGTATCAGTTCCATTCATGATTCTGTGATTCCTTATATCCATTGTCTTAATCATTGTCCATATTCATTTCTGAGGCGTTTCCATTTTTGCAAGTCGCTGAATAGACCTCCAATTAACAAAACGGTCTGTAATGTCTGTTTGATGAATGAACATTACATACATGTTCTTTTTCTTTAATTAGCAAAAAGATACTTAATTTGTTTTAAAATTATAAAATGACAGAGTGGAACAGGGTACTTGATATTCCTAAATTCATTTGAAAATTCTATATTCTATATTCTATTCTGTCTATATTTGACACTATTGTTAATATAGCATCTTTTATCCCCATAAATTAAATGTTATAGTAGCAAAATGAATTTACTGCAAGGGAATGCTAAACTTAAATGACATGTGTTTCTCTTTGTATCTTGGTAAGAACATGTTTTCCAGTGGCATTGGCTTTCAGATTCAGGGGAAGTAACTGACCTTGATTTCCCTTTGTCTTGTTTGTTGGGGTCTCCTTGTGTGGTAACATTTTAGGTCATGACATGAATTTGTAACACATGTAAAAATAAGCATGTAATTATGTCTGAAAAAATGGAGTTAAATATTTTAGTTCCATACATGTCACATGTCTTTAACATACATATTTGGTTTTTAGTTCACAAATGCATTTATTTTCTGCTTTTTATTTGTAGAGATTTCTGCTTTTGGGTTTCCACATGTGGTCTCTCAGAACAAAATTTATTAAATTTAATTTTCAAGTCTCATCTCTTTTTGTTTGACATCACAGGTATCGAAAGGCAGCTTGTCAGGTTTGTATATTCATAAGGCACAAATGACTCATGCCGGGATGTATTCATGCACTGCCATGACAAGCCTTCACTCCGTAACACGAAGCGCCTTTCTTACAGTAGTGGGTAAGTCAGAAATCTATTTGCCATTTCCAATTCATTCCTTTAAGCAATGTCAAAGAATGTCATGCTTTTAATTGTAATGTCTCTTTCATTAACTGTCAGACAAAGATTGTATATTGTTGATCCCAGTGGACTGATGACCAATTGATGGATTGCCAACAACCATCCATCTGTCGGCCAATGCTGACATGTTTCAGTTAACAATAGTTCTTGATTATATATGTAAAGTATGTTTTTGTTATTTTGGGGTTTAACACCATTTTCTGCATTTGATAGTCTATATGTGGCAGCCATAATATCTGGTGGAGGAAGAACCCAGAAAAATCTAGGGAAAAACTACTAGCAGACAGGAAGCTGCTGACAAGCTTTCCCACATACCTATGCTAGTCAAGCCAGAGACTTAAAACCACTAAGACAGGTGAGATGTTGGTGATTTTAAAGACAAGTGCCTTAGACCACTCATCCACCAAAGGTCTCAAATATTTATCTCATAATATGATTGTATCACATTGATCTTAACTTAAATTCCAATTCTAGCTGAGCCAATGTTAGTGGGAAGCAAGATGATGGCATTTTTTTTTTCAGACAGCAAACAGATCATGGTCATCTAGAGTTTGTATTTTAAAGTGTTTTGTTTGCATATGTTTCTGAAACCCCATCATAGATTTCCATGATACATGTCTTGAATCTTGATGACACTGAGGCAATCCATTGTTCAATATGAGCTCTCACCCCTTTTCTTGTTAATGCTGTTTTTCATTTGCTTATATTCCCTAGTCTCATTGATAGATTACTAATAAAAATATTTTAAAAAGTTCAAAAACTTTTCTTAAAAGCCAATAAAAAAATTCTGACCACATTTGGGAAGATGTATCCTGGTAGAAAGTTCTTTTTGCCATCAGACATTATTACCATTATTAAATGAAGAAAAGCCTTTAAATGGCTTCTTTTCCAATACCACTCAACAGAATATAAACAAATCATTCTACAAAGGATGCCAATCCATTGTGTCTAGTGTTACTAAAAATAGTGTTACTAAAAATAGACAAAACCCCACTATAAACTGTTGCTTTTAAAAAACATCATTGCATGAAGGGCCTTCAGGTTGTTTTTTTTAAATTCAAATGATGGTGATCAAAAACCACAATGGTTGCCATTACTGAAAATATGTAAACCTTTAAATGACTCCTGTTTTTAAAATGCTAATTAGACCAAATTTGATACAAAACATTTTGTCATGAATGGTGATGCTAATTAATCATCAAATATGGTCTCCATTACTAAAAATTGAAAACATTTAAATAACTTCTCTTAAATAACAGAATTTAACCAAAAGCATCTTTGCATAAAATGTTTCCAAATTCTTACATTTTGAATTTTGATGTACCGGTAGATTGACCTTCAGTGTAGCTGCTATTACTAAAAAACAATAAACTTAAAACAGCTTCTTTTGAAAAAATGCTGAATAGTATTTGACAGAATATGATAAGGAGACCCTGGCATAGAGGACTTTCAGTTTTGTACAAATGATGCTGACCTGTCAGTCAAAAAGCCCCGTTACTAAACTTAGAAAAACGCTAATATAACTTTTGTAAATTCACTCAATAAAATCAGCTAAATTAATTATTACAATTCTTTTTATTTTCAAATCATAACCCCCCTTCCAAAAAATTAAATGGTTAGTTCTTTGGAGGATGTCAGGTGATCAATATCAGCCTTCTTTTCTCAAAATAGGGCCCCCAGGAGAACCAGCAGGAGTCTATGTTGACCCCTTTTCTGTGACCCCATATTCTGCCAGAATCATATGGACAATAGGGACCTTGAATGAGGCAGTTGAGACCTTCTTTATTATTGAAGGGGCTACAGAATATGAGCCTCAAAAATGGAAGAAGCTTTCTGCAGGTGAGTTAATTGTGCCCATGTTGCAATTATTTTTTGCCAGAGTGGCATAGGTGAGGCATAGGTACCACTTTTTCTGTGGCATCATTGGCATTATGGTGGAAGCAGTGTAGGCATCTATATTAAGTTTAGGGATTCAGTTGTTCTAATGGACTGTCATGATATTTGGTGAGTTTACTCATTTGGAGCGGAACCACTCACCACAAGTAGGTAGGCCATTTTGATATACTTTTACACTTCAATCAACTTTTTGCATTTAGCTCTATTCCTCTGACAGTGTGCAATGGTTTTTAGCCATTAGGTACTTTATTTCTTTGTCACTTTTTGATATGACAACCTTTGACATCTTATGCAATAACCTGGATTAAAAGCAATGCAGAGTCAGACTTTTTGTATGCATACTAAACATATTATTCAAGATACAAGATTCAAATACATTATACAGCAATAAACTAAATATTCAGCAATCACCTAGAGTCATGGAAACATGCCACAATGATGAAGATGCAAACTTTGACATCATGTCTGACATTGGATAGCCTTCTTACCTGGTTGACTTTTATCCTTGCTTGCAGTCACTGATATGCAGGGGAAAATATCACCAACTTTCTGTATCTGTGTGTCTTGACTCCTATTATAATAAAGGGGGTGGGGTTACTATTGAGAAGATTCTCTTTATTCATGTAATTCACAATCTTGGGCAGAAAAAGACTTTTATGACTTAGAATTTTAGCAGATAATGTAGACTCGAGTTAACAGAACTGCAGTGGATCAAGGGAGACAACTTGTCCTAGTACTCTTTTGACAGAAAAGAGTTGTGTTCTTTAGATGACATCCTTACTGATGACATCTTGAAGTTGGATGTGGTATGGGAGGTGGGAGTATGTTTGCCTAACAAACACATGTAAATAAGTAAATTCTATGATCACACATTGAATAGGTATGATATGAGGAGATGATTATTTTCATCCAATAATCACACAATGTCTACTTGTAAAAGTGTGGCTTGTGAAATTAAAATGCATGAGGCATCGTAGAGATAAAAAACCCTGACCAATCAGAAAGTTTTAGTTGAATTTTGATGTTATATGTCGAGAAATCCAATATCATGTGTTGGATCGAATTCCATGTCCTTAAAGTTCCATATTCTAGATTGAGAGTTTAGATTTTATATGTTGAATTATGCAGAAATGGTTTAAGTTCTATTTTCTATGTCGACGTTTTACAGTGTATATTTTGAATTACATAGTGGTGGTTAAAATTCCAATATCATATGTCGAGAATCCCCAGTTCGCATGTTGTATGCAAATGTTTCTGATAAAAGTTCCATTTCATATGGCAAGTATTGAGATTTCATCTGCTGACTTTCACAGCAACGAGAATCACCCTCCTTGTTAAACAATAATGCGGTCCATTTACGAGAGCGACTTTTAGTGAAGAAATTCATAGTCATTCTAGACCTGTGAATGGTAACATTCAAACTGTAAATGCATAAAATGTAATGGCACCTCATAATGATGTTTTTTTTAATTATTAAAGTGGACATTGTGTAATGTCACTTTAAACCCAACACATCACTTCACTGTATAAAAATAATAATTCTGACAAAAACAAAAAAATGACCAATCACTGATGTGTAATTCAAGAGATACAATTTAAAAACTCAACATACAAAATGGAACTTTCAGCACAATCAATGTGATTCAACATGTTAAATTGAAACTCTCAACCTATGACATTAAAATTTCAACATACCCCATGTAATTCAGAAGATACAATGTAAAAACTCAACATTGGACATCAAATTTTCAACCATCAATATGTAATTCTACAGATGAAATCTAAATACACATTATATGAAGTCTAACTTTCAACATAAACTCTTTGAACCAATAGCTAAGTTAGGAATTCTTGATGTATGACATTGAAATTTCATCCACCGCCATGTAATTCAAACAATACCACCTAAAACCTTGACATAGTAAATATAACTTTAAACCACTACTCTTTAATTCAACAGATACAATCTAAAATCCCAACCTAGAAAATGTAGCATTAAGGACAAGCATTTTTGGTACAACACATGAAACTGGAATTCTGGACATATGACATTAAAATTTCAAGAGCAATATTCTGTCCGATATGACGCCTCATAGAAAATGAACTCATTCAATGACCATACACAATTAATATTAGCAAAAGTTTGGTATGTGAAGAGTAAATTGGGCTCATTCAATGACCACACATGATTAATTAAAACTGGGTGATGTGTAGTGGGAAAATGTCACCAATGATCACCCAAACAAAGCTTTCTAAATTGCAATGTATCCTGACATCAAGTTGAATACTTTTACTTTTGTATAACTGAGAGTTGCAAACAAATCTTCTCAAAGAACAGGTGAACTAACTGTTACATGTATAAATATCTCAAAGTCATGAAACTGGATCCTAGATGAAATAATAGAAGTGAAGAAATTGTTATTTTGGAATAAAATAAGAGAAAATTAAGTTCTACTTTAAATACTTATATTGCAGTTTCAGTTATGTGTATCTTAAAATTCTTTAACTAATGAAATTGTTAATGCATGAAAAATTGTTGTTGTGGTGGGGCTTAATGCCATTTTTCAGCACACAATAGGCTATACATGGCGGCCACTATAAATGGTGGAGGAAGAAACCAGGAAATCCCTGGAAAAACCACTGACCCACAAGAAGCTACTGGCAAGCATTCTCACATATCTATATTTGCTGAATCTTAGACCTGAACCCACACAGAGGTGAGATGGCAGTGATCCATAACGGAGAGCGCTTTAGACCACTCAGCCACTAGGGGCCCTACATGAAAAATAATTGCAAAATAAATATTAAATAAATTAAATAAGTAACTAAAATAAGTTAAAAAGGACACTTATGTCTTGCTATCTTGACTCTTGTTGTTACTTGCCATTGTACATACACAGTGAATTTGTTCTTAGGATGGTCTCTTGCCTCCTTGCTTGCACACAGAAATTCTGGCTTGCTAAGTCCAAATTTTAAATTTCCCGGGCCTTAAATATAGTTCAAACTTTGTTGGAAAACTGTTGAGAGTTGTAATGCTGTTGGAAAAGTGTTGGATTCTGGAGAAAAATAAATTATTATTTCCTACTACAAAGATTTATTTGTTGAAATTATCATCAGGTGAAAATACTTTATTGAAAATTTATCCAAAAGCCATTGCTGAAATTCAGTTTGTTAACTCATATTGCTCTCCATACTGGACTTATCTTGCACATGCCCAGTGAATTATAAACAGCAATGGCAATGACCTATGAAAGCTACATGCAATGGACCAAATGAAGCCCAGTATTTTTATAAGGATCAATATATATTAAATATCATCTCCGGTAATCAATCGAATAGGATCTAAAAAAAAAACCAAATCTATATGTCTCCTTATCCCGAACAATTAGCAGTATCATTCAAAATCACCAGTAGTTCAGACATTCATGTACACATTGTATGAACCATAATCAGCTGGTAATTCCAGCAACCATTATATTTGTAGCTAATTTTATTTTTATTTTAAAAATGCACTTGCTGAATAACAAAAATCAGTTGTGTGATGTTGTAATTCTGGTGATCTTATATGTCATTGATTACCATGTTTCGCGAACTTTCATCAATTACTGTAAAGATTAGAAAACTCCAACAGTTACAAGTGTTTATATACTTATTTGATGTGTGCAAACTACTCTATGGACAAAATGCAGATCAAAAAGTCCTGCATTTCATGCATTGAGTTAACATTGTTTTCAATAATATATTCACACTTTTGTAAAGTAGGTCACATGGATGCACTTGTTTGCTGTTGTACATTGCAAGGTATTCACAATATGCCCTAGTGGAACAAGTGAGATGTAGTATTCTGCTGATACATGTACTAGATATCCAGTGGTAATGTGCTGGCTGTATGCCTCTGAGGTCTCAGGTTCATTCCTCGGTTCCAATGCTGGCAAAGTAACCATCTCAAGTTGGTAATTTACCCTAGGATTTTGTCCATCAAAGAAACAACTGAGCCTTTAAAATCCCATAGTTTTCGAATTTGAAAGATTTTAATGGACATAAGTACCATATTTACAATTAAAATTACATTTTAATAATATATTTAAGGTGGAAAGCCTATAGTAAGATTTTTCTTTTTATCGATTTGTCCATCTCTCCATTGGTGCTTTCTCTAAAATTATTCAATAAACTTGGTAACAATAAATGTGGGAATTCATGTCATTTTCACAATAATTTTCTAGTGTATTTACTCATATCGTAGGAAATAAAATTGTAAATATTAAATCTTTTTATGAATTTGGTTTTATTGTACTTTATGAGCAAGTTCTACTGATGAATGCAGTATTTGTGCCCCTATTTCACTGTTAACTTTTATTTCTTATTTTAGTGAGTCTGGTTAGACCCTCTATTCAAGTTCTTATTTTTATTTCTTATATTAATATGGTATTTAAGAAGCTGAGTGTATGCAAGTCTGTGAGTATGGCACTCTAACACATGATTCTTATCATTGTGACCTACATAATTGACCTTCAATAGTTTTAGTTAAATTTTATGTGTAATCTTTAGACACTATGTAAGTAGAACTGAAACTGCATCTCAATGTGTTTTACACCTGCATTATAAATTAGGTCATGGTCACCTATATTTAATGCATCAGTAACATGTTTAACTTTTGATTTGGTATGCACATTGCTATATTTTGCTTTTTCTTGACTTGTAGACTTGAATTATGTCATTTATTTTCATTTCATTATGTTGTAATAGTGAGTTACATCATCATCATCATCATCATCATCATCATCATCATCATCATCATCATCATCATCATCATCATCATGTGGTAATCCTCATGTTCATCCCACCATCATTCAGTTCAACACAATTTCATTGGAGCATCCTGTCATGCAGGTTTTGATGGATTGGTATGAAATTAGGTAAAATATTATTTTGTCACTTGACAATGCACATTTCAACAAATCACTGTGCTCCCACAATTTTTGTTAGGAGTTATTGCCCTTTCTTGACTTGTGGCTTAATTCATTTTATGACTCAATCTTGTTAGCACAATTTTTTGCCATGGGTTTTATTGGATATCGCTATGAAACAGTAAATATTATGGTCGTCACCTGAAGCTGGACATGTAGACAAATGACTTGGCTCTCTCAACTTTTATAGGAGTTATTGGTCTTTTCAATGCAAATGAAGGCAGTCTTGGGTATGAAGTTACTCTTACAGATTTAAATGGATAACTTTGAAACTTAGAACTTATTATGATCAGTATCAGTGTTCCTGCAAGTTTTATTGGAGTCATCACTCTTTTTGACTAGCAGCTTTATGTACCAATGTGAACACAACTTTTAAAAAACACTGGTCATTTCTTGGTATCCTATGTGCACCATGATGGGAAATTCTTTGTACCAGAGATGACAAAGAATGATCATTGCAGGGGAACAGCCTAGAATGAAATCAGGAAAATAATACAGAATCCTTACAATATGGATTTGTATGAATATATTTTTTTTAAATGGCTATAAGATATGCATGTTCTCCAGTCACTATACTTTTTCAGAAGGGTTTTGTTCCTATTTTACCATAGATTCACCTCCATCATTGGGTATGGTGGGAGAAATTGGGGCATCTTTAAATGAGCAAATTGCTTGCCATTCCTATAAATTTAAAGTTATAATCTGTTCATAAGTAATCTGCAGGTTAAAGCGCTTGGCAGAAATACTATTATTATCATTTTACTATTATTATTATTATTATTATTATTATTATTATTGCTTTGTTATTGTAGATATACCAGCTGCTGAGACCTTGCAGCAAAGGAGAGGATTAAGACCAGACCAGAGGAGCTATCCAGTTGGGATGCTAATTCCTAACACTGGATACTCTTTTAGGGTCCTAGCAATGAATTCATATGGAGCAGGTCCACCTAGTCGTGGCTCAAGTAAGAACTCATACATTGTTCTTATTTTATGCCCTCTAATTTTTAATGTGTAAAGAATGGTGGATATAAGTTTTGGTTTGGTTGGATGGTTGGTTTCCAGAAAGTAACTTCACACTGATATTTGTAAATGTAGAAAAAGAATTGAAATATAAAGTGATCTGAAAGGCTGAAAATGAATGTTATCTATCTACTATTAGTGTTGTGTATTGTTGAGCCTTGTAGTGCAAATAATTTATAGGTATACTGGTTGAAAAAAAATAGTGCAAACTATTTATAGGTATACTGGTTGAAAAAAATAGTGCAAACAATTTATAGGTATACTGGTTGAAAGAAAATAGTACAAACAAAATATAGGTATACTGTTTAAAAAAAAGTAGTGCAATCAATTTATAGGTATACTGGTTAAAAGAAAATAGTGCAAACAATTTATTGGTATACTGGTTGAAAAAAAAATAGTGCAAACTATTTATAGGTATACTGGTTGAAAACAAAAATGGTGGTCATGCATCAGTCATCCATCTTTCTGTCTGTTAACATCTCTTTGTTATTGTAGTTCTTGCTTAAAGGAAAGTCATTAATTTTGGAACTTTTTTCATCCTATTCCCTTAGCTGGTCTTAAATGAAGATTGTGCATCTCAGACATCCAGTGTGGCATACAGCCAGTGACTTTTGTTACTGTTACTATAATAAAACCTGTCTTGAAAGACCACTGCTATGAAGGACCACCTATTTTATGTTAGCTGGTTTTCAAAGCACAAAGTGATTGATTATATTATGTTATGATCTGAAATGAGAGACCACCTATTTTGAGAGGCCATATTTTTTTAATACAAGGGATGGTCTTTCTCAACAGGTTGGATTTTGCTCAAAAACAGATACTACTGAGTTGAGACATGAACCCAAATGATCTATGAATGTGAGTGCCTTTGACTATTCCACCACCCAGGGCTCTCTTATGAAAAACATCATATAATATAGAATGGTTTAGAATAAAAATGGTGATCATCATGAATGATTTGGTGTCCATTTTTAACATTTTCTTATAGCTACACTTCCTGATGAAATTGAGACAGGGTTTTATGTAAAAGCCTTTTTCTGATATAGAGATCATGTCTTTAACAAAAACGGTGCAGATCTGACCTTCATTATCTGGAAAAGCTTGTTATAGCAATTGCTTTTGAACCAAAGCTCATATTAACATTGGGTTTTCACTAAAATACTTATATATATATATATATATATATATATATATATATATATATATATATATATATATATATATATATATATATATATATATATATATATATATATATATCCCAAATGGAACTGATGCCAATCTTAATTCCACCATGTACACCATGGTTGCTTCCTCAAAAAATTAATTAATGCTCTTCTTCCTTATGATGGTCAATACAGTTTTTCTTTAACGACTTCTTATGATAGTTGGTCAAAAATGAAAATGATGCTAATCTTAATTCCATGACGTCTACCATGGTTGCTTCCTCACAAAGTTTCTTATTGCTCTTCTCCCTTATAATGGTCTTGTCAATATGGGGTTTTCTTTTAAGACTTCATATGATAGTTGGTCCTAAAGAAAATGATGCTAATCAGACATTCAGCTTCATCACCATGGTGACCATCTTGAAACAAATCTTTTGAGAACTCCTGATGAAAATATCCTGGTATCAAATTGAGGTTTTCTTGAATGAAAATGCTGATTAGACCTCCAACATGGCAACCATAGTGCCCTTGTAAAACAATATCTTGTTATCACAACTCCTCTTCAAGAAATAGGTGTCACTGACATGGGATGCTGATCTGACCACCAACATGGCAACCATAGTACCCATGTAAAACAATATCTTGTTATCACAACTCTTCTTCAAGAAATAGGTGGCAATGTCATGGTATGCTGATCAGACCTCCAACATGGCAACCCTAGTGCCTATGTAAAAAATATATTGTTATCACAACTCCTCTTCAAGAAATAGGTGGCACTGACATGGGATGCTGATCGGACCTCCAACATGGCTACTATTATGCCTATGTAAAACAATATCTTGTTATCACAACTCCTCTTCAAGAAATAGGTTGCACTGACATGGGATGCTAATCTGACCTCCAACATGGCAACTGTAGTGCCTATGTAAAACAATATCTTGTTATCACAACTTCTCTTCAAGAAATAGGTGGCACTGATATGGGATGCTGATCTGACCTCCAACATGGCAACCATAGTGCCCATGTAAAACAATATCTTGTTATCACAACTCCTCTTCAAGAAATATGTGGCTCTGACATCAGAATGCTGATCTGACCACCAACATGGCAACTATTGTGCCTATATAAAACAATATCTTGTTATCACAACTCCTCTTCAAGAAATAGGTGGCACTGACATGGGATCCTGATCTAACCACCAACATGGCAACCATAGTGCCCAAGATGGGATCTTTATAAAAGCACTTTTGCAATATGCAGCCACTCCTGAATTAAAAGGATGCTGGTTTGACTAACCACCAACATGTCTGAGTCACAGTGAATGGATTTGAAAAGATGACCTACTGACTCATGGGTCAATTCAAAGTTTCAGCATGCATTTTTGTTCTTCATTTTGCTTATAAACACAGTGACCTCTACATATACAAGTAAAATTGGACTAGACTAAGCATTTAGTAATTTTTCAGTGAAGCAGTTAATGGTTTGCACTATGACATTATTGTCAAGGTCAAAGGCCTTGAATTGTGTTCTAATTTGTGATGGTTAATAAGCATAATAGCACTAATACATATGCATGGAATTTTATCAAGCCACTTTTGGGGATATATATATATATATATATATATATATATATATATATATATATATATATATATATATATATATATATATATATATATATATATATATATATATATATATATATATATATTCACACACACACACACACACACACGAAGAAGTATAGGAATGATGTCAATTCATTAATATGAGTATTGGAGAAAAGATTAATGTATGAATTATGTATTTTTATCAAACATAGCAAATGTATATATCTTGACAATTTTTTGGTTGAGTTCCATAATCGTCTATCCAGGATGCACTTGTCTCATAAACATGTCAACTGGAACATATTAACAAAAATATTGTTACAAAATATGTCATGTTGAAACTCCTCAAGAATGAGATGGTTGTAGTACTCAGCATTTTCAAATGAATAAAAGGAGGAAAACCAAGACTCCTTATATATTACTGTAGATACATTTTGGCCAGTAGATCATTGATTCCATCAAGGGACTCTCCTTATATATTACTGTAATTACATTTTGGCCAGTAGATCATTGATTCCATCAAGGGACTCTCGTTATATATTACTGTAATTACATTTTGGCCAGTAGATCATTGATTCCATCAAGGGACTCTCGTTATATATTACTGTAATTACATTTTGGCCAGTAGATCATTGATTCCATCATGGGGACTCTTGTTATATATTACTGTAATTACATTTTGGCCAGTAGATCATTGATTCCATCAAGGGACTCTCGTTAAAAAGATAATTACTCATACAGCTAGGTAATAAAGACAATAGTTATAATAATAATAATAATAATAATAATAATAATAATAATAATAATAATAATAATAATAATATTATTATTATTATTATTATTATTATCATTATTATTATTATTAATTTGACATGAACTTTTTTGCATTGATTTGGAAAGTACATATACTTATGATTATGATTATTATTATTATTATTATTATTATTATTATTATTATTATTATTATTATTATTATTATTATTATTATTATTATTATTATTATTATTTTGTTGCTGTTGTTCTCCTTCAATGTTATCTGCAGTTTCTTGTTTTCTATTTTATTTCACTTTGAATTTCCAGCTTATATCATATATATTTAAATAATGGCAAAAAGCAGCATTGATAATATTTCAGATTTGCAAGAATTTTGTTTAAAAATAAAATGTCTGAAGAACTACTTTTAATTTTCAGACATTGTAAAATTTCCCCAGACAAAGCCAATACTTGCTCCTCGTGCTGTGTCAGGTGGGGGTGGCAGTGTCGGGACTCTGACTGTTACATGGGAGGTAAACATCATTTGCATTGTATATTTAGTGTATATACCATTCCAGTACAGCCATATTCATGTCACATAACATTTAGCCATAACTATACCAATATCAAATAATGCTCATTACTATTCAAGTTGTATTCATACACATTTATTGTAAATGCATTTTATTTGCACAAGTTTTTAAAGCTACCAATGTATTGCTGTGCAGCAATATTTGGTGAGTTTGGCAATATAAAGTTTTATTTTGTTATAATTGGTGATTTTTTTCCATGTCATTTCATCAGATTAGTGTGTGGTGGTGGTGGTGGTATCCCTGAACAATTTTTCATTAGACCAAGTTTCTTCTTTTATTTAATATATATCAAAACTTTAAATTTGAAATATTTAACTAATTTTATTTGATTTTTGCAAAATAATTTTTTATAAAAGAATCCTACTTTATCAATCATTCCTGCTAGAATACATTGTAACTCTTGTACAATTGCTTTTATTGATGTATTCTTTCATTCACAAGGTCTTATAAGTTTGTGACAGAATTTCAGCATGTTTTGACCTTTGATCTTTTCAGTATTAAATGGTGCTGTGTATATAGAGAAGAGTTAATTACAACAAAATTAAATGGCATATATATAATGTCTGCAATTAATGAAAACCCTAGTGACTTCAGTTCTTTTCTTGCTAATCCTATCTCTCATTTTTGTTAAATTTATAATAGTTATATCATATTAATGATTATTAGCTTATCAGAGACTGTGAAAAAAATGATACTTTTCCGTACTATTAGTTACTTGAATCATAAATGCATTCTTAAATCTCAAACAATAGAGGCTTACTTTTTAAAAGTTTAACACACAAAGTACAAACTGGAGTGGAGTGTATTAACACACAAAGTACAGACTGAAGTGGAGTGTATTAACCCAAAAAGTACAAACTGGAGTGGAGTGTAATAAAACACAAATTACAAACTGGAGTGGAGTGTAATAACACACAAATTACAAACTGGAGTGGAGTGTATTAACACACAAAGTACAAACTGGAGTGGAGTGTATTAACACACAAAGTACAAACTGGAGTGGAGTGTAAAACTTGTGGCAAATTGTCTGTATGATCTTCATGTGTTCACTCATTAAGAGTTGTGAAAGTCATTAAATTTAACAGGGATTCATATAATTGCACATTGTTAAGAAAATTGATCATGATTGATAGATGCAGAAAGAAAATTTATTGGCTCAAAATCAGGGATGCTTGCTGAGAAGTGAAAAGATTTTTCATGAATTGTTTGGAAAAATTGCTTGCCAAATAAAAGACAGCATTCAGCAAAATATTTCTGACATAGTGGTGACATCCTGAAAGTATCAGCATATTTTCTTATCTGGCGTAGACATTTATACTTGTGTATCTATGACATATTGCATTTATAAATGGTGGCATATTTTTTTATGCACACACTGGAAAGCAGGGATATGGCAGAATTCTGTCAATTTCGGGGTCAAAAGATCAAAGATTAAAGATCAATGTTTACTGTGACTGAAATAAGAAACATGGTTTCTATATAATAATGAGAGTTCTCCACCATGTGTAATTACCAGACTGTCTGTACTTGAGGCAAGGAAAAAAAGCCTTTTTATCTGGGGGTCAAAGGTCAGGGTCTCTGCTACTAAAAGATGAAAATGGTGTCTGCACAGTCTGCATAGTCAAATTCTACATAATTGATTTGGAGCAAACTGGGTGAATGACTTTTACTATGGGTGAAGAGAAGGCCTATTCATTTTTGGGTCAAGTGACCAAAGGTTAAGTCACTGTGACTGAAAGAAGAAAATGGTTCTTGACAAAAATACTATGATGACTATTAAACACTGAGCAGATATATATGGTGATGTTCACTGTACTCATGTTGATATTTTGATCATTTAAGAAACATGAATAGTAATCAACCCATTTCAGAAATTTATTTGTATCAAATGATTACTCCAAGATTATCCTGTCCTGTTATTTCATATACAAAAATCACCCCTAGATTATCCTGTGTTGTAATTACATATGAAACAATCACTCCTAGATTATTTGTTCCTGTTATTTCATAAGAAAAGATCACTCCTAAATTATTCTGTTTGCTATTTTATATGAAATGATCACTTCTGTATTATCCTGTACTGTTATTTTATATGAAGTGATCACTCATAGATCATCCTGTAATGTTATTTCATATGAAACAATCACTCCTGTATTATCCTGTATTGTTATTTCATATGAAATGATCACTCATAGATTATCCTATACTGTTGTTTTCTATGAAATGATTACTCAGATTATCCTATACTGTTTTTTCCTATGAAATGTTCACTTCTGTTTATCCTTTTATTTTGCATGAAATGATCATTCCTTGATTATACTATTTCCTATCAAATGATCACTCTAGATTATACTGTATTGTTATTTTATATGAAATGATCACTCTTAGATTATCATGCTGTTTCATATGAAATGATCACTCCATGATTATACTATTTCATATGAAATGATCACTCTAGATTATACTCTACTGTTCTTTTATATGAAATGATCACTTCTAGATTATCCTGCTATATCATATGAAATGATCACTCTTTGATTATACTATTTCCTATCAAATGATAATTCATAGATTATACTGTACTATTATTTTATATGAAATGATCACTCCTAGATTATCCTGCTATTTCATATGAAATGATCACTCCTTGATTATACTATTTCATATGAAATGATCACTCCTAGATTATACTATTTCCTATTAAATGATCACTCTAGATTATACTGTACATGTACTGTTTTTTTCTTAGGAAATTATCACGCCTAGATTATCATGCTATTTCATATGAAATGATCACTCTTTGATTATACTATTTCATATGAAATGATCACTCCTAGATTATACTGTATTGTTATTTTATATGAAATGATCACTCCTAGATTATCCTGCTATTTAATATGAAATGATCACTCCTTGATTATACTATTTCATATGAAATTATCACTCCTAGATTATACTGTACTGTTATTTTATATGAAATGATCACTCCTAGATTATCCTGCTATTTCATATGAAATGATCACACCTTGATTATACTATTTCATATGAAATGATCACTCCTAGATTATACTATTTCCTATCAAATGATCACTCTAGGTTATACTGTACATATACTGTTTTTTTCTTAGGAAATTATCACGCCTAGATTATCATGCTATTTCATATGAAATGATCACACCTTGATTATACTATTTCATATGAAATGATCACTCCTAGATTATACTGTATTGTTATTTCATATGTATTATCCTTTACTGTAATTGCAGCCCCTGGACATACCTGAGCAGTGTGGTCCTGGGATTGGTTACAATGTATACTTTAGACTCAAAGAAAATTACACAAATGAAGTGTGGCAGAAGGTAATTAAAAGTTACATAAAAATAATCCATATTTACCCCAGCAAATGTTTGTCATGTAAATATCAAAGGATGCAGTGAAAAATTTTACTGTGTTGATTTTCAGTATATTTTCCCAAAGAGTCATACTCTTTATTCAGCATTGATACTGACCCTTATCATTGTGACTTAAATGGGAGGGGGTATTCAACAGAAGAAGGACTCTGTTTAACTGTGAATGAAAAATAAATATTTTAAAACAAAAACAATTGGCAGAAATTAGTGAAGGCATTTGTGACAATCAGATATCAAGCATACTGAGTGTATGAATTAATTATTATGCATGTATAAAATCAGAAGTATTTTTTTGATTCAATGTTTCTCTTAAACTAGCTATACATAGATCACACACATTTACCTGTATGCAGGTATTTCTTGGAGCATGAGGAAGAGTTTATACAGTGATCATAATCAATTATTCAATTAACTGTGCAGGTGTTTGATGGAGAATGGGGGAAGGGTGTATACAGGAATCATACATACTGGAGCATCAGCAATATGGAGATCATATACAGTTAACTGTATGCAATGTTTACTGGAGCATCAGCAATGAGTTTATTCAGTAATCATACATAATTAACTGTATGCAATGTCTACTGGAGCATTAGCAATGAGTTTATTCAGTAATCATACATAATTAACTGTGTGCAATGTTTACTGGAGCATCAGCAATGAGTTTTTTTCAGTAATCATACATAATTAACTGTGTGCAATGTTTACTGGAGCATCAGCAATGAGTTTATTCAGTAATCATACATAATTAACTGTGTGCAATGTTTACTGGAGCATCAGCAATGAGTTTATTCAGTAATCATACATAATTAACTGTGTGCAATGTTTACTGGAGCATCAGCAATGAGTTTATTCAGTAATCATACATAATTAACTGTGTGCAATGTCTACTGGAGCATCAGCAATGAGTTTATTTAGTAATCATACATAATTAACTATTCAGTAATCATACATAATTAACCATGTGCAATGTTTACTGGAGCATCAGCAATGTGTTTATACTGTTTGTAGTGTTTACTAGAGCATGAGGGAAGGGGTTCAAAATCTTTCCCCAAGTGTTTCAGAAAAAATTGTGTGTACAGTTAAGCCATGTAGAACCATTCTTAGTACACCACAACCTCAATAACTTGCACTCTGATAACTTGTAAACCTGCTTATAATGCCAAGTCAAGGATGGATCCCATTTTTTGTCTTCTAGAAATTACCCCCCAAAATGAGCCCTATTTGTTGAAATCAAGTTTACTAACACCAGAATAACTAATATTTATACATTGGGGGGGTGCTTCTGCATTGTTAGTTTTACCATTTCAAAAATGAAAATAATTAAATTTTAAATGGTGAATATTTCTTGTTTATTCCAGCTGAAGGTTATGGGTATAATGTTTCTTTTTTTAAAAAATAAAATTTACTTTAAATGATATTTTTAGAAACACAGCTGAGTGGGGGAAAGGGTATGGGAGTGAATTCCGTTTTATGTGTGGTACGTGATATGGCAAGTATGATAAAAGATTATTGGTTTATGATGTCATGAATTTGGTGAGGACATAAATCATGAAATCAATATTTTATATAAAATAATCTGACTTATTGGAATAAAAGAAAATGGCTTTAAAATTATAAATGATGCACATTCTAAGCAAACTACAGTTATATTGATCAGAATTTGTTAAAAATTTAATATTTTCATCAGTAACAACAATTTTGTTTGTGATTTCTTATATCACCATTAGTCTTTCATAATCACTAAAACCATTTGTTGTGTATACGTTTTGTACCAGTCACTTAATAAAAGTTTTGTACATACATTTTATGTAAGTTGCTAAATACAAGCTTTATATATACATTTGATATCAGTCACTAAATACAAGTTTTCTACATACATTTTATATCACTCACTAAATACAATTTTTCTACATATTTGTTATATCAGTCACTAAATACAATTTTTCTACATACGTGTTACATCACTCACTAAAACTACTCTGGTGACCTAGTATTTGGATCATCCACGGGAGGTTGTGGGTTCGATCCCTGGTCGAGTCATAGCAAAAATTGGTCCTAACTGCTGCCTCGCTTGATGCTTAGCATTAGGAGGTTAGTGTTAGAACTGGTCGGCCTGGTGTCAGAATAATGTGACTGGGTGGGATATCATGCTATATATCACTATAAACTGCCACACTGCAGACATTGTAGGGATATGACTGAAAAATTGTTAAAGCTACATTAAAAAATCATAGTCATATCACATCACATCACCCACTAAATAAATTTTTTCTACATAAATGTTATAACAGTCACTAAATACAATTTTTCTACATACTGTACATGCTATATCAGGTATTAAATATAATGTTTCTGCATATATATTATATCAGTTATTAGATACAACTTGTGTACAGACATTTGATATCAGTCACTAAATCCAATTTTCATACACACATTTTATATCAGTTGCTAAATACAGTTTTTGTACATACCTTTTCTTCCAGTTTTTAAAACATAAGACAAAAACATTTGTGATGAAGCAACACCAGAAATGCAAATATTTTGATTTAAATAGCTGATCTATGAGAATTCCATTCATCAAACTTGCAGAAATAAGCTTGATTTTGTAAGAAGCTGCATTTTATTTGTGGACATTGCTGCTTTTGGTGAACATGTTAAAAACTAACATTATAAAACTTTTTTAGAAAAATTCTTGCTGAATATTTTACAGGCTACATTGAATGGCAACATGGGAGAATATTCACACATTGTGGGAGAACAAAATTATTATCTGGAATATGAGGTCATGGTTGCTGCTTTTAATAATTTTGGGGATGGACCAAACTCCTCCATTGCTGTTGTGTACTCAGCAGAAGGAAGTAAGACTTTTAGCTGTCTGTCCATCTATCTGTCTGTCTTTAAGTTAATCCTTTTTGCTGTGTATATACCTGTGTAAATAAATATTGTTTGTGTGTATGTGTATAGTTTGTTTATGTGTGTGTGTGATTTTTAAAATGCTCGATTTTTCTAAAGATTAAGGAAATGAACAACTTTGCATGATATAAATGTAAAGTAAAGTGTACAAAAATCAAGTTTATTAGCTCTTCTAACCATAGGAAAAAAAACATCATTGAAAATTTTCCATTGTTTTGGCATTGAATTTGTTTTTCATTTTTCATTAATATGCAGAAAGTTTTCAGATCCATTGCTTTTGCATATTTGTTTCCCTTTAATAAGGAGTAGAACAAAATGACTGATTCCATAAACATTGATACTCCATTGTAAATAATTGATGGAACAAGATAGGTTATTTCTTCAAGGCTGATTGTGTCACCAAATAAAGCATTCATTCATTCATTCATTCATTCATTCATTCATTCATTCATTCATTCATTCATTCATTCATTCATTCATTCATTCATTCATTCATTCATTCATTCATTTTCTTCTTCTTCTTCTTCTTCTTCTTCTTCTTCTTCTTCTTCTTCTTCTTCTTCTTCTTCTTATTATTATTATTATTATTATTATTATTATCATTATTATTATTATTGATTAAAACAATAATTTTAGTGGTATAAATTCATTACTGGTTTGCAAAACATGACCCTATTTTACCATTGATAGTCCTATGCTTTTCTGGGTTTTAAAAACAAAATGTCATCTGCCACTTAGAATATGTTGTGAATGGACATGTTATTCTTTAAACATGTCACATTCCAAGATGGCCAATTGGTTAAGCTAGGAAATTTCATGTGGCTCTGCAAAATGTTTTCATGATTCTTCAGTTTCTTCCATCAAAATTCAATTAATTAATGTTGTTTTTAAGTGAACAGCTGCATGTGTGCTGATAGCTAGTGGGCCCATCATTTGGTAAACAATTAAACCATTTGGGAAAAACATGCAGTAAATTCCTAAGATTGAGAATTTTGCATTATTTTGATATCTTTCTCATTTGGATGAAGTGCCAATTATGGCCCCTGAGAACCCTTAAAAATATCTATCATGAAATTTCAGTAGCCAACTTCCTCTTCAAAAACTGCCCAGAAGAGATAAAGAAAAGATATGAACATGTTAGGAAGTATTGTCGAAAAAAACAATATTTTCCATTATTGTTATATAATTGTTATAAAATATCCTGCCTTTATGCAGTAATAAAATACTGATGCAAATGATATTTAAATTGCAGAACATTTGTAATATGTCTGCTGTATGCATGAATTCATTAACTGAATGATACTTGATTGCACATTTAGTGTCATTTCATCTTGAGATGCATCTGCTTCAACATTTTTTTGTCATTGATCAGAAGCTCACTGTATGAGGTATTGACAAGTCCGCTTCATACTATTCTTCTAACATTTTTACTTGCTCCTTGAAAGTATTCAATTATACACACTGTATGTTTTACTTCTTAGGACAGATCAAAACATGTAAGGACAGATTAAAGCATATAAGGATAGATGAGTACATGTTAGGGCATCAATACATGTAAGGAGAGATAGCATATCTAGGACAGATCAGTATATGTAAGGACAGATCAGTATGTATACATGTACATGTAGGGAAGATCAGTACATGTCAGGACAAATAGTACATTTAAGGGCAGATCAGTGCATACAAGGACAGATCAGTACATGTACATGTAAGGACAGATCAGTACCTGTACATGTACATGTAAAGACAGATTAGTACATGTAAGGACAGAACAGTACATGTAAGGACAGATAGTACATTTAAGGACAGATCAGTGCAGATCAGTGCATACAAGGACAGATCAGTATACATAAAGACTTAACACAAGTAAGAGGCCAAGAGACTGTAGAAATCAAATTTATACACAGCACTAATGCATTGTTAATAACTGGTACCAATTTTCAAGGCAAACAATTGTTGGGCCAATTATGCATAAACAATGCAAAGGGCAATGGGCATTGAAATGGTTGTCCTGACAACTGTAGCTGGGATCAGTTACACAGGTATATGTTGTTACTATTCAAGGACCATTCATATCCCATTTTATTTATAAACCAGTTTCATTGACTTCTCATTTACATACAAATGTATTAGTCCTTTTGATGGAAAGGACCATTGGTTTATTATGTCATAAAATGAATGGAATGACCTCATTTGCATATTTCATGCCATTTAGTGGTATTAAAAAGAATTTTTAATGCTTTCTATATATTTCCTTTTATCAAAATAAAAAATGGAACTTCATTGGTCAGAAAATGTATGGAAAATCTGTGGAAAGTCAGTGTATTGGTTTTTGGTAGTATATGAAACAATGTGAGAGCATGAAATGGCCCTGCATTGTGTTTTGTCCATCATGCTTTGTGCATTGTCCCTCCATCAACATATTTCAAACTTCCTCTACAGCAAAACTAGATCAGTTTCATTCTAATTTCACAGATAGGATTATGGTACAAAGAGCTTTCACATTTGTAGAAATCATGACAGCAAGCCATCAAATATGTCTGATATTATCCAGTGTAGAAAGACCTTTCAATGACTTAATTAAATCTGATCAACAAAATTTGACTGCTATTATTACAAAGTGGAAGCACTTTCAGGTTTAAACAAACAATTCAAATCTGCCATCAGAGTCATTAATCAGCAAATTTATTTTTTAAATTCACTAATTGGACATTGATCAACTGTGACAAAGTATTCTGGCAGAAGTGCCTACCAGTAATAGACAAATGATTGTGATATACCACCAAATACTGGATGAAGATACAAAACAGTGAAGAAATCTTGAAAGAATTGTTTTCATAACATATGCAATCAACTGCATTGAAGCAAATTTCTTCATAGAGCATACTACTGACTGATATTTCTAAGGCAAACAGTTCTTGCATTAGATGTTAGATACATTGCAGCCATTGAGCAAAATCAGACCCTCTTGGGTCTCTTTGTTTATTTTTTAGGGAGTTAAGATAAATTTTAGCACAAAATTTGGTTGCATAAATGAATAATGATTTGGTTACAATTACAGTTCCAACTGGCAATCCGAAGATGCAGGATTTGTATGGTTATAATTCTACAGCAGCAGTGATAACATGGATTCCTGTTCCAGATACAAGGGATTTTATGAAGGGGCACATTGTTGGATATACGGTAAATTTTAATAATTTTTACACATACAATATTTGTGAATAAAGTATGTTTGGCAGTTTATAACCACATTTTGCAAAGATATGTAATAAATATGTAGTTTATGATTCTTGATAATCTTTGCCCCATTGTGTCAGTTTGCTGAGAAATACTGATTATTGACAGTTACTATTAAAACTTTCACAAATTATTGACTATTGTTTCATATTTCATGCTAACACTTTTCCACTTTATCCTAAACTAACTTAATATGCACATTGTAGCTTAGATTGTGTTGATGTGCCATTAAATCCTATACATACATACATACATACATACATACATACATACATACATACGCACGCATGCATGCATGCACACACACATACATACATACATACATACATACATACATACATACATACATACATACATACATACATACATACATACATACATACATACATACATACATGCATGCATGCATGCATGCATACATAAAATACATACATACATACATACATACATACATACATACATACATACATACATACATACATACATACATACATACACACACACACACATACATACATACATACATACATACATACATACATACATACATACATACATACATACATACATACATACATACATACATACATACATACATACGCACACACGCATGCACACACACACATACATACATACATACATACATACATACATACATACATACATACATACATACATACATACATACACACATACATACATACATACATACATACATACATACATACATACATACATACATACATACATACATATATACATACATATACACACACACATACATACATACATACATACATACATACATACATACATACATACATACATACATACATACATACATACATACATACATACACACACATACACACACACACTCATACATACATACATACATACATACATACATACATACATACATACATACATACATACATACATACATACATACATACATACATACATACATACATACATACATACATACATACATACATACATACATACATACATACACCAACCCACCACATCCCCAACACACATTCTTACTTACATATATGGTGATTGTATATTTTAGTACATCCATGTATGTTTCTCTTTCATGTTATTTCTTTGTGATTTGTTTATAGATCATCTAATGGACCTGCATGCAGTTCTCTTTCTTAATAAATCAAGCAGTACTTATTGTTTTACTGCTTTATGGCCATCTGTATTTGCCAGGCATCATAGCATTTATCTAGTCCATATAAGAAAAATGTTTGGTTGTCAATTATCGTTATATTTATCTCCTAAGATGCATGCTATTATTTTGGTTCAACTATGATTGAAAATTGTTTTCTTTTTCCTTTAGCACTGATAAAAGGAGCACAGTATATTTATATGAACATTTCATTAAACATGTTCATTTAGTGTTTTGTGTTTTTAAGACATGGCAGGGTTTGCAGAAGCTTATAAGTTTGTCATACATAATTGATGTCATACATAACATTTGGAATGGTGAACCATATAAGAGTGAGGTGACCAGAAGCAAGGCAAGCATTGGAATAATGGCATGAAACTTCCTTTTTATTTGTACTATGATTGTGTAGCATATTTGAAGGAAAAAGAAATATTTGGATTAAAATACCCATTTTTTACTTTCCTGATCTTTTCTGGTTTACTCCCTTAAGCCCCATCCCCAATACCGGTAGTTAAATCCCTTAATTCTGGAAGGGCATTCTCATTTGCTCCCATAGTAATGGAAAAATGGATGGAATTGGTGCCAATCTCATCTGACTTCCATCTTGGCAAGAAGACCTTTGTTGTTAATTCAATCTATCAGAGGCCCTTGGATCTGCAAAGCAGTGAATGTCATGCCTTGCATCTGCAAAGCAGTGGATGTCACACCTTGGATCTGCAAAGCAGTGGATGTCACACCTTGGATCTGCAAAGCAGTGGATGTCATGCCTTGCATCTGCAAAGCAGTGGATGTCACACCTTGGATCTGCAAAGCAGTGGATGTCACACCTTGGATCTGCAAAGCAGTGGATGTCATGCCTTGCATCTGCAAAGCAGTGGATGTCACACCTTGGATCTGCAAAGCAGTGGATGTCACGCCTTGGATCTGCAAAGCAGTGGATGTCATGCCTTGGATCTGCAAAGCAGTGGATGTCACGCATTGTGTTTGGTAAAGTTATAGTCCTGAACAATTCTTTTCCTTCAAAATGCAAACATAAAACTAAGCATTGCAAAAATGCAGGCATATTTTTTCTTGGTTTTTTTTGACAATGTATCAATTTTTGTCATAGATCATATATTACCATGAAGAAACACCAGACATCAAGATGCAGAAGAATGTATATGGGCAAGAGTCCACAGCATTACTGGTTGGCCTTAAACACAGTAGTAACTACTATGTATCGATGTATGTTTTCAACTTGGCTGCAAGGGGACCAAAATCTGGATGGAGATTGGTTGATACTTTAAATAAAGGTAAAAGTTTTAAAATTTATTGCAGTGTTTTTTGTCTTGCCTTGTTCAGGCAGATAGTAAAAACTTGAGTATTACCTGACCAGAGACTATTGTGTTAGATGCAGTTATTCTAAATTTTAGCTTACTAACTGTAAGGTGAAGTGAGTTTATAATATGGACCTATGTCTTTTATGCATTTGGATTCAGATCAAATAAACCATTGCTTGTTACCACTCTAGAGGTGACATTTCTGATCAGATTTGGAATAATAGTTTAAATCATCATGATCTCTGAAAAAACTTTTAGTAATAGGCATAACCCATGCATATGAAAGAACCTTGTTAGCACTCCAGAGACCATTCCTGACTGAAAATGTTCCAGAGTTCCTCAGGACAATCCAAGGAAAATTGACCACCAGGAAACAATGGAAACAATTAAAAATGCCTGGAATAACCCTAGAAACTATGGAAAAAAGCTTGGAATACCCTTTGAACCATGGAAAAAACATGTAATACTCTGAAAACTACAGAAGAAGGCTGGAATATGTGAGTGGTTTTGCTGCACACTAGCAAAATACAAAGAAATTTGATGGTATTATTAATAGGAATAAATCATTTGAATTTGTATTTTATAAATATTGGGTGAAAAATATTATATATTTGACAGAATTTTTAATACTAGCTACAGGGAATATTAAGCATGGGTTGTGAAGCTACCTTAATTTCAGCCAATAAAGTATCACACATAGGTTGTGAAGCTACCTTAATTTCAGCCAATAAAGTATCACACATAGGTTGTGAAGCTACCTTAATTTCAGCCAATAAAGTATCACACATAGGTTGTGAAGCTACCTTAATTTCAGCCAATAAAGTGTCACACATGGGTTACATCATGATGTGGAGGTCTTGGTGGTTGAGTGATCAATGTACTCAGCCTATGATGACTCGGCATAGATTAATGTTTCAACCATTTTTTTTTGCGAAACTGAATAGAACTAAGTCTTCATCATAGACACTGTATGTGAGAAAGCTAACCACTTAGCTTTCTATGAGTCTGTTGTTGTTCCCACCATTTTTGCAGTTTCTTTTTTCATGCTTAACAATGGTGAATTTACATTAAAAAATAACCAGACTATTAAGATAACAACCAGGCTATAAAAATCAAAGAAATATGTACAGATCCTCAACGATGTGATGAAAAATAAGTCACACATGTATGTCAGCAAACATCATGCAAATATATACAAGGGCGCTTCAAAGTACAATTCTGATATTGTTATTTGAAATAAGGAAAATGTTTAACTGATCTATTTACATTCATTTATGTGCACTGTCTTGCAACAAATATTTAAAAATCCAACTAAGGCCTACTTCAATGATCATAAGACACCATTAGTATGCTATAAATATTGTTTGAATTGTGAAGTTCTCTTGAAAGAAATGACTGAAAGATGCCTACTGTATGTGTACATGGTATTACTGAGAAGAAGTTTCTCAATGTATTTTGTTGAGATTCTATTAGCTTACCGTGACAATTAGATGCTATTGCATAATTTCAGACAAAACCCGCCCTTCCTCCCCCATGTCGATAGTATAGAGGATATCTGTGATGATGAGCTTTTTATTGGAACTACTTGCAATAATATTTTCTCAGAGTAATGGGCAAAATTCTGACAGTTCAAGCTTAAAAAAAAAATGGAGCCAGTTTGAAAGGGAGGCTACTGCAGTAGTTTTGTGTCTGTAGTATGATAGATAAGTTATATGCATATGTTATTGTCAGTAAACCAATCTCTAGGCTGATAACAAATGAAATAACTGCCATTACTCTTTTGTTACTCATTACTATACTGAATCAGGTCTCTGTCATTGAAAACCACATTTCATTTTATGAAATTTTATTATTTTATTTGTTTTGAATAGCAAAGAATTTGTGTAGAATAATTCTGTATAGAATGCTGGCAGAATAGGATGAGTCTCTCTCTCTCTCTCTCTCTCTCTCTCTCTCTCTCTCTCTCTCTCTCTCTCTCTCTCATTCAAAGGAAACAATAATTATTTCAGGATATACATTTGTAAAGTTTTTATTCACAATAACAAATTTGCCATTTGCTTCTTCTGCAGATAATAATAATAATAATAATAATAATAATAATAATAATAATAATAATAATAATAATAATAATAATAATATTAATATTAATAATAATACATTTAATATTTTACACTGTTCAAAACAGCAGCACATGTAGTGACAATAACAGGGACAGGTATAACATGTCAAATGAAGTAAAGCTAAAGAAAAGATTCAGAAAAAATTGAATTTTATAAAGAAGTATTTATTTTTTTCCTCTTCCATTTTTGGGTAAAAATTACTCATTATTTAAGCATTGGTATTGTATTGAAATTCATAATACAAGTAATAAAATTGCATGCATTTACTTTTATTTTTCGATGGATAATGGAACTTATTATTATTATTAATATTTTAATTATTATTACATGTATTATTATTAGGGATTGACTGTAGTGAAATTTTGCTGGGAATGGAAGCCAGGTCATTTTTACTTGTTTGGTTTCCTTACCCCCTCTCTCAACCTCATTTTTATCAGCCATAAAACAATGTTTCTTGTTTTTTATTGTTTTAGTTTATTACCAGCATCCATAAATATGGGTGGGGGTGGGGGTGGGGTGGGGAACCTGACATAGCAATATCAAATTTGACCTTAAAACCCTGTTGGGCTAGGTAATTTTGGATAGTGCAAAACCCATGAGTCAGCTTGATACCTGTCCATCACTAACTATTATTGTTAAACACTTTTCTTTTATAACATTAAAAAATGTAGCATATATCTGGTAATAATATTAAGAATAACAAAATTGAATTCCTGGAAATTTAAAGATAATCTGTTTCATTCAAGGTATTCAAGCTATGAGTAAAGATTTATAGTTCATGCAAAATTTAGGATATATAATTACAAAGTCAATTTCTTGTGTGTTTCAGCCTGTTCATGTTTTATTTATTTCTTAGGAAAACTCCTGTTGTTTAAATATATTATTTTTATATCTTGTTTACAAACCTACATAATTTAAAAACAGATGGGCATTACAGAATTTGATTAGAAAGTATCAGTAAGAAAAAAAGTCCAGAATGCAAGAAAGTCTAGCCTGTAATTTTTCTTGCAGGTTACAAAATCTGCTAGCTTTCATTTATCAATTGGGTCACTAACATTGCAGAGAAAAAGGTCCTGAGAAACCATTAGATGATGACAGTTGATAGTTTATGTCTTATCTAGATCATAGGTTCATTTATTATCAACATTACTTTAAAGACATGAAACTATCAGTGATGATGGCAATTCAGAGTATGTGCTTTTAATAATGCCACATAGAAATAACATTCAAGTTGTGCCATTGTGCTGGTTTTTACATTAAATTTGTGTATGACTCATGTAACTCATATAATTATATGCATGTGTACACTTCTCATTGTTCACTGAGAGAGCACACTTTCGATTTATGCAAATTTTGGATTTATGCCATAACTTAAGGAATGCATCTATGGCATAAATTGAGTGTCACCTGTACAGACTATTTCACAAGGAGATCCTGGGATGTCGCATGATAGGACTGTTATATTTTTAGACCTGCCTAAATATATATTTCTGTATAGCACTTGAAAGTTGTAGATATTGCTTCATTGATGGTAATACTTGAAACAAAAAGCAGCAAATCTTTTTTAAAGGAAATAACAATAATTTCTCAAATAATTTTTTAAATATTAATAAAATTCTGTGGTGACATTCAAAGAAAAAATTTTTTGATGAATATTATCCAGATTATAAAATGAGCAGTGTTGTTAAGGTTATAGAAAGAACCATGAATAGCAGCATTTTAATTTTCCATTTTTCTAGTGTAAAATGGTATCACTTTAAGGTGCCAAGTCATCTATATTCCCAGTACTTTGATATTTTTTAGTCAGATAGCAATGCAGTTAAATGCGGTATACTTTACTTTCTGCATCTTTATGTTCTTGCCTTTCATTGTCTCCATCTTTTGCATAGGATGAAATGACTACTTGATGTTTCATTGCACATGTGACATTGTCAGACACTGCATTTCCTTGGAGATTATGCAAACCCAGCACCAGCAGGAGGGACTCCGATCTACTGTATGCCACACCAGCAGATCAAAGTTTGCAGTGTTCATTCTTGACATGATTTAAATCAAACAGCCTGCAAACCAAGGGATTCTTACTTCAGACAGTATGATGTTTCCTTAAAGAAATGTCCTACAAGGAATTTAATCAACATCACGATGTTGTTTCATGATGCATTCATACTGTTGTATCTGTTGTAATATTCATCGTATTTACTTGAAATCAGCAAATTATTGGTTGCTCTTTTTGATAATCTGCAAATTGTCTACTTTTGCCTTATGGGATTTATTTTGTTTTGGCCTTTTGTAACTTTGTGAAAATTAGAAAATATAAATTGTAATTCATGCTTTGGTTTGCTGCTGTACAATTGAATAAGCAGTTTTAAATGACATGCAGTAAATTATTTTATGTTGTTGTTGTTGTAGGATTTAATGTCATTTTTCAGCACATGATAGGCTATACATGGTGGCCAGTATAACAGGTGGAGGAAGAACCTTGGAAAATCCCCAGAAGAACCACCAACACATGACAAGCTACTGGCAGGCTTTCTCATGTACCCATGTTAGCTTTGCCTGAGACTCAAACCCACACAGACAGAGGTGAGATGGCAGTGATCTGGAATGATGAGCACTTTAGACCACTCAGGGTTCCAGTTATTTTATGATGGTGATATACAGTAAACAAATGAACAAGTTTCAGAATAATGAGAGTGGACTGAATGAGAAAATCTCAAATACAACCTAATTGTGTATCAGAACAACAGATTGCCCCCATTAGTGTGATGCATTTCAAGGGCCAAAACTGTCTTAAATTTCGTTGGAAAATGGTGAACACCTAACTTGACGAAGGTTGTTTTTATAACACCATATATCAAATTTGATTTTAATCTATGCAGTTCTAAAGTTATTGAGCAGATATGAAATTTGTGATGGATTTAATGTGATGTGAAGCAACAGGTAGGATAATGAAATGAAGTGATGGAATGGACAGTCACAGTCTACAGTAATGTTCTTCCTCCAAAGGAATGATGGGGCATAACAAAAAAATGGTTCCATTATCATACAATGTCTTGTGAACATAATTTGAAGCCAGATCATAATTCCAGATAGAAGTGGCAAAAATCTATAATTGAGTTTAATATTATTTCCTCTTGTCACTGTTATGAAACTCTAATCGAGTCCTGAGTTCATCTTACGCACAGTACAATTTCATGACTTTGGGGAATGACTTCTATATATTTTAAATTATTTTTATAATGCTTGGTGTATTTATTTAAATAATTACTTAAGAAAAAGAATGATCTTATATTCAATTGTTACTTTGCAGCTCCTGGTTTGTATCCAACAAATGTACGAGTATGGTCCCATGGTGCCAACAGTGTGAGGATCACATGGCGAGGATTGAGTACCCGGTCAAATGAAGAATCATTATTAGGATACCAGGTAAGGACATACCATTTGTTTATGCTCATTTTAAATATGTTATAATACTTCTATTAGTAGCTTGAATTTTTTATTCTTGCTCACCTGTCTAATTGATAATGAATTTTATCTACACTATGATTATAGCATGAAGTTCCAAGCACCTTACTTTACATTCTTAAGGTAAAACTGGTGGAGGATAATATACCTCTGCTGCTATGAATATGGCAAGAATTATTGTTAATGATATTTCCAAAGATAAGGCATTGTTAACCTGTCATCACGATAATGCATTTTTGCAGAGTTATGTCCCCTGTTGTGTTAACAGTAATAATAAATGATGATGAATTGTCGTAAAACTTGACAGAAAGTATTGATATAAGTTTAGCACCTGCTGTTATTTAGGTTGTAATGCCATGATATATGTTTTGCACATTTTATGGTGTTAAATGTAATTTTTGTGTGCAACTTGTCGAAAGACTTTTCTTGAATTGCCCTGAAACATGGCAGCCATGTCCTGATGCCTTATTAATCCCCTGCCATGAAGTGTATTTTGTTATTATATCCATCTATCTCTCTTGCCAGTTCATTTCCACACCACAACTCGAGTTATCTAAGTAATAAGTTTTATAGAGTTATGCCCTTTTCAATATAAATGTTTGTAACATAGATGAAATTCTTGCACATGTAATGGTCCTTTGATAATGTTTTAATGTTAGGTCCACTTTTAAAAATTACTTTTTAAACATACTTTTTTAGTAAAGACACATACATGTATACATTCTGCCAAGCATTTATGTCATGAATATTAATTCACTCTGACACAGTTACTGTGAACAATAAAAATTTCACTTAGTTATTGAACAGTTTTGAATGAAAGATTTTCTAAAAAGGTCCCCAGCTCTCTCTCTCTCTCTCTCTCTCTCTCTCTCTCTCTCTCTCTCTCTCTCTCTCTCTCTCTCTCTCTCAAAGAGACAAACATATTGATGATATACATCAACCTGAAGGGAATAAGAGCATAAAAAACCCCATACAAATGCTATGAACAAATAATTTTATGCCTTAAAATGACAGTGTTACCCTTGTTAGTCTGTCTGGTTGGTTTTTGCAATTAGGTCAGTTTTAGCCACAGTGACATGGCATCTGTGTTTTATGAACACATTTCAAGTTTATCTTGTTTCACATGTTTCAGTTGATGTACTGGAAAGCATCAGAAGATATGAGATCATGTAAAACTGTAGATGTCCCAATGGTGGATGAGGCCATTGTTGAGGGTATTCAACCCAATGAAGTTTATATTGTGAGAGCATTAGGTATGAGCCGTGGAGGAAGAGGACAACTCAGTCCTGCAATTTACTTTACTTTAGGTGAGTATTTTATGCAGATAAATTAGATAGATTAATGGATGAATAGATTGATGAAAGTATTAGATAGATTAATGGATGAATAGATAGATGAAAGTATCAGTAGGCAATGTTTGCACAAAAATGCCCATTAATAGCTAAAATTGCCCTATCAAACTTTGAGCCCTTCTGCAATGAAAGTGAAAATAAAGTTGCTAAAAAATTTGTACAGTTTAGTGATTTCAGACAACCCCTTGAATGGCTACATGCTTAGCTATATACATTAAGGTAGCATGTGACTAGGTTAGCAGAATATACAGTGTCACAGCTATGTCCTGCTGCATAAAAAGAATAACGATGGATGTCATTTGATTTCATCTGATGAGCTGTAGGTCATATTGTTTAGCTGTTTCCTTTGTTTATTGTAAGCAAAGTTGAGCATATTGTTTGGCTATTACCTTTGTTTATTGTAAGCAAAGTGGAGCATATTGTTTGGCTGTTTCCTTTGTTTGTTGCTAGCAAAGTTAAGCATATTGTTTGACTATTTCCTTTGTTTGTTGCAAGCAAAGTTGAGCATATTGTTTGGCTGTTTCCTTTGTTTATTGTAAGTAAAGTGGAGCATATTGTTTGGCTGTTTCCTTTGTTTATTGTAAGTAAAGTGGAGCATATTGTTTGGCTGTTTCCTTTGTTTGTTGCTAGCAAAGTTAAGCATATTGTTTGGCTGTTTCCTTTGTTTATTGTAAGCAAAGTGGAGCATATTGTTTGACTATTTCCTTTGTTTGTTGCTAGCAAAGTTGAGCATATTGTTTGGCTGTTTCCTTTGTTTATTGTAAGCAAAGTGGAGCATATTGTTTGACTATTTCCTTTGTTTGTTGCAAGCAAAGTAGAGCATATTGTTTGGCTGTTTCCTTTGTTTATTGTAAGAAAAGTCTTTGTTTATTGTTTGCTTGTTCCCATTGTTTATTGTAAGTAAAGTGGAGATTATTGTTTGGCTGTTACCTTTGTTTATTGTAAGCAAAGTGGAGCATATTGTTTGGCTGTTCCCTTTGTTTATTGTAAACAAAGTGAAGCATATATATTGTTTGGCTGTTTCCTTTGTTTACTGTAAGCACCCAGTTACATTATCCTGACACCAGGCTGACCAGTCCAAACACTAACCTCTTAATGCTGAGCGCCAAGCGAGGCAGCTGTTAGTACCATTTTTGTAAGTCTTTCGTATGACTCAACCGGGGATTGAACCTATGACCTCCCGCATCAAAGGTGGACACTCTAACCAATAGGCCACCAGAGTGGTGTTTTTATTGTAAGTAAAGTGGAGCATATTGTTTGCTTGTTTCCTTTATTTATTGTAAGTAAAGTGGAGCATATTGTTTGGCTGTTCCCTTTGTTTATTGTAAGCAAAGTGAAGCATATTGTTTGCTTGTTTCCTTTGTTTATTGTAAGTAAAGTGGGGCATATTGTTTGGCTGTTCCCTTTGTTTATTGTAAGCAAAGTGAAGCATATTGTTTGCTTGTTTCCTTTGTTTATTGTAAGTAAAGTGGGGCATATTGTTTGGCTGTATCCTTTGTTTATTGTAAGTAAAGTGGGGCATATTGTTTGGCTGTATCCTTGTTTATTGCAAGTAAAGTGGGGCATATTGTTTGGCTGTATCCTTTGTTTATTGTAAGTAAAGTGGGGCATATTGTTTGTCTGTATCCTTTGTTTATTGCAAATAAAGTGGGGCATATTGTTTGGCTGTATCCTTTGTTTATTGTAAGTAAAGTGGGGCATATTGTTTGGCTGTTCCCTTTGTTTATTGTAAGCAAAGTGAAGCATATTGTTTGCTTGTTTCCTTTGTTTATTGTAAGTAAAGTGGGGCATATTGTTTGGCTGTTCCCTTTGTTTATTGTAAGCAAAGTGAAGCATATTGTTTGCTTGTTTCCTTTGTTTATTGTAAGTAAAGTGGGGCATATTGTTTGGCTGTATCCTTTGTTTATTGTAAGTAAAGTGGGGCATATTGTTTGGCTGTATCCTTGTTTATTGCAAGTAAAGTGGGGCATATTGTTTGGCTGTATCCTTTGTTTATTGTAAGTAAAGTGGGGCATATTGTTTGTCTGTATCCTTTGTTTATTGCAAATAAAGTGGGGCATATTGTTTGGCTGTATCCTTTGTTTATTGTAAGTAAAGTGGGGCATATTGTTTGGCTGTATCCTTCGTTTATTGTAAGTAAAGTGGGGCATATTGTTTGGCTGTATCCTTTGTTTATTGTAAGTAAAGTGGGGCATATTGTTTGGCTGTATCCTTTGTTTATTGTAAGTAAAGTGGGGCATATTGTTTGGCTGTATCCTTTGTTTATTGTAAGTAAAGTGGGGCATATTGTTTGGCTGTTCCCTTTGTTTATTGTAAGCAAAGTGAAACATATTGTTGCTTGTTTCCTTTGTTTATTGTAAGTAAAGTGGGGCATATTGTTTGGCTGTATCCTTTGTTTATTGTAAGCAAAGTGAAGCATATTGTGTGCTTGTTTCCTTTGTTTATTGTAAGTAAAGTGGGGCATATTGTTTGGCTGTATCCTTTGTTTATTGTAAGTAAAGTGGGGCATATTGTTTGGCTGTATCCTTTGTTTATTGCAAGCAATGTGGAGCCACATGCTGCAGCATCTATAAAGTTCTTTATTTGACTGGATGGAAAGATTCTTGGACAGTCTCTGCATTGGACTAAAAGAAGTGACTTCTCCCTGTTTTGAAACTGTAGGATGGTCTCTGCACTGGACTAAGAAAAGTGACTCCTCCCTATTTCAAGGCTTTAAGAATGGTCTCTGCAATGGACAAAGAGAAGTGACTTCTTCCTGTTTGTGGCTTTATAATAGTCTCTCTGATGGACAAAGAGAAGTGACTTCTCCCGGTTTGCGTCTTTTGAATAAATAGTCTCTCTTATGGACAAAAAGAAGTGAATATCCTTGTTTTAGGGCTTTAGGATGTCCTCTCTGCAGTAGAAAAGAGAAGTGACTTCTTGTTTAGAGTCTTAAGAATGGTTTCTACAGTGGACTAAGAAAAGTGACTTGTTTGGGGTTTTAGGATGGTATTTATAGTGTACAAATAGAAGTGATTTCCCCCTTTGATGTGTTTGGATGGTCCTTGCACTGTATAAAGAGACATGAATTCTCCTTGTTTTGATGTGTTATGATGGCCACTGCAGTGTATAAATAGAAGTGACTTCCTGTTTTGATGCCTTAGGGTTGTCTCTTTGCACTGCAGAATCACCAAAATGTGACTTGTCCCTGTTTGATGTATTAGAATTGTCTCTGCAGTATCACAGAAATGTGACTTGTCCATTCTTTGAGGTCTTATGATAGTATCTGTACATTTGTCAAAGACTAGTAACTTCTCCCTGATATGATGCCTTAGGATGGCTTACACTCTTAGATGGTCACATAAATGGATAAAGAGTAATGCAGTAGAACTCATAACAGTTTACTGCACAAAGTTTTAAGAACATAATTGGAAAAATGAATTAGTCAGTGGTTATTTTGGTTATAAATCATTTGAAAATATGGTCAGAAAATTAACAGATAATGTATTAGGCACTTCACTTAGATGATATATCTTTTGAAGACCGATGGGTAGATATATGAACAGATAGGTGAGTGACAGGACAGATGGGTAGATTGTTGGACAGATGGGTAGATGCATGGACAGACAGGTAGGTGACAGGACATATGGGTAGATTGTTGGACAGATGGGTAGATACATGGACAGATGTGTAGATGGCTGGATAGATGGGTAAATTGTTGGACAGATGGGTAGATGCATGGACAGACATGTAGGTGACAGGACATATGGGCAGATTGTTGGACAGATGGGTAGATACATGGACAGAGAGGTAGGTGACTCAACAGATGGGTAGGTGCATGAACAAATTTATAGATGACTGGACAGATGGGTAGATGGTGGGAAGGATAGGTAGATGGCTGAACAGATCAGTAGATGGCTGGTTATGGACAGATGGGTTGATGACTGGACTGATGGGTAAATGACTGGAAAATAGGTATGATTGGAGAGATGTGTAGATGACTGAAGGAATGGATAGATGCATGGACAGGTGGTAAGATGACTGGACATGTGGGTAGATGACTGAACAGATTGGTAGATGGCTGGACAGATTGGACAAATAGGTAGATGGCTGGAGATATGGGTAGATGGTTTGACAGATGGGCAGATGACTGTGCAGATGAGTAGATGATGACAGATGGGTAGATGCATGGACAAATAGATAGATGACTGGAGAGATGTGTAAATGACTGGAGAAATATGTAGATTCATGGATAGTTGGGTAGCTGATTGGACAGATGGATACGTGACTGGACAGATGGTAAGATTACTGGACAGATGGCTAGATGGCTGGAGATTTGGGTAGATGGTTTGGCAGATGGGTAGATGACTGTGAATATGGGTAGATGACTGAGCAGATGGGTAAATAGATATTTTGATATATTGGCAGGAAAGTAAAATAGGTAGATAGGTAAAATAGATGGATTCAAATTAGCACTCTGTGAAGTACAAATACATTAAATCCCATCTACCTATGGAGACCATTTCCTTTGAATCAATGGGCCATCTTTATAGACAGTGTTGATAATATATACAGACCCTGAGCCAGTAGTTTTATCAAATCAGAATTTTGCTTTGGCTTCATTTTAGTAAAATGCTTTTGGAAAACATTTGGTTTGTGTTCCATTTACTTTTCATCCATATTTTCATTGGAATTGCCATATCATGTTTTATTCAGAAAAGTATTTTGCTTTCAAGTTTATTAATTACATTCCTGTTTTCTTTTCTTTAATTCATTTAGAACAAATTGAAAATGCATTTCCCATGCCAGATTTTCTGTTTTAGAGTTTAAAAGAAAGAGAATTACTGTTTTCAAGTTGTTTGATAAAAAAGGAAATGTTAAAAATGGAAAAGTCCGTATTAAATTTACAGTAGTTAAATATAACTGCAATGAATCTAAAAGTATAGTTGAGGAGCATTTGTTACAAAATGTTTTTTCTTGTTTCATTCAATTCAGATAAAGAAATTGTAGAGATGCAATCACTGGTGATAATTGCATCACATCAGTAGTGATTGTCTGCATTGGCAAAAACAATGCCATGGCTGGTAAGGAATAAAGACAAAAACAATGCCATGGCTGGTAAGGAATAAAGACAAAAACAATGCCATGGCTGGTAAGGAATAAAGACAAAAACAATGTCATGGCTGGCAGGGAATAAAGACAAAAACAATGCCATGGCTGGTAGGGAATAAAGACAAAAACAATGCCATGGCTGGTAGAGAATAAAGACAAAAACAATGCCATGGCTGGTAGAGAATAAAGACAAAAACAATGCTATGGCTGGTAGGGAATAAAGACAAAAACAATGCCATGGCTGGTAGGGAATAAAGACAAAAACAATGCCATGGCTGGTAGGGAATAAAGACAAAAACAATGCCATGGCTGGTAGGGAATAAAGACAAAAACAATGCCATGGCTGGTAGAGAATAAAGACAAAAACAATGCTATGGCTGGTAGGGAATAAAGACAAAAACAATGCCATGGCTGGTAGGGAATAAAGACAAAAACAATGCCATGGCTGGTAGAGAATAAAGACAAAAACAATGCCATGTCTGGTAAGGAATAAAGACAAAAACAATGTCATGGCTGGCAGAGAATAAAGACAAAAACAATGCCATGGCTGGTATGGAATAAAGACAAAAACAATGCCATGGCTGGCAGAGAATAAAGACAAAAAACAATGCCATGGCTGGTAGGGAATAAAGACAAAAACAATGCTATGGCTGGTAGGGAATAAAGACAAAAACAATGCCATGGCTGGTAAGGAATAAAGACAAAAACAATGCCATGGCTGGTAGAGAATAAAGACAAAAACAATGCCATGGCTGGTAAGGAATAAAGACAAAAACAATGTCATGGCTGGCAGGGAATAAAGACAAAAACAATGCCATGGCTGGTAGGGAATAAAGACAAAAACAATGCCATGGCTGGTAGAGAATAAAGACAAAAACAATGCTATGGCTGGTAGGGAATAAAGACAAAAACAATGCTATGGCTGGTAGGGAATAAAGACAAAAACAATGCCATGGCTGGTAGAGAATAAAGACAAAAACAATGCCATGTCTGGTAAGGAATAAAGACAAAAACAATGTCATGGCTGGCAGAGAATAAAGACAAAAACAATGCCATGGCTGGTAGAGAATAAAGACAAAAACAATGCCATGGCTGGCAGAGAATAAAGACAAAAACAATGCCATGGCTGGTAGGGAATAAAGACAAAAACAATGCTATGGCTGGTAGGGAATAAAGACAAAAACAATACTATGGCTGGTAGGGAATAAAGACAAAAACAATGCCATGGCTGGTAGGGAATAAAGACAAAAACAATGCCATGGCTGGTAGAGAATAAAGACAAAAACAATGCCAAAGCTGGTAGAAAATAAAGACAAAAACAATTCCATGGCTGGTACTGGGAATAAAGACAAAAAAAAATTGCCATGGCTGGTAGAGAATAAAGACAAAAACAATGCCAAAGCTGGTAGAAAAAAAAGACAAAAACAATTCCATGGCTGGTACTGGGAATAAAGACAAAAAAAATTTGCCATGGCTGGTAGAGAATAAAGACAAAAACAATGCTATGGCTGGTAGAGGATAAAGACAAAAACAATGCCAAAGCTGGTAGAGAATAAAGACAAAAACAATGCCATGGCTGGTAGAGAATAAAGACAAAAACAATGCCATGGCTAGTAGGGAATAAAGACAAAAACAATGCCAAAACTGGTAGAGAATCAAGAGAAAAAACAATGCCATGGCTGGTAGAGAATAAAGACAAAAACAATGCCAAAGCTGGTAGAAAATAAAGACAAAAACAATTCCATGGCTGGTACTGGGAATAAAGACAAAAAAAATTTGCCATGGCTGGTAGAGAATAAAGACAAAAACAATGCCATGGCTGGTAGAGGATAAAGACAAAAACAATGCCAAAGCTGGTAGAGAATAAAGACAAAAACAATGCCATGGCTGGTAGAGAATAAAGACAAAAACAATGCCATGGCTAGTAGGGAATAAAGACAAAAACAATGCCAAAACTGGTAGAGAATCAAGAGAAAAAACAATGCCATGGTTGATAATGAATAAAGGCAAGAACATTTTCATGGCTGGTAAGAAATAAAGACAATAACAATATTGTAACTGGTTTAGAGTAAAGACAAGAACAATATTGTAACTGGTTTGGAGTAAAGACAAGAAAAATATTGTAACTGGTTTGGAGTAAAGACAAGAACAATATTGTGACTGGTAAGTAATAAAGGAAAGAATAATTTATGGTGGTCAAGAATAAAAACAAGAACAATGTTATGGTGGTAATGAATAAAGACCAGAACAATGTCATAGCTGATAAGGAATAAAGAAAAGAACAATGCCAAGGTGGTAAGGAATAAAAGCAAGAACAATATCATGGTGGTAAGGAATAAAGGCAAGAACAATGTTATGGTGGTAAGGAATAAAGGCAAGAACAATGCCATGGTGGTAAGGAATAAAGGCAGGAACAATATCATAGTGGTAAGGAATAAAGGCAAGAACAATGCCATAGTGGTAAGGAATAAAGGCAAGAACAATGTTATGGTGGTAAGGAATAAAGGCAAGAACAATGTCATGGTGTTAAGGAATAAAGGCAAGAACAATGTCATAGTGGTAAGGAATAAAGGAAGGAACAATGTCATAGTGGTAAGGAATAAAGGCAAGAACAATGCCATGGTGGTAAGGAATAAAGGCAAGAACAATGCCATGGTGGTAAGGAATAAAGGCAAGAACACTGTCATGGTGGTAAGGAATAAAGGCAAGAACAATGCCATGGTGGTAAGGAATAAAGGCAAGAACAATGTTATGGTGGTAAGGAAAAAAGGCAAGAACAATGTCATGGTGTTAAGGAATAAAGGCAAGAACAATGTCATAGTGGTAAGGAATAAAGGAAGGAACAATGTCATAGTGGTAAGGAATAAAGGCAAGAACAATGCCATGGTGGTAAGGAATAAAGGCAAGAACAATGTCATAGTGGTAAGGAATAAAGGAAGGAACAATGTCATAGTGGTAAGGAATGAAGGCAAGAACAATGCCATGGTGGTAAGGAATAAAGGCAAGAACAATGTCATAGTGGTAAGGAATAAAGGCAGGAACAATGTCATAGTGGTAAGGAATAAAGGACAGAAGAATGCCATGGTGGTAAGGAATAAAGGCAAGAACAATGTAATGGTGGTAAGGAATAAAGGCAAGAACAATGTCATGGTGGTAAGGAATAAACACAGAGACAATTATCATGCTTGGAAAGGAATAAAGGCAAGAACAATGTCATGGTGGTAAGGAATAAAGGCAAGAACAATGCCATGGTGGTAAGGAATAAAGGCAAGAACAATGCCATGGTGATAAGGAATAAAGGCAAGAACAATGTCATGGTGGTAAGAAATTAAGGCAAGAACAATGTCATGGTGGTAAGGAATAAAGGCAAGAACAATGTCATGGTGGTAAGGTATAAAGGCAAGAACAATGTCATGGTGGTAAGGAATAAAGGCAAGAACAATGCCATGGTGGTAAGGAATAAATGCAAGAACAATGTCATGGTGGTAAGGAATAAAGGCAAGAACAATGTCATAGTGGTAAGGAATAAAGGCAAGAACAATTCCATGGTGGTAAGGAATAAATGCAAGAACAATGCCATGGTGGTAAGGAATAAAGGCAAGAACAATATCATGTTGGTAAGGAATAAAGGCAAGAACAATGCCATGGTGGTAAGGAATAAAGACAAAAGCAATTGTCATTCTTGGTAAGGAATAAAGGCAAGAACAATGTCATGGTGGTAAGGAATAAAGGCAAGAACAATGTCATGGTGGTAAGGAATAAAGGCAAGAACAGTGTCATGGTGGTAAGGAATAAAGGCAAGAAGAATGCCATGGTGGTAAGGAATAAAGGCAAGAACTATGTCATGTTGGTAAGGAATAGAGGCAAGAACAATGTCATGGTGGTAAGGAATAAACACAGAGACAATTATCATGCTTGGTAAGGAATAAAGGCAAGAACAATGTCATGGTGGTAAGGAATAAAGGCAAGAACAATACCATGGTGGTAAGGAATAAAGGCAAGAACAATGCCATGGTGGTAAGGAATAAAGGCAAGAAGAATGCCATGGTGGTAAGGAATAAAGGCAAGAATAATGCCATGGTATTAAGGAATAAAGGCAAGAACAATGTCATGGTGGTAAGGAATAAAGGCAAGAACAATGTCATGGTGGTAAGGAATAAAGGCAAGAACAATGTCATGGTGGTAAGGAATAAATGCAAGAACAATGTCATGGTGGTAAGGAATAAAGGCAAGAACAATGCCATGGTGGTAAGGAATAAATACAAGAACAATGTCATGGTGGTAAGGAATATAGGCAAGAACAATGCCATGGTGGTAAGGAATAAACACAGAGACAATTATCATGCTTGGTAAGGAATAAAGGCAAGAACAATGTCATAGTGGTAAAGAATAAATGCAAGAAGAATGTCATGGTGGTAAGGAATAAAGGCAAGAACAATGCCATGGTGGTAAGGAATAAAGGCAAGAATAATGCCATGGTATTAAGGAATAAAGGCAAGAACAATGTCATGGTGGTAAGGAATAAAGGAAGGAACAATGTCATAGTGGTAAGGAATAAAGGCAAGAACAATGCCATGGTGGTAAGGAATAAAGGCAAGAACAATGTCATAGTGGTAAGGAATAAAGGAAGGAACAATGTCATAGTGGTAAGGAATGAAGGCAAGAACAATGCCATGGTGGTAAGGAATAAAGGCAAGAACAATGTCATAGTGGTAAGGAATAAAGGCAGGAACAATGTCATAGTGGTAAGGAATAAAGGACAGAAGAATGCCATGGTGGTAAGGAATAAAGGCAAGAACAATGTAATGGTGGTAAGGAATAAAGGCAAGAACAATGTCATGGTGGTAAGGAATAAACACAGAGACAATTATCATGCTTGGAAAGGAATAAAGGCAAGAACAATGTCATGGTGGTAAGGAATAAAGGCAAGAACAATGCCATGGTGGTAAGGAATAAAGGCAAGAACAATGCCATGGTGATAAGGAATAAAGGCAAGAACAATGTCATGGTGGTAAGAAATTAAGGCAAGAACAATGTCATGGTGGTAAGGAATAAAGGCAAGAACAATGTCATGGTGGTAAGGTATAAAGGCAAGAACAATGTCATGGTGGTAAGGAATAAAGGCAAGAACAATGTCATGGTGGTAAGGAATAAAGGCAAGAACAATGTCATAGTGGTAAGGAATAAAGGCAAGAACAATTCCATGGTGGTAAGGAATAAATGCAAGAACAATGCCATGGTGGTAAGGAATAAAGGCAAGAACAATATCATGTTGGTAAGGAATAAAGGCAAGAACAATGCCATGGTGGTAAGGAATAAAGACAAAAGCAATTGTCATTCTTGGTAAGGAATAAAGGCAAGAACAATGTCATGGTGGTAAGGAATAAAGGCAAGAACAATGTCATGGTGGTAAGGAATAAAGGCAAGAACAGTGTCATGGTGGTAAGGAATAAAGGCAAGAAGAATGCCATGGTGGTAAGGAATAAAGGCAAGAACTATGTCATGGTGGTAAGGAATAGAGGCAAGAACAATGTCATGGTGGTAAGGAATAAACACAGAGACAATTATCATGCTTGGTAAGGAATAAAGGCAAGAACAATGTCATGGTGGTAAGGAATAAAGGCAAGAACAATACCATGGTGGTAAGGAATAAAGGCAAGAACAATGCCATGGTGGTAAGGAATAAAGGCAAGAAGAATGCCATGGTGGTAAGGAATAAAGGCAAGAATAATGCCATGGTATTAAGGAATAAAGGCAAGAACAATGTCATGGTGGTAAGGAATAAAGGCAAGAACAATGTCATGGTGGTAAGGAATAAATGCAAGAACAATGTCATGGTGGTAAGGAATAAAGGCAAGAACAATGCCATGGTGGTAAGGAATAAATACAAGAACAATGTCATGGTGGTAAGGAATATAGGCAAGAACAATGCCATGGTGGTAAGGAATAAACACAGAGACAATTATCATGCTTGGTAAGGAATAAAGGCAAGAACAATGTCATAGTGGTAAAGAATAAATGCAAGAAGAATGTCATGGTGGTAAGGAATAAAGGCAAGAACAATGCCATGGTGGTAAGGAATAAAGGCAAGAATAATGCCATGGTATTAAGGAATAAAGGCAAGAACAATGTCATGGTGGTAAGGAATAAAGGCAAGAACAATGTCATGGTGGTAAGGAATAAATGCAAGAACAATGTCATGGTGGTAAGGAATAAAGGCAAGAACAATGCCATGGTGGTAAGGAATAAATACAAGAACTATGTCATGGTGGTAAGGAATATAGGCAAGAACAATGCCATGGTGGTAAGGAATAAACAGAGACAATTATCATGCTTGGTAAGGAATAAAGGCAAGAACAAATATCATAGTGGTAAAGAATAAATGCAAGAAGAATGTCATGGTGGTAAGGAATAAAGGCAAGAATAATGCCATGGTGGTAAGGAATAAAGACAAAAGCAATTGTCATGCTTGTTAAGGAATAAAGGCAAGAACAATGTCATGGTGGTAAGGAATAAAGGCAAGAACAATGTCATTGTGGCAAGGAATAAATTGAAGAACAATATCATGGTGGTAAGGAATAAAGGCAAGAATAATGCCATGGTGGTAAGGAATAAAGACAAAAGCAATTGTCATGCTTCTTAAGGAATAAAGGCAAGAACAATGTCATGGTGGTAAGGAATAAAGGCAAGAACAATGTCATTGTGGTAAGGAATAAATTGAAGAACAATATCATGCCTGGTAGTAAATAAAGAATTAAAAGTATAATGAATACAATCACAGATTATGATGTGAAATGTCATTCAATCATAGAATTTTAGTGGCAACCTTAAAGTAATAAATTTTCAAATCCATTTGTGTTCTTCATTCCAATTTCCGTTTTAATTCATCAATGATTTTTATACTGTTAAAATAAAATAGGTTCATCATTTCATTTGAATTTATTCAGCATTTGTTTGAACTTTTGTTTTATACATTTTGATAGCCAAAATACCCATTTTAGGGTGCATGTATAGAGATAGCCAACTGTCAACAACATAGACCCTGAACTGGCATTGCATAATGTACCATCAGATCGTGGTCTTTTTTTGTTAAACTGATTACTCTCAGGAAACTGGATAGACCCAGATCTGTCAGTGCATTATGTGCAGTTGGACTTAGTTGTAAGTATATATAGTACAAAGATAAATTGAATGATGCAGATAAATAGAAAATAAATGAAAAAATGGTTTGCTTGCAAATACGATGGTGCATTGAAAGTTGGGGCTTTCTAATAGCAAATGGTGGAAATCGTAAATTTATTCAAAATGTTGAGTTCTGTAGCTTGTCTTATACAAGCCACATAACTCTTTAACTTATATTTTTAAAATTACACTTCCATCTGAACTCATACAGTATTTTTATTTATATTTTAAATGTATTTTCTTGATTGAATTTTTAATGTAAAATACTTAATATTGTTCTCTTTCTCGTTCCTTCAGGTGGACAGGTACCAGTTGATCCCTCAGTAACAGAGTACAAATTTGCAGGAGATGGTAACAAAGCTTCAAGTATAAAGACATCTAATTCAGTTTGGGTTTTATTGGTTAATTTGACAGTGTTACTCATCTGCATCTAGAACAACATATAAGATTGGATAAGCTAATGTTTGATAAGGAATCAAATGCCTTATGTTATTTGTTAATATCTTGCACTTTAAACAGTATTATGGGTCAGTGACCACTTATTCAGTTGGCAAAATCTATATATACATGGAGTTATTATTGTAAATGTCAGATTTAAAAATTATCTCTTTAAAAAGGGATTTTAAATTTGGCAAGTTTTATTTTAGTGATTACACATTCAGTATTCCCTCATTATAACAGTCATTGGAAATATGGAGTATAACCACTCATTACAAAAATCATTGGAGATATTGAGTATAACCACTCATTATAACAGTCTTTGGAGATATGGAGTATAACCACTCATTATAACAGTCATTGGAGATATGGAGTATAACCACTCATTTTAATGGTCATTGGAGATATGGAGTATGACCACTCAAAATAACAACATTTATTTGAGATATTAAGTATAACCTCTCATTATAACAATCATTGGAGATATTGAGTATATCCACTCATTATAACAGTCATTAGAGACATGGAGAATTAACCACTCATTTCAACAATCATTGTAGATATGGAATATAACCACTCATTATAACAGTCATCAGAGATTCTGAGTATAACCATTCACTATAACAGCCATTGGAGATATAGAGTATAACCACTCATTATAACAGGCATTGTAGATATAGAGTATTACCACTCTTTTTAACAGTCATTGGAGATATGGAATTTAACCACCTTATAATGATAACAACAATTTGTGAAGTACACAACACATATCCAGTACTACCTCATTATATGGTCATTGGAGATATGGAGTATAACCACTCATTATATGGTAATTGGAGATATGGAGTATACATATGTTATATCAAAAGCTTCTAAAAATAAGTACATGATACATAGACATTACTCCTTCATTATTACAGTCATTGGAGGTATGGAGTATACCCACCTTATAGCAGAGCCATCTAATTATAAAGTACATAATACATATACAGTACTCTCTCATTATAATGGTCATTGGAGATAAGGAGAATGACCACTATATATTAAGACCCTCTTATAATGAAGAAAATGATACATGTATCGAACACCCTCATTATAACAGTCCATAGGGTATACCCACCTCACTGTGAGACCATCTTATTCTGAAATACATGATAATATATAGTACTCTGTCAATATAACACTGTTATAGGAGCTATGAAGTTCATGATACATATATGGTACTCTGTCAATATAATTGTTATGGGAGCTACATATATAGTACTCTGTCAATATAACACTGTTATAGGAGCTATGAAGTACATGATACATATATAGTACTCTGTCAATATAACACTGTTATGGGAGCTATGAAGTACATGATACATATATAGTACTCTGTCAATATAACACTGTTATGCAAGCTATGAAGTGCATGATACATATATAGTACTCTGTCCATATAACACTGTTATGGGAGCTACATATATAGTACTCTGTCAATATAACACTGTTATGGGAGCTATGAAGTACATGATACATATATAGTACTCTGTCAATATAACATTGTTATGAGAGCTATGAAGTACATGATACATATATAGTACTCTGTCAATATAACATTGTTATGGGAGCTATGAAGTACATGATACATATATAGTACTCTGTCAATATAACATTGTTATGGGAGCTATGAAGTACATGATACATATATAGTACTCTGTCAATATAACATTGTTATGGGAGCTATGAAGTTCATGATACATATATAGTACTCTGTCAATATAACATTGTTATGGGAGCTATGAAGTACATGATACATATATAGTACTCTGTCAACATAACATTGTTATGGGAGCTATGAAGTTCATGATACATATATAGTACTCTGTCAATATAACATTGTTATGGGAGCTATGAAGTATTCCCATCTTATAGTGTGACCATCTTGTAATGAAGTACATCAGATGCAGATACAGTTTTGTACATTGATTGTGGATCCAAAATTTGTGTTATATGTCCCCTACATCTTGACCTTGTGCAAACCCACTCTCATTTTTCCACTTGGTTTATCCTTTATGTGTTTAAAAATCAATTGAAAAATATGCCTATAACTTTTCAATTGTGAATGCCCATTCATGTCTCTTTTGGTGTCAAAGGTGGTGAAACTGAAACGGCAATAAAAATCTAGCTTAAAGCAATATATCTGGCAATTCAAACATTCAAGGTGTGTGATAGATGGCCAAAGTTGCAATATAAAGTGTTTGTCTTAATACAAAGTTTAATGTCCCCTACTGCTTAGAAGAGTTAATTTCTTTTTAGGTTAAAAAAATGACAAAAGAGGCTGAATTTAGGCAAGTACAAACTTTTTCATTTAAGTAATTGTGAGTGTGAAAAGAAAAATAGTTTGGAAAACAAGTATTCATTAAAACAAGTATTCATTAAAACAAGTATTCATTAAAATAAGTATTCATTAAAACAAGTATTCATTAAAATAAGTATTCATTAAAACAAGTATTCATTAAAACAAGTATTTATTAAAATAAGTATTCATTAAAACAAGTATTCATTAAAATAAGTATTCATTAAAATAAGCATTCATTAAAATAAGTATTCATTAAACAAGTATTCATTAAACAAGTATTCATTAAAACAAGTATTCATTAAAACAAGTATTAATTAAAACAAGTATTCATTAAAACAAGTATTAATTAAAATAAGTATTAATTAAAACAATTATTCATTAAAACAAGTATTCATTAAAATAAGTATTCATTAAAACAGTATTCATTAAAATAAATGCTGGTAGATTTTGATGTAAACAGAAGTTGAATGAAAGCAAAGTCTGGAAAATTCCATGGTGCAGCTCATTTTAGTTCAAACATTTTAATACTTTCATGAGATACTTGAGCACATGACAGTGGTTTTATTGCAATAATGTAAGTCTCCAAAGGAGACTATTGTACTATTGTAAAATGCAGACCACAAAGCTAAGGTGACAAAATTGTCAAAGCAAATAAGATTATCTTATTTTTATAGTACTATTAGTTCATTAGGCAAAATTATTTTCTTTATTCATGTAACATTTTGTTTGCCACCCAGATTTGGAGGGTGTGGGACAGTGTCCCTCAGGATCATATGTGCAGCACTGCATATAATTGTACTGCTGAATGAGATGGGATTGACGAGCATGCCTTCTTTATGACAGAAAACCATAATGAAGGACCCTACAATGAAGGAATGCTGTATTGGTTTGTGCCTATTCACAAGTACAAACATTTGTACAGTTCAAAAATTTATCTGTTCTAATATGAATCAAAGGGTGAAACACAATTGATTTTTATGAATGAAAATCTGCCTGACACTTGAAAATATATATAGTGACTGGTAATATGGCAGTAAGTCAAAAACAAAGTGCAGATAGTGACCACCAGTATGGCAGTCAGCCAAAAACAAAGTGAAGATAATGACCACCAGTATGGCAGTAAATCAAAAACAAAGTGCAGATAGTGACCACCAATATGGCAGTAAGCCAAAAACAAAGTGTAGATAATGACCACCACTATGGCAGTAAGCCAAAAATAAAGTGCAGATAGTGACCACCAATATGGCAGTAAGCCAAACACAAAGTGAAGATAATGACCACCAATATGGCAGTAAGTCAAAAACAAAGTGCAGATAGTGACCACCAGTATGGCAGTCAGCCAAAGACAAAGTGAAGATAATGACCACCAATATGGCAGTCAGCCAAAAACAAAGTGCAGATAGTGACCACCAATATGGCAGTAAATCAAAAACAAAGTGCAGATAGTGATCACCAATATGGCAGTAAGCCAAAAACAAAGTGAAGATAATGACCACCAGTATGGCAGTAAGCCAAAAACAAAGTGCAGATAATGACCACCAATATGGCAGTAAGCCAAAAACAAAGTGCAGATAGTGACCACCAATATGGCAGTCAGCTTAATCTTATGAATATGATCATCATTTCTGCTTATCTGACTACAGTAAAATTGAAACATTTGTGGACAATCCGATTTTGTTTCTTTTTCATGGAAAATGAATATCATATCTATAAAATAAGTTATGCCACAGTTTTTGTTTAGACTGAGAATAAAAGAAAATTGTGATGCCACAGAATTTTATCTAATCAATGTCATCCTACTAATCTGAAAATATATTACCTTCACAACTGAATAAAGGAAACAATTTACTGACAGCCTTTCAGTAATAACTATTTTATTATCAGTATTATATGAAAAGGTAAAGCTAAACAATAGTGACATGTAAGTATTACATAAATATTCTAAATATTTTAAAACAGTAAAATATTACCTTCACTAATGTATTGCTTGGTGGTAAAAGTAATTTAAAACACTATTTCCTTTAAACATTTGATAGAACAACATAGCTTTTATACAGAGTACACTCAAATGTGTTCATAATAAAATGGAGAATTTTCTGTTGTTTACATCAGTAGAAGGGCCATGTCATTAAACTGGAAAATATGGAACACACTTGATGGCTAATCACCATATTGAATGTTTTTAAGTGCATCTACATTTACTAAACTTTGCAAATAGTATGCATATGGGGTTATGGAAAGAGTATTTCATTGTTAAGGTCAAATGTCAATGTCAAGGTAAAATTTCAAGGTCACTGAATGCAGAGTAACATTAGTTCTAAGTCACAAACTTTAACCAAACTTTTTGGGATAACTTGCATTTGGGATAGGAAGAAGCCTATCAATTTAGGGTTCAAAGATCTTTGTTTAAAATCACTCTGACAGAAGAGAATGGTTTTCAGAGATAAATATTAGTTGTGCATAAGACCTGATCAAATATTGTGGATGGCAGGCTGTTGGTGTAAAGAAGAAGTTTTTGATTTTGCAAAATTTTGTTATAAATGTCAAATATCAAGGTCACATTGGCTGAAAGAATAATCAAAGTATTGAGAATACTGATGGCTTGTAAGATTCAAGCAACATATTCCATCCAACATGATAAAAGGAATAAACATAAAGTGCATGATATAGATAATCATATTCTCATGTGCTAATACTAATATATCTCTAAATATATGTAATCAGAATTTTAAATGTGCTTTTTTTATTTCTTAGCAAAAAATGAATTTAATCATTTATGGAATAATTTGAGAAAATATTTAAGTAATTACCTTTAATGATCATTTCTACTGTTTTATGTACTACTATGAAGTAAACTGTATCAAGAAAGATAATGATATGTCTGATTATTTTCTGTTAGAATCTGAGTTATTGCAATTACAAACTATTCTTAGCAATGGATTTGTAAACAGGATGCTATAGTCTTTTGAGGGAAAGCTCTCAGAACCAAAATGTTTCAGCATAACATTTAGTTCTACATGGAAGACCTGGATTAAACTTTGTAGATAGGTTGCACTTGAAGGTATGAGCCTGTTGATTTGGTGGTTCATTGGTTGATGTCATTGTGAGTGACAGAAATGTTGAAGGGACAAATAGTTGACATTAATTAGTGTTCTTTACCCATCACACCAATATTAGGTGGAGTAACTTTATCTGGCTTGGAGGTCCTACAACTTTTGTTCTTGATTTGATATTTTGATTTTGTATAAGCCAATCACAAGAAACTTTACTTTTATAAAAATCACATGTGCTGGGAGTAAAAACTTGTAGTGTTAAATCTTATGCAGTTTGTTATGATTGATCATGTGAATGAAATATTGACACTGATCTGCTGGCACAATATATAACAGCAGATTAGGAACTGTGTTGTTTGCAGGTGAATCTGGCTTTAAAAGTGTTTAGTGAGTCACCTGATAAAATCTCATGTTCTGACTGGCTGACTACAGGGATCTATTGGACAGTATGTATTTCCACTTAACTTGACTAGAGCAATTATACCTGTTCCAGAAAGCACTATTACTGTAAGCACTAAACCTCTCTGGTGGCCTAGTGGTTAGATGTGACTGGGTGGGACATCATGCTACATGTCTGCAGCATGATGCCCCAGTGCTAGACATCACTATAAACTGCCACACTGCAGACATCGTATGGATATGACTGAAAATTTTTTAAAAGCTACGTTAAAAATGATAAACACCAACACCTATTACTGCCACATGCCAATATTATATAAAGGCTTGGTCTATATACCTCACCAAATAATGCTACTGAAGACCAGTTCTCTCAGAAGAATGAAATAATAAAATGAAAAGTAGTGAGATCCTGACCTGCAAGAATATGTGATATATGACTTGGTTTTACACAGATCTGACATTGCATAATATATCAGCAGATCTGGGTCAATTCATTATGAATGACTGATGCAGAGCAGGGTCTGCTTTTTTTGCAGTTGGAACTGACTTAAACTATATATATTTTACATTGTTTGCAGTTAAGTTACTTTAAGTACAGTAATCATTGTACAATTATATACAAGAATGTAGACCATTTAATTACTTGTCCATTTATTCATAATAACTTGATATTCCACATACCTGTACAAAAAGGTTATAACATGTATGTTTTAAATATGAAATCCAACACAATTATTTCCCAATTTTTTACAATAGGAAACACTCTTTTATTATTTCATGTACAGTTTAAATGCCATTAAGAAAACCTTTACATACATTATTTTTGTACAACTTTATGCAGTGCATGAAATCCATTTTTATGTGTATTCCACTCTGTAATTGCAATCTGAGTTAATAAAATACATGCAGTTAAATTTTCCAAAGACTTTGTTGTTGATTTTTAGCTCCTGGTGTGAGATACATTGATTAGAGCAAGCATTACAATACCAGATATACGAGACTTACATGTACATTGAAATGACTTCCACACAATGAACGCCTAACAGAGGGGAAACAATTCCAATTTTGACCTGCTAGGAATAAAGTGTGGAAAACGGTCTTGAACTCTGTTTTTTATCAGGTTTACAATGTCCTGCTTATATAGAATTTCACTAGTCCAAGTGACTGGTCTCGCCGGATATGGAAATGTCATCCCTAAATTTAGGGACAATTATACCTATCACTGGATACTTTAGCATAACAGGGTCCAAAAACATAGACTGCAGCATGAGCAAAGGCAAGATTTACAGAGGTACCAAAGAAATGTTAAAAGACAGAAAGAAACATTAAAGAAAGGACAGCAGTAGTGAGAAGAGAGTTGGGAGAGGGGTTATATGGTTCAAGAATCATTTTGTAATCTTCTTGGGAATAGTTGTCAAAAATTCAAACCAATTTATTTAGCCATTCAAGATAAAAACATTGCTCTAAGATGTTTCACTACACATCTGTGGATTATGTTTTGCATGTGGATACACTCTAGTGTTATTGGTAATTTATAACAGAACTAGATTTTTTCCCCCAAAAGAGATGGACATTGTTTTGAGAAACAACAGATTTCATTGCAAGTAATTGCAGAATTTCTTCCTATCCTTGAGGATAGCTCTGACAGTCAATTAGGGAATTTTAAGTCCACTACTAACTTTGGATTGCACTTCCATGTTGTGATAGGCCCTATCTATGAAACTTAAATTTGTTGGCACTGAATATGCTTTTTGTTTGGTTCCCTTGCCATCTATGATCACTGCTGTAAATGGTTAAGACAAACCACCAATTAATGTTAGTCACTTACATGGTAATATTTAAAACAGTTCAGTTGGTCAAATGAACGGAGTTGACACAATGTTCATGACTGGTGGTTCTTCAGCAGCTAGGATTTGAACTTTTGGACTTTTATTTTTCTACTGCTTGATTTAATATGAGAGAAATAAGGGTGATAATACAAAGCATGTCTACCATCAACACATATAAAATTTTGGAACATTCCTAGGTGAGGGTAAAATCAAGTGGGATTTTGTGGGATTCTGTGGGATTTTGTAGGATTCATCTGCCAAAAGATCCAGCATACTAGTCATTGCTGAATGTCACAGTAGTGGAGAGAATGTTGAGACATTCAAAGTATTTCTTTGGAAAATAAGTGTAAAACATCAACTTGAAGAAATAAATAAGTACAGAATACTTAAGAAAACAAAGCAGCTAGACTAGAATTCATTTAAACTTAAAATTAGCTTAATCACTTTATCAACATTGTTTCTGGCTTCGCTGATCCACAGAAGTGTGGGAGGCCCTGTACTGTGTTCAGGATAATGTACAACTGTGGCCAGTTCACTTTATAAAGACATGGTAGTGGCATGCAGTCATTCCACCAGATTCTGAGATCCAATGTGTACAGTGAACATGTTGACGTTTGCAAATATGCTAAACCCAATGTATTGGTAAGGCAGCCAATTGGTTTTTCAATTCATTTCTTATCTAATTTTGCCATCCAAAGCAAACTTTTGTCATATTGTGCTGGACACTGTATTTGAACATGAACTGGCAACTTCATATCCCATTTTCATTTTGCTGGATTTGAGAAGAAGAGCTACAAAAACCTCAGTGAATAACAATAATGTATATACTAGAGGTAACATTTGATCGAAATGCTTTCCTGAATACTATCTGTGCCAAAGCACAATCATTTTCTGACAAATCTTGGAAGTAAAGTTGTCTAGAAATATTTCTAGGTAAAGAAATGGAATCATGCAACCAACCTGCTTCCCAATAGAATATCTTGCACTATTAGGTGGGTTTAACAATGGCGGTCTCTTAGAATATTTACCAATACATGTTGATGACTTGTATAACTTACACTGAAGGAACTACTATGATGTATGATATTAAATGAATGACTTCAGACTGGTTATTCATTGTAATGACACTGAAATCCTTGTCTTGTACAACTTTTGTAATCACTGAAATCCTTGTCTTGTACAACTTTTGCAAAGAACAGCTTATGAAAGAAATATTCATCCTGGCTGGCCACCAAGTAAAAAAAAAAAACAACCAAAAGAGATTCACTCAATAAAAACAATTGCAGGTAAGCTGTGAAGCAAACTACAGGAGTCTTCCAGTTTCATAACATTATCTGACTGCAACCAAACCAGCCCTCTGCAAAATCGATAGATGCACAGAATGTAGTAAATATGTACATGTACAACATTCAGAACAAGTTGACACTGCCTTGGCTTCAGGACTTCCTAAAGTTTTTCTTGTCATATAAAATCATCAATATGCGGAGATATAAGACAGTAACAATTCTTGCTAATGCCACAGACATACCTGCATGCGCATTAGTATTCAGTAGTCACTTAGCAAAAAACAAAAAACAAGCACAACAGGTCAACAGTTCTGACAGCTGTGTACTGCACAGATTTAATGAACATTACTATAAGTTCTTTTAAATCTTCAATTTGTATTCTAGGGAATGAAATTATTTTTTGAACTGTACAAAATTTATTAGTTTTTGTTCTTTTCTGTCTCAAAGGTAAGTACCAAGGAGTCATAACATGTCAATAAGAATGACTGATGTTGATATCAGTTCAGATATCAAAATGAAAAATTTGATTGTTGGAATGGGAGGGGGTTGTTGTTGCATTTTTTTCAATATTGAAAAATGTCTTCATATAACTTAACATAGTTTTGGGTTCAATTTTATCATAAATGTCATCATTTCATGATATGCTTTTTTTGTATCAATATTTTGCCAATTGTGCCAATCATTTCACTTGTGTAAAAAAAACCCAACTATTTAATTGTGTTGTATCAATAGTATGGAGCAAAGGCAGAGATAGACGAATCTCTCCTCACTTTACACATTGTCTCAGTGATGAGAAAAGGGTGACTGTATTAGTTATTTGATTTGTTTTCTAATTTTATACTCTTGTTAAATTGCAATAATTGCAGGTGCATCAGTTGATAATTGTAGGGAAAATTTCCACTGGTATAACCATGTAATCAGACCCATTTGTGTTTATTTTATTAGAAACTGTATGAAGAATTATTTTATGCTTCTATAATAGAGTCGCGTGGAAAGAAACTAATGTAAATGCTGAATCTACAGTGTGACTCTGCTATAACACAGTACTTAAGAGTCATAGAACCTGACCATGTTATAGAACGAACCGTGTTATAAGCAACCAAGTCAGTTAGCTGAAGAAAATGATGCTTGTACCCAAAAAAATGTGTGGGGGGTAGGTAATGCGGTCGCAAAAATACATGCTTCATTGGCACAATTATCATCTTAAATTTATGCATATCAAACGAAAAATACACCTGTGGTGAAAACAAAGAAGGCATATATTTTACTTTATTCTGAGAACCACACATTGGTACATATACATGTATACTGTTTATATATACATGTCTAATGTTTAGCAATTAATAAAGTATCAACACAGTGTATTCACCTGCTAATAACATCACATGTGTTAAATCCACAATACAAGTAATTCTATCGAAAATATGCACACAAAGAGATTGAAAACATTCAATAATTTTGTCACAGGTCATATAGTGCAATCATATAAAGAATGGTAAAGCATATTTACTTTTCAGTATGTCTCAATTCTGTAAAAGCTTGCAATTTAAGTTTTGCCGGTAGAGTTCATTAGCATAAACGTTTTTCCTGTAAAAAGAAAACTTTCACAGGGGTTCCAGTCACGTTGGAAAATGAAACAATCCATCAGATTCTGTTGCTTTTAAGTTCAGTACTGACTTCCTTTGAAGAAAAGTTCTTTGTTTTTATTGAAGACTGTGGGCGGCTTCCTTTGATGAATGGTGCATGCATTATCGAAGTTAACATTAAAGGGCAGCTTTGGAGAACTAAACAAATGCCCTTTTCTTTTGTGGCAGCAACATAAAAAAAATTGTACTGGATGATTGAGACTGATTTTTTTCCCATTTGCTAAGTACTTTTTCATAACGATCAGTGCTTCAAAGGTAATATTTTCTTTGAAATTTCAGTTACTATTTTCTGCATACATTTTTAAAAAATATGAATAGGCAGTCATATGGTTAAATGTAGCTACTGTTCCTCGCTGACTACTGAATAGACAAGTGAGAGCTTGTTTTTGGAGTTCTTTTTATCAACGTTTGTGGTAGCTGAGTGATGCTGCCTTCCATGCAAGCATCAGTAATTTAAAGAAAGGGTAAATCGACGACAGAGACACAACTGTTCTGTCTGATAACTGGGATTACTACAGAAAATGTGAATGTTCTGAAGGATTTAATTCTGAGTGAAAAGAAGACAAATTTTACTTACCATCCACATACAAATGTCAGTCTCTGTAAATATATAAACTACTAGTGACCAACAATCCGACTAAAGATAGATTATGCGATAATGCCTCAACTGATTGATCTCCGCAACCAGAAATGTAAATTTTTAAACATGTGGATATCTCAAAACATACTGGACTCGTGCTAGATGTCCACATAAGCGTATTATGATATAACCAATGCACTGTTAAGATGGTTAATCAATTTAAACAAAGAATTGTTTTACATAACAGTAAATAAATTTCAGAGCATTTTATATCAACATTGCGGCTTCCTTTCATGGGGCCTCTGAATTTCTCTAATCCAAACCAATACAAATTTAAACAGCCAACAATGTCGACAATAAAAATTTAATCACCAGATGGTATACTTTGTTAACAATAATGGGGAAAAAATTGTGATTTGCAACATTGGTGAAGCCCTGTTCGATTCCTGAATAAATCTTTTACACATTCTTTTTCTTACTTTCAAGGAAAAAACACTTTTTCTTTTATGAGAAAAATGCATATAACTTTTAAGGAGCCACACCATGATCGTTTTTTTTTATTATTTGTATGCGATCTTTTTCCTAAAAAAATATTAAAGGTGTTTTTTTTGTTTTTCATACTTTAATGAAAGAATGTTTTCATGTACGAGAATAATACATGTATATGAAATTTCGGGAGCCACACCACAACTATGTGTTCTAACGGAGTGCGCTATAATTGGGTCACACAGTATTGCATACATTTGAAGCTAAATAAAAATGGTAGGTTTATATTTTATATAGAAAACTGAATAAACTGATCTGAAAGAATAAAATAACATCTATTTTTTCTGAAGATACATAGTTCTTTCTGACTAAATATAAAGAAAAAAGCTGGGAAATTAAAAATTTGCTAAGATTGTGCTACAACACATTCATTGCAGTTCATTACAAATGAAATTAAAAACTAAAGGTAAATGGGTATAGGTATTGGGAGGGGTGTCAAAGACTAACATTATGACTTGCAGAATCTTACCCTGATATGTGGGGGTGGGTCAGAGTTAGATCCTTTTACCCATCGTAAATGTCTGGGTCGATATCTTGCACTGTTTGATTATTGGATATCCATCACTATATCCATTTACTGATAGTCCTAATTTCAATTGTAAGTAGCCCCTGTTCATCACCTACACCGTTAATAAACATGAAAATAAATCTATAAAAAAAAATCAGTAAATCATGTCTGGAAAATCACAATTCAGTCAAATCATAATAAACTCATTGAAACATCAAACTCAACAGCCATTGATATGCCAAACAAAATAAAACAACACATCCTTTGCTTTGAATACTGAACTTATACAAAATCACATATGCCAATTTAGATAAAGTATTTCAACCACGCTGTGGAATGTTCAAAACCTTAGACCACCTACCATTGGGAGAATTTTTTCATGCTGACATAGCTGTTACATTACATATAAAGCATCCCTTGCTCTATAAATAGCTACATAGCTGACACTCTCAAAAAGAATTCTTTTACTTAAATAAGGTTCTAGAACTGATATGAAATGTCTTCATAAAAAAAATTAAAAAAAAGAACAAATAAACTTATAAAGAATTACAAGAGTTTAATGATGTCTTATCATGGTAAAATCTGTCAGTTGTTGACTTGCACAGCTTAAAAATTATTTGCTGTGTAATTCTTCAACTGACAGTTTATACAATGACAAACTCAGAAAAAAAACATTAAACACTAAATGACGGTCAAAACTGGATCACTCAAGAGCAAAGCAAAAGTTTCCTGCACATCCATGTTTTATTGGTCTTTATATTAGTGATATGTAATATTATGCTTCACTTATATGAGTGTAGATTAGTGTCAGTGTGGTTACCATATCAATATAATAATAATAATAATTAAAAATTAGTCACATGATAACTATTTACCACATTACAAACAAATCTGCATGAAAGTTTTTGTACTAGAAACTATATGGCATGACATTCACCTTATTATAAACATTACCTAAATTTGCATTTGACAGGATAACCTTACATCCAGGACCTGTTCAAAACTATATGAATAAATTTAGGGAAAGTTTTTTTTGTTTTGCATGGGCTTCATCAAAATCCACTTGCCATTGCCCTGTATGTGGGGACCTGTATGTGGGGACCTGTATGTGGGGAGATAGGTGATAGCCATGTTAATATCGAAACTGATATTCTTATGTTCAGAAAATCCACATGTAAATAACATCCACAAATCCTCCTTAAATGATGTACATGAGAACAAGAATATAATAAATTATGTGTACATAATATCCTTTAAACATGTGTTATTCGCACTCAGATGCGGGAGGTCATGGGTTTGAACCCCGATCGAGTCATACCAAAGAGTTACAAAAATGGTACTAACAGCTGCCTCGCTTGATGCTCAGCATTAAGGGGTTAGTGTTAGGACTGGGTGGCCTGGTGTCAGAATAATTTGTGACTGGGTGGGACATCATGCTACATGTCTGCGGCATGATGCCCCAGTGCAAGACAGTGCTATAAACTGCCGCACTGCAGACATTGTAGTGATATGACTGAAAAATTGTTAAAGTTACGTTAAAAATCATAATCACACCATATCACACCACTGTAAGCAAACGTTAGGCCAAAAGTTCATCAAACATACAATCACTGTCTTTCCCCTTACTCAATGAAAACAAAACACAAAATTTTAACAGCAAATTTTATCGAAAGAGATGTGATGAACCACAAATAGATCACAGAAAGGATAAGTTCTTGAAACAATTGAAAAACTTGGTAGTTTATTGAGTGGCAAAATTATCCATTATTCACTTGGAGCAAGCAGTTTCTTTTTATGTTCGAATGTATTGGTATAACAATAACAATACAATATATATATACAATATAACAATATGTATAACAGACTGAAGTTGCAGATTTCTTACTATGTCCTTCAGAGGTTAATCATTTTTATGTCCTGTTTGTTTTATGTTTATTTAAACATAAAATATTAGCAGTAACATAATTTTCTTTCTCAATTAAATAGAAAGAAAATACATGAAAAAATTGAAGATAAAAATATATGCACATATTTGCATTTAGACATGATTTGCCTACATGAGGTGACCATGCTTATCACATACAAAGTGACTATCTAACTTCACTATGTGAAAACCTAAAAATGCACATAATTTTGATGACTCAGCATATATTTCATATTTCACTCCAACAAATTCACTAAATGTTTGCTCTTGGAAAATGCAGTAATTTATAGCCTAGCATAAATAAAATGGAACTACAAAGCTTTGTTCTGGTAAATGAAAATATAAAAAGCATTAAACTAATCATAAATATTGTTAAAAAGTAAGCTTATCGTTATTGACAGATACAGTTACTGTCAAATGAATGATTCTTAAACTAAATGATAGATAAGCACACAATGTTAACCATCAGTCTCCAAGTCTTGAATTACACAATATGGTGTCAAAAGGAAGCAATAACTGAAAACTGAAGGAAAAAAATATTCATGCATGCACATAAACACATACATTTTATGACTACTGTAATGATTGATAAATATTCGTTATGTCAGGTAAGACTTTTAAGGAACAGATATTTTTACACTGATTTACCATCTGACATCTTGAAATATTAATAACAAAATTCATTTGCAGATATCCCTGGCATTGTGATAATGCGACTACTCAACCACTCCATAAAAACTGCACACAAATATATTGTTACATGTATCATTCCAGTTACCATGTATGTTTATCACTATAATAATTTCATTGATTTTAGGTTTTTTGTGGCCAAAAGTTCAATACTGTATGTTCTGTACAGGTTTGAAAATGCATGAATTGATGATGTTGCTTTTTTTTAATAGGTACTACCAAAAACAAAAGAAAAATTTTCATGCTATGTTATCTTTAAGACATTTTTAATGTATTTGATTAGCAATACATCTTCCTATAGTCATCAAATTTAAAAAGGCATATTTAACTTTGATGGATAGAAATCACTGAGGTCTTGGGCACAAATTTTGTTCTTACCTAGCATGCAATTAGCTTGAAAAGTGTCATCCTAAAACTTGTTTATGCATTTCATGTAATTAGGATAATACAGTAGTGCCCTCAACTTCACATGAACTGTGAAAACATGGATTACCTTTCACTGATTACATTGTGAATTCACAGTCCCTAACTTGAGTTAATTAGAAACTCCAAGGTTTGGTTTTGTGGGTTTTAACAACATTTTGCAGCACATTGTAGGCTATAAATGGCTGTATTTGGTTAAGGAAAACCTGAACCATGTATATGCAACCCTATTATGCACAACTTGTTTTAACAAAAACTTGTTTATCCAAGATCCCAATTATCCAAAAATTATTTTTTATTCGGCAGGGAGTCTTGACAAATGAGGTTCTACTACATGCAACCCTGCTAGAGCAACCATCTACTAAGAAAGACCATTAAAAATAAAGTTCAAGTTCAGAACACAATAGGGACATACAAAATCACATGCATATCAAGATTATCTGTTCATAATAACTGCTTATAAATGGTCAAAAAAGTGATTGGTATACAGGTTTTATTTTGTATGGCTTCTAGTTTGGATCATACAATGTAAAATGTCGGAACTCCAGACATAATAAAACTCAAAAAACACCCAAATTTACACCTGTGTTTACATTTACTTATAATCAAGGTAAGGAGTGAGCACTGTGATGCGAGTTGTAATCTTGGATATTTTGTTAATTTTAGTTTGTTATAGATGGATTTTGTGTGTGTATGTGTGTCTGTGTGTCTGTGTGTGTTTGTGTGTTTCATACAATTCTTATTCTAATTTTGAAATTTTTTGCTTTACTATTTTATGACTTGTTAATTTTAAGAGAGCATTACTTTCTTGTCTAAGTCAATAAAAATTTACAAAATTACAAGGATTGATAAATAAATAATTAAAGTGGCCCAAATGTTAAAGTTTCAGCTCTCATATGAAGAGAACGAGTGTTGATGATTCTAATTTTGTTACATACAAAATTTAACTGGGGTGGGGTGGGGTATAACAACAACAAAAAAAAATACCAAGAAAAACAAAATATACTTAATATAGTGAATGAAAGATACATGTGATATCTAAAACTCTAAAGATAAAACTTATACCAGGCAATAGCTTGAAAAGTAAAAGGTTGGATATGTAATACAAATTAACCCAGTGTTATACATCATCGAAAATGTGTGATCATAATTAAATAGATATTAAAAACTAGAGAAATGGTTAGCAATGGTCCCAGATAAATATAAACCCATTAAAATGACTGGTACTCTACTGGCTAACAAAAATTTCCAGGAATACAAGACCATTTCTTCTTTTCAAATGCCGAGTGTTGAAACCAGCTGGAAGCCATACTGGATGCAAAATCGGCACCATTTTGATTTAACACCAATTAGACTTTATAAGATGTCATTTGGCAAAAAACTAAATGTCAATATGACCATCCATCCATTAGGAAGATTCTGAAAATGGTTGTCATGGTGACCATCCTGGATGTAAAATCAGCACCTTTTCCATTGAGGCCCAACTAGATATCTTAAAAGTTTTGTGGTGAAAATTCTGGAGGAGTAGTATGAACAAGGTATTTAAGCTCTTCACCATGGTGGTTACATTAGATGTCAGATGAGCACAATTTTCAATCAAATCTTCTGTATGATTTTCATTTAGGAGGTGAAGAGATAAGATTTTCAACACAGAGGTTATGGTAGCCATATATTGGGATATCAAACTGACACCAGTTTCTTTTAGGACCATCTAGACATCATAATTAGTCTCTTGGTGCCAATTATGTTGATATACAAGTAACCACCCATACAGGAGGAGCAACAACAAAGATTTTCATGATGGCTACTATTGTAGTTATATTTGAGGTCAGGTATCCACCTTTGTCATTAGGACCAAACAGACATTATAAGAACTCTTTTATTGAAAAACCATGTCAATATGACCATTCTTTCTGAAGTAGTGATAAGATTTTCAAAATGGACACCATGGTAGCCATATCGAATATCAAATTGACTTTTTTCTTTAATTTAGAACCAACAAAACCTGAAGATTTTCAGTAAAATTTTTATGAGAAACCAGTCATTCAGGAGTAGCCATCAGATTTTTTTAGGGCAGCCATATTGGACTTTGGATTAGCAATATTTCAGTTTGGACCAACATCATAAGTCATTTAGTGAAAACCCCCATCAATATCACCATGTATTAAAAACTAGTTCTGACAGCATGATTTTCAAAATGGCTGTTGTGATGACATAATCAGATATTTAATAGATACCATTTTCATTTAGGACCAACTAGACTATGGGATAAATCTGACTGTAAAAATTTAATCGAAATCCTTCCATTAGCAAAGGAGGAGTAGAGTAGCAATAACAAACATTTGCTATGAGATGACAGATCAAAGACCACTGCATATACTCTACTGGTCTATGTCCAGTATAATTAAAAAGCTCATAACTTGTCTAAAAACAGTGTGATCAACACACATATCTTCTGATAAGCATTTAAGTTTTACAGCAACCCAATAAAAACTACAAAAGTAGATGCATTCAAAAATGTTGTCATACAATAACTCTCACAAAAATACAGGATAGTGCACAAATATTTGTCAATACATGCATCTTTACTGTAAAGTGAGTATTCTGGAATCAAGACCATTCATAATTGTTCCGTGGAGACTAATCCCATATGGACCCTTTGAAAAAAAAAAAAGAAAAACCTTTAAAAATTGAATTTGAGTACTCCTTGCTGAGAATATTCCATGTCACCATGACTTTTCCCTTTAGTGGGAATTGCAAAACAAAAGATTTTCAAGACAGCTGTCATTGTTGTCATCTTGAATGTTGGAATGTGACTATTTCATTTTGGATCAACTAAATTGTGGGATAACTACGTGTGTAAAATTTCATGGTAATCAAGTAGTTTTGGAGGAGTAGCAAAAACAAATCTGTGCTATTGGATGGACAGAAAACAATGGACAGAAAATGGGTCAGCCTGTAGACTCTTCTGGTCCATGACCTGTAAAACTGAAAACAAGTTCAAGTCCTTATTAATTTCATATATTGCCATTTTAAAATAGTTCAAAGAGAAGTTGATGTTACTGGATGAAGGCCATGTACAAACATTGTTGGAGGGAGGTTGTTTGAAAGCAGCTCAAGTTGTTGTAGGTATGTTGCATGTTTATCAGCAATAGCAGGCACTAGTGGAAGGTATAGGAATGTAATAGCACTTCGATTGGAATAAGAGACAATAAGACGATTGATGTCTGTCAGAAAGTCCAATTGCGCCTCCTTGTATTCTTGCATGTGAGCATGTGAGTAGTTGACGCTCAGATCAAGCTGCTCCATTGGTTTCACATTAGGTATATTGTCCCACGAGACTATCTGAATTTTTGCAAGAATGCGTAGCTGTCGCAGGAATGTTTCAAGCTGCTCCTTCTTCCCCAAGGTGTTCTCCTTAGCAGTGTCAACAAAAAGAAAGACTCGCAAAGTGGTTTTCTTTTTCCAGCCAGAAACCATATTTAATATACAGGCCAACTGAAGCATAAACAGACATGTATTGTCAAAGTAACATGATGTTTCAGGTCGAAAGAAATTCACAGGCCAAACGTCGATGTAGAATTTACCTTGTGACTGCAATATGACATTCTTGTCCAGCTGATGAAAATGTCGGCATAAACAAATGTTTTTCTGAAGCTTCAGGGTATCCTTAACCATCTGCACATACTCTTCACCAGTAATAGATTTTGGATCCAACTCGCTACGAACAGATTGTAATGTATCGAAACCCAAATCATTTCGATCGTCACCATTTCCAAAGAATCGTTTACGCTGCTTTCTTACTTTCACCAGTGTGTCTGAGGGTGTAACATTATCATAGAAACCAAGGCAAACCGTATTTGGTTTCATACCTCCAAGACCAGAGAGCCGTATCAATTGGTGGAGTCCATCTGTCACAGATTTGGTCAGACTCAACTCTACGAAGGCTTTCAGCTTCATGTGATTGATCAGTTTCAGCCATTTTGGATAATCCTCTGCAACTGGATCCTCTGTGAATTCATCCAGGTCGCCCACTTTTACATGCCCTATCACATAAAGCCCGCTTTTCTTGATATCATTAATGAACTCCATGAGCTCACAGGAATGTCGTGGGTTGGCCACCATAAGGAGAATCTGGGGTCTCCAAAACTTTACATGGGCCTTTCGAATGTCGAGCATCAGGAGGTATTTCCGAACTTGATGGAATATCAGGGCCTGACTTACTGAACCCCACTGGGATGGAACAGACCGGAAGTGGAGCAAGATGATAAGGATCAACATGGCTGCGATGGAAACTGATGAAAAGAGAGGACTAATCAGGAAACACATGATGATGCAGCCAACCATACCAACTAAGCAGCTTTGCCAGCAGAAGAATTTGAATGTTGGTCTGAAAAAGATGCATAAAAATCCATTATTTTCTTGTTTACAAACTAAGTCCAATGGCAAGCTGCATAGAACCAGATTTATCAGCGCATAATACTAGCCAATCAGAGTCAATGTGATTTGTTTGGAGTAATCAGTAGAACAAACAAATCATGATGAAATGAAGGCTCGTCACATCAAGGTCTGTGTTGTTTGCAGTTGGGCTTGATTTACAATTGAGTATATATGGTATCGATTTGAATCAAAATTTGAATTCAAAATGCCATAGTGCTAGATTTTAGCAGTGCATTGTTTGTCTGCAGACCAAGCAATGATATTTGAACTGCAAATTCTAACTTTAACCAAATGTACATTCTTTTATAAAGCATGGACAAAAAAAGAGGTATTTATCAAGCACAATATATAGCAGTTTTTGAGGTACACATGATGCACCAATAGTAAATTAATATGATATAAAATTTGAATGCCATCACAGGAATGCAGACAACAGTCAAATAAGATGCTTAGTAGGTCAACAGTGAAACTGGCATTAGAAAAAACAATGGGTGTGCATATGTCAATTTAGAATTAAAAAATGACTTGAAAAGGAGTACCTATTTCAAAAAATAAATATCAGTTTTCAATTTAGCAATGTTTGACAAAATCTATTTTCATTTGCAACAAAGAAAGTCAGTATTTATTTGTTAAATATGCACCATAAAAACCAAATTATAAGTTGATTCCAACTACAATGTGCACAGAATCAGATCTGCTATAACATAACACACTGGTAGATCTAAATCTATGCAGTTTGTTAGTAGTAAGCAGTAGAACAAAAAAAAATACCCTGATCTGCCAGCACATTATATGATGGAAGATCAGGGTCTATGTTGTTTGCAGTTAGACTCCACTTATATGTGAGTATATACAATGCTTCTATTTAAGTCATTATTTTTTAAATACAATCAACTCTTGTTACGATGGAAAAAGTCATTCTCATTTCCAATCATTCTGTCTTTAGTAATGAATCTGTTATTATGAAGATAATTTTATTAATTTAGCAGAAATATTGTCCTGGTCTTGTCACACTCATAGCTGCAAATATAACTAGGTTTAACGAGACTAAAATATAAAACAATAATTGATACCTATTAATATCAAATACATCTAAAATCTTGAAACAAAATTTTGTATTTGGAGCTACTTTTCTAGAAATAATTACATAAAACTGACATATTCCCATTAATTTAAGATCCCAAGAAATGTTGATGCTATTGTAAAAAAAAAATTGTATGGAGAGGAGGCAAACATAATTGTTACATGGAAATTGTTGTTACCTTGGAATAAATGATATATACTACATAACATGGGGCCTTGGGTGGAGTCTAAGGTTTTTGCCTTAGCAGATCACTAGGTTTGAGTCCAAGCTTGGCCAATGTGGTTACATGAGAAAGCTTGCCAGTAGCTTTCAGTAGGTCGATGGTTCTTTCCAAGTTTTTCCTCTACCATATCATGGCCACTGTGTACAGCCTATCATGTGCCAAATATGGCATTAGTCCCATAACAACCAACTAACGAGCATGATTGTTACAATAAATATTCTCTCAAAACCTAAATACTCCATTTCAGTAAATGTCATTGTAACAAGAGTTGATTGAATTTTATACAAAAAACACTCAAATACAACTCTCTGAAGTTGTATGTAAGCCTTGCTTTCATCACAGGTAGGAGAGAGGAACAAGGATTCTGCATGGATTGCTTATAAAGTCTGATCCCACTGCAAGATGAATAGATCAAGATCTTCCACTGCATAATTTATTAAATAATTTGGGTCTATGCAGTTTGCTTGATTTAATCAGTAGAACTAACAACACTGACCATGATCCTCTGGCACACTATGCAATGGCAGATCAGGGTCTATGTTGTCGTCAACTGAACAAATAATATATGAGTACATATAGTACAAAAATTGAGTTCTATATTAATATACCTTAGATTCTAGTTGAATACTGAAGGATTATTGAAAACAATAACCCATTACTTCAGTGTATAGCATTGTAGCCAGTTCATATGCATGAACCAAAGTTACATAGTCAAATGCATTATAAATATAAAACCTGGTACCTATTTGACACCATACACCTATGCCTGCCATTTAACTGTTAAGCAGTGTAGTATATGTTACTTTTAACATCAATTTTAACCAATATATTTTGTATAAATGTATCATGTATATAAAGATTTAAAAGTAAAATCTGATCGTTATAGATGTATAATTATTTTTCAAGGAAGAAATTTGTTTACCCTTTAAAATATTGAGAGAACTTGTTCACCGTCAAGCCAGTGAAGCTGTGTGCCATTTCTCATACTCAAATTTATAAGTTCTTTGTCTGCATCTATATCACTAAATCATCTGAATTTGATAATTTATAAAAACTAATTGTTGTCTACACCAATTTCAGAGCCTTTACTTAAGTTGTTGTTTTGGGGTTTAACGTTTTTCAGCACACGATAGGCTATACATCAGGGACGGGCAACATACAGCCCACAGGCCAGGCACGGCCTGCGACAGGATTTTGACTGGCCCGCAGACTGTTTCCGGTCGTACATGAGGATGTGGCCCGCAGCTACATTCTGCGGCAATCTCCCACTACTTCCTTACTACGTTGAATAATAGTGAATGTTAGTTATTCTTTGATTCTTTGTTTTCAGTTAGAATTAGATTTAAAATTTAAAATAAAATTTTTACCATGGATTTTGCCAAGAAATGTAAAGTTGACAGCGAGTGTCTCGCATTTAACAAAGATTAGATGCCTAAGTACTTTTTCACAGAAGTCGGCAAGAAAACAGTATGTTTTGCTGTGCAGTGAAAGTGTTGCAGTGTTGAAAAATTACAACATTAGCCGCCATTATGAGATGAAACATGCAGGCTATGGCAGTACTTTATCATCAGCGGAACGGCAAACAAAAGCAACAGAACTGGACAGAAAACTTGTAAAGCAGCAGAATGTATTCGGAAAAGTCAAAGTAACCCAGATAGCTGATACTCATGCCAGCTTTGTGGTCGCATGCAACACTGCTAAGCACAGCAAATCGTTCTGTGATGGTGAATTTGTCAAAAAGTGTATGCTCGATGTAGCTGATCAAGTTTGTCCAGAACAAAGAAAGAAGTTTGAAGAAGTCAGTTTATCGATAAGAACTGTGGCTCGCCGCATTTAAGCACAACTGAAAGGGCGTGTAACTTCATTTCAGCTGTTTTCCTTGGCATTGGATGAAAGCACTGACATTGATGACACTGCACAGTTGCTCATCTTTGTACAAGGTATTTCAGAAAACTTTGAAATCACAGAAGAATTGCTGTCAATGGAATCAATGAAAGACACTACTACTGGGGAAGATATTTTTGAATGTGTGGAAAATGCCATGCATACAATGCAATTACCAAGGCAGAAAATGACCAGTGTTACTACAGATGGTTATCCATCTTTAACAGGAAAGAAAGTTGGTCTACTGAAGAGACTGGGTGACCGTGTTGCAGAAGTCAATTGCACCAGGGAGCTGATATTTCTACATTGCATAATACACCAGGAAGTGCTATGTAAAAGTGTGCTTGACATGAAACATGTTGTGGATCCAGTTGTGCAAATTGTTAATTTCATCAGGGCGAGAGGTCTAAATCACAGTTTATCACACTTCTGGAAGATTGCGGCTCAGATCACAGTGATGTTTTGTATCATACCGCTGTAAACTGGTTGAGTTTGGGGAAAGTTCTGAGACGTGTCTTGGGCCTGAAAACGGAAATCTTACTATTTTTGGAGATGAAAGGGAAAGATGCAGAATATCTCAACTCAGAAAATCCGAATGGCTGTCAGATCTGGCGTTTGCAGTTGATCTCTTTGAACATATGAATGAATTGAACACCAGACTTCAAGGCAAGGGCACTTTTGCTCACAAAATGTACTCAACAGTGAAGGCATTCAGGGTGAATCTAAAACTTTTCTCACCAGCTCAGTCAGAATATCACAACACACTTTCCAACACTCGAAACTATGGCACCCCAGATGATGTCAACTGAGAAGTACACCAATATGATATCTGCACTAGACAATGAATTTGCTTGTCATTTTGCAGACTTCCAGAAACTTGCTGCTGAGTTTGATATCTTGTCATCAGCGTTTACAGCTGACTTTGAAAAGGTACCGGATACTCTACAGCTGGAATTGATTGATCTGCAGTGTGACTCTACCCTGAAAAAGAAATTCCCATCTGAAAGCATTGACAAATTTTATGCGTCACTGAATGAGTCCAAGTTTGCCAGCCTGAGAAATTTGGCCATGAAACTAATTGTTCTTTTCGGTCTACATATATTTGCGAGCAAACATTTTCGACCATGAACATTAACAAGACAAAGCTGCGTTCCAATCTAACTGATGTTCATGTGAAGTCTTTACTGAGGATTTCTACGTCCGACATGCAGCCAGAGTTCAAACAACTTGTTGACAATTTTGATCGACCACAGATGTCTCATTGACTTCAGCAGCTATTGAAGTACATTACGTTAAATTAAATACTGTTTTTTTGGTCTCTATTCTATAAACTTAAAGTTTAAAAGTTTAAAGTTTACATTAAATACACTTTATTCCCTGCATGGGTGGATAAATACGCGATTAAGGTATCAATTCAGTAATCCGGCCCGCCAAGGATTTCATTTTCCCATATCTGGCCCCGCCGACTGGAGAAGTTGCCCACCCCTGCTATACATGGCAGCCAGTATTAATGGTGGAGGAAGAAACCGGGTAATCTGCAGAAAGAACCACCGACCCATGAGAAGCTACTGGCAAGCTTTCTCACATATCCACATTCGACAAATCTTAGACTCGAACCCACACAGACAGAGGTGAGATGGCAGTGATCCGTAGAGTGCTTTAGACCACTCGGCCACTTGTGGCCCCCCTTTACATAAGTTATTGAAGCTTTCATAATAGTAATTATAATTGGGCAAGCTCAAGAAACTACAGAATGAAATCTGCTGCCTACGTTTTGGAGAGTGGTGAATAAAACCCATTATTTTAAATAGCATATTATTACAGATCTTAAATAGCAACCATGTGATCTGAATATAGTATCTAATAGAAGTTTTCCCCCAAGGTGGTGCAATAAAAACCAATTCAAAATGGATGATGTTAACAGCAGGCACTGAAAGGTGCTTCTGTGAAAATGGTTAGAGGCATCAAATTGCGCTTCCATGTGAATCGGGTAGAGGCGTATAAAAAAAGCTTCCATGAGAATGGAGTAGAGGTGTCCAAAGGTGCTTGCATGAGGTAACAGGTTAATACTCCTAATGATGACATTATCACAGTGAAGAAAGTTAATCCAATTAGACAGGTGAGAAACATGCATGTCAGATAAATAGGTTCATTGTGAATGACTGTCGACTCCATTACTGTTAAAAGGATAACTTTTTCAGTAAAATATAGTTTCTTAATAATACCTGACCATAATATTTTGGGAATGCATCCACTGTGTCATAAATCAATCCCTCCAACTATATTGTTTGGCTTGTTTCAGCACAAAAAAAATTGCTCAAGCTATATGCATGGTGAGAAACGTCAAATGAGAGTGGTCTCCCATTTCATGGAGGGTCTATCGTCAAATCCTTCAATTCATTAGTTACTACTCTGAAGCAGAAATGCAAGCTCGCCAGAAAAGTAACCACAATGATGATTTGGGATTGAGTGCATGTATTATGATTAAACAAGTATTACCAAAAAATTATCTTTAATCTAAAAGTAATTTTTTGTCAGCTACAATACCAATCATAATACTTGAGAAAATTAGGTAAAGAATGGAAGAAGTTACACCTCTTCACCCAGAGTTTGCCCTGTCTGTTGTGCTGCTGCTCACAGTCAAATTCAACCCTTTTAGATTGAAAATTAAGAGCTTGAGAATATTGCCACAGACCTCTATCCCATGCTTATAATAATTTCAGAAGAAATAATATTGTGTTAGTTTGCAATAAATCAGAGCAAGATATTTATTTCAGCTAGTGATGGAAATTGTTTTTAAAAAATGTCAGACCCCTGCCAAAGAACAATAAATCGCTGGTTCCTAAAATAATTGCAGCAAACCAACGCATGTATTGCAGAATGTTCAGAAATAATGTGGTATACTGCACTACCAAATGTTTCATGGTACCCAGCTCTAGTGATCATCACACAGCTGGCACATTTTATATACAGTGTGTGCAAATCAACATTTTAGATATGTCAGCATTTTTAACATATTTCTTTATGTGATTCTGTTTGGTCCAAATAAGCCCATGAAATTGTTTTGCATTATTCTCTTCACTAACTGGCTGCGATCGATCGTGGGGATTTTCTTACCCCGTTTTTACTAATAAACAATGTGCTGGTAAATCTTAGGCTTAATGCTAATTATTTCAAGAAACAGACAGCCCTTGATCTATCAACACACCATGCAATTAGAGATTTTGGTCTCTGCTAGTCGCAGGTATGCATTGTACACAGATACCAGAAGTTACATGTTTGTTATACACAGATTAATACCTGACATTAGGTGTGTGTTGTACATGGATAAATACCTGACATTAGGTGTGTGTAGTACACAGATAAATACCTGACATTAGGTGTGTGTTATACACAGATTAATACCTGACATTAGGTGTGTGTTATACACAGATAAATACCTGACATTAGGTGTGTGTTGTACACAGATAAATACCTGACATTAGGTGTGTTATACAGATAAATACCTGACATGAGGTGTGTGTTGTACATGGATAAATACCTGACATTAGGTGTGTGTTATACACAGATAAATACCTGACATTAGGTGTGTGTGTTGTACACTGATAAACACCTGACATTAGATGTGTGTTACACACAGATAAATACCTGAAGTTTGGAGCAGAAGCCAGGTCCAGAACCATACAAGCCAGGTTGGTGGATGCATAACAGAGTAAAAAGAACACAGAGGTTATTGGTGCAATGGCATTCAGTGTTCCAATCAACAAAACAAGCTGAAAAAGAAAAAGTAGGTTATGACCATTTAATACCAACATTTTTCAATTACTATAAACCCACATTCTTGATAAGATAGCTACCACTGCCTATGCTGGGACCTCCCCACACTGGAGGTTCATTCTCTCTCTGAATTTATGACCAATAGAAACATTAAGTTTTATTTTAGAGACTTGTATAACCCATCAAACTGGTATCCATAGACCAGGCATATATGGTGGTATGACCTATACATACTAAGAAGTTGAATCCAACTGAAGAACAATGCAGACCATGATCTGCCATCACATAATATCAGGGTCAATGTTATTTGTCTACTTACTACTAACTGCATACACCATGAGTGGGTAGCTTATTAGGAGGTGGCAGGTCTGGGTCTGTGCAATTTGCAGTTGGACTTGAAATATAACTGAGTATATATTGGTGGTTGTTCAAATTCATTTATGTTCTGGGAAGATTTAGCAACTGCTTAATGGCCATCAGACAACCTAGAAATGGCCATTTTTATACAAGTTTTAAACAACATAAAGTGTGAGATGTCCCATAAGGTACATGACAGACCAAAAATAATGTAACTAGACACATTTTCAAATGCAATAGCATTATCTTTACTAATTGCTGCCGACATCCCATTTTCATTATTCATATCATCCACAATATCAATCCTTTACTTTGAATTTCATATTTTCATCGGTATTAATTGTTTTGTGTTTTGTTGTTGCCACCAACCTTAAAGTTAAAGACACAATAAACAATGAGCATTCTACATGTTCCACAGAGAAAACAAAATAAGACTTCTTAAAGCCAAAAATTTGAGTACCAATAAAAAAACAATTTTTAACAAAAATATATTATTGTTTTGGGGTTTTTAATGACATTCATAAACAAAATTCTGCGGCAGCAGATCCAGGCTGGACTGGGAGGGAATCAAATGTATAACCAAAATGAAAGACTGGGGGTTCCTAATATTGAAACAAAAAAAAAAGTAAATAAATTCACAGAATTAAAGATGACAAATATTGAATACCAAATATCACTCACTGCTTCTCAAACTAAGACATTTTGTTGGATCGATCTATTTATAACAAAATTTAATGTAACAGAATATCTGATAATTACAAGGCATTTTGTAAGGTCCCATTTTGTGACTTATATATTACTTTGGATATAAAGAAATTTACAAGTATAACAATATGATTTTATGTCTGTCCATTGGGCTTCATTAAATCTCAAGCTTACAATATTTCTGCATAAACACACTCTCCTCCAATATGACTAGAAAAAGTTTTGAATTGTCTCTATTTGCAAAAATTGCACACAATAAGTACGGTATAGAAATTACAACTTTAACTTTAAAAAATGTAACTGGAAAGTAAAACCTATGCCTTGCAATCTACTACTGCAGACAACAAGAGGCCCAAGTGGTATTAACATCACTCAACTGACTATACTTCTTTCCAGTTGACATTTTTTTGCTAAGGAAGCCTATGCAGTATTGTAAGCCAGACTTTAGCCATACTTTTGTTAAAAAAAAAAAAAGCAAGGAAAAGCGGGGCTGTTTTTAAAAATAAACATTGGAAAAAAACTGCCAAATTTGACAGAAAAATAGTTTGTTTGACCTACTTTTCTGTAACTGAACTAACCATGTATCTACTTGAAATTCATCTCAACTCAAACAGCTGCTCCTCCAGTAAAGAAAACATTTTAATAAGATTAAATGATCATAGTTTTTACCTAATCACTCACAATGTAAACAAAGTCTGAGGGACTTTATGTAAACTTTGTGAGTGATTAGGTAAAAATTTATACATCAATAACTACCCAACTATGATCATTTAATCCTTAAAATTCCAATTTACTTTCTTTCTAACATCAGATCAGCAGATGTAATCAACAAAACATTTACTTTTATGTTCCTTAAAGTTTTCATTCATTAGCCTCTTAACTGCGATAGAATACATAGCCCTACCATCGCTATCCAAGATTCATTGATTTTTTATACAGTGATACAGAGCAGAATGTCATAGCAGGTCATGCCAGTGATATATTGTTATGATCATTATATTAATATTTAAAAAATAGTTGTTGTGTTTAAACTAGAAATATTCATTTCTTAAAAATTATGCTTGAGTATGACATGTGTTGTTATAGCAATGTTGTTGTTACTTTCTACGTATTTTGATCTTTCAAATGCAAAAATCTTGTCCATTTTTAGTGAGATCCCATTGCTGACATGACCCTGACCTTTAATAACTGCTGCTGTAACATGTTGTTGAGGTGACATGCAATAATTTCTGAAGATAGGCTTCTGAAGCCTGCCATATGCCTTCTTAGGTAAAAGGGGTAAGTGTTGGAGTGCAGGAAGGTCAATGCTAATGGTCTATTTTAATCTGTGGCTTGTTATGTTTGATTGAAAATCATGGGAGTGCATGGATGGGAGCTTCTTGTTATTATTAGGGTGTAAAGTGTTAATATAGATAAAACTTCAAATCAAATTATCAGGACACAGATAACTAAAAGTAGTCTGCAGAATTTATCTATGTGTAAAAAATTCCAGATCAGTATCACATGACTGTTTACATCCAATCAAATTGTAGAAAATGCAGTCAATTCAGAAATAAATAAGTTACACACTGCAGCAGCAAACCCTTATCTGAAACTGCTGTTCAGACAAAACTGACATTGTCAAGCAGCCTCTGGTATACAGGAAGCAAAATACTAGCATCAGAGAATCAGACATTCTTTTAAAGAACAGCATACAATATTTGAAAAGTTTGGCTTTGTCTGGTGCTTAACAGCAAACAACAACACACGTAGGTTATTATATGCCTAGGAGTAAAGAGTGATGTCCAATGACACACCATGGTAGCTGACCCATGCTGATTCCATGGTAAGATTTAAACCCACCCCTTCTCATTCATGAGTCTGGCATGCTAACCACTGAGCCAGTGCAGTTCCTGTTTCTGAAATAAAACCCAATACTAGGCAAAGAACCTCTCCATTATAGTTATTACATATTAAAAAGATGAAACACTTCAACCACTTTGTTCCAAAAAGTACTATAGAGGTAAGTCAGCATTTTCTTCATTGTGCATATTGCAAATGCAAACCTTAGAAGTACTTAAGATATGATGAAAATCCCTTAACTGAATCTCATTGTCTTACCTGAACAAGAAACCATGTTATCAGGACTGCAACAAATGGATTACCTCCCTTTGTAGTGATAGTGGCAGGATTTAAGAGGCACCCTGTTGAGGATGAGAAAGTGAACTATATAATAAATAGCTGATTATCAAAATAGTACATAAACCTTTTTTATCATGTTGAATCATCAGAATCAGATAGTCCCCACCGCCAAATTAATATTAAGAAAAACAGGGGCACATTAGAGCATCTTAGGTACTTTTTGTATGGTTTTGTCTGGTTCCCTAACAATCTTTACTGTATCTGATTATCAAAACCCATACTAATACCAACCCAGACAAACCAATATCTGCACTTTATTATTACAATCTATCTATAATTCATATCTACATGTACTTTTTATTTCAATCTACCTACAATTCATATCTACATGCACTTTATTATTACAATTTGCCTAAAATTCATATATAGATGCACTTTATTATTACAATCAACCTACAATTCATATATACATGGACTTTATTATTACAATCTATCTAAAATTCATATCTACCTTTATTTTATTATTACATATATACATGCACTTCATTATTACAATCCATGTACAATTTATATCTACATGTATTTTACTATTATAATCTATCTACAATTCATATCAACATGTACTTTATTATCACAACTATTAAAACCAACCTATATTCATATCCATATTTAGCCATCAAGATGTGAAATTTGTGTACTGAATGACCAAGATCACATAGAAAAGTCTTTCAAGTACAAAAATCCTAAAAATTTCAAGCTGCACATTTTGTCAAAATCTGTCTTAAATTCACACTTAGTAAAATGATCTGTACAGTGATTGCAAGATCTTATTGGTAATCACAATTAATGGTAGACCTTACTGTACAATCACTCCTACATTTTACTGTACATCATTACTAGACCTTACTGTACAATCACTACTATACCTTACAGAACAAACACTGCTAGACCTTACTGAACAATCACTGCCAGACCTTATTATACAATCACTGGTATATCACTGCTATATCTTACTGTACAATTACTGACACTCTTTTTCCAACAGAGCTAAACCCTACAGTGCAATCACTGTGAGGCATTACCTCATAATCACTGCTAGACTTTACTATATAATCACTTCTAGACTGTACTATACAATCACTGCTAAATCTTACTGTACTACCATTACTAGACCTGTTTCAACACTGCTAGACCTAACTCTACAGTCACTGCTAAACCTTACTGTACAATCATTGCTAGACCTGTTACAGCACTGCTAGACCTAACTGTACAGACACTGCTAGACCCAACTGTTCAATCACCACTGGATCTTATAAACACTGTGAAACACATTATATCTTGTTGTAAAATTATTGTCTGACCTTAATGTACAATCATTACTAAACATTATTGTACTCTTACTGCTAGATTTTACTGTACAATCAGTGCTAAAACTTTAATTACCGGTAGACCATGCTGTACCATCATTGTGAAATCCACCAAACTGTATTTTAAAATTATATGTGACCTTAATGTACAATTTTTCGGTATCTTACTAATATACCTTCTAGACCTATGTACATAATTATTAGCTGACCATATTGCAATGACTGCAAGACCTTATTGTACAATCATTGCCAGAGTTAGAATCATTGCTAGACATACAATCATTGCTAAATGTAGAATCACTGATAGAAATACAATCATTGTTAGACATAAAATCATTGCTAGATGTACAATCACTGCTAGACACATACTCATTGCTATGTGTTCAATCAATGCTACATGTACAATCACTGCTAGACATACAATCACTGCAAGTACAATCATTGCCAGACATACAATCATTGCTAATAGTACAATCATTGCAAAATGACAGTAAGTGCTAGATGTACAATTATTGCTAGACATACAATCATTGCTAAATGTACAATCATTGCTAGCCATAAAATTATTGCTGGACATACAATCATCACAGAAGAAATGAAATGTACACTTACAGAACAAATGGTCATTTGCAAGAGCTTCCAGAATCCTAGAGCCACCAATCAAGTTACCAAGTGCTGCAGACAACGTGGTGGCAAAAACTCCTACCAGAACAAAGGGTGACCACAGATTTATATACTGCAGGAAGGCATAGTTGTGTATCAAAAGGTCGCTGAAAAATAACATCATGTTTATAGCATCTTGAAGGCCTTCACTATCATGAAGGCAAAATGAAGTATTTAAAAAATAAAATGAATATGTAGGAACAGCATTATCCATTTAATTCTAATTTATTCAATTTAACCATTTCAGAGGTAATTTCCTTTCCAAGACTCCAGAGATGGACTGAACTTAAAGCAAAAACAATTACACTGGCTGGCAATTACTACTTCCAATATAATTATCATATTGGTTGATATAATTAAGATCACGTTTGACCCTCCACCACCAAATGATGTACATAAACCCTTGACCGTGAGCTGGAATTTGTTACCCAAAATCCGTCAAAATTATTATCTATCTTCCAGCTGCACAACTGTTGTTTTGTTTCTTCAATAAAGAAAATCCACTCAATAATGCCTATGTAATTAAACTTTTAATATATGACATTTTTTAAAATCTCTCTACATGCATAGGAATTGGGGGTGGGGAAAATGATATCTTTATCATAATTTGTTTACCATATAGACAAGTTTAGTGAATTTTCATCAGGAGAAGACTGAATAGTAAACACTCACTCAGAGAGAGCCTTAATAATAACAGCTAATGCTTAAATAAAAACTGAGGAAAAAATACAGTTAACTTCCACAAAATATTAAAATCATTTCTGGAGATTAAAAAATCAGTACATCATATTTTGTATTCGGACTTGAACATTTTGCATGTACTCTGAAGCAATCAAAACATGTGGGTCTATTACTGTACTTAATTCTTTTCTTGTAAATATCAAGAAAACTATGATACATACTGATGCAATTTGTACTGGTACATCATACTGGTACAATACAATGAGGATACATACTGATGCAATTTGTACTGGTACATCATACTGTTACAATACAATGAGGATACATACTGATGCAATTTGTACTGGTACATCATACTGTTACAATACAATGAGGATACATACTGATGCAATTTGTACTGGTACATCATACTGTTACAATACAATGAGGATACATACTGATGCAATTTGTACTGGTACATCATACTGTTACAATACAATGAGGATACATACTGATGCAATTTGTACTGGTACATCATACTGTTACAATACAATGAGGATACATACTGATGCAATTTGTACTGGTACATCATACTGTTACAATACAATGAGGATACATACTGATGCAATTTGTACTGGTACATCATACTGTTACAATACAATGAGGATACATACTGATGCAATTTGTACTGGTACATCATACTGTTACAATACAATGAGGATACATACTGATGCAATTTGTACTGGTACATCATACTGGTACAATACAATGAGGATACATACTGATGCAATTTGTACTGGTACATCATACTGTTACAATACAATGAGGATACATACTGATGCAATTTGTACTGGTACATCATACTGTTACAATACAATGAGGATACATACTGATGCAATTTGTACTGGTACATCATACTGTTACAATACAATGAGGATACATACTGATGCAATTTGTACTGGTACATCATACTGTTACAATACAATGAGGATACATACTGATGCAATTTGTACTGGTACATCATACTGTTACAATACAATGAGGATACATACGATGATGTATACATACTGATGCAATTTGTACTGGTACATCATACTGTTACAATACAATGAGGATACATACTGATGCAATTTGTACTGGTACATCATACTGTTACAATACAATGAGGATACATACTGATGCAATTTGTACTGGTACATCATACTGTTACAATACAATGAGGATACATACTGATGCAATTTGTACTGGTACATCATACTGTTACAATACAATGAGGATACATACTGATGCAATTTGTACTGGTACATCATACTGTTACAATACAATGAGGATACATACTGATGCAATTTGTACTGGTACATCATACTGGTACAATACAATGAGTTTAATCTTTTCACAATATCTATACTATATTTCTGTGATGTTACAATCATATCTGACAATACATTATTCCACAACTTTTAAGGAATTTATGTAAATTTTCAAGGAGAAATGTTTAATCGCATCATAATACCTTCTCCACCCACCATCCTTCTTTATATTTACACAGCATTTTCCCTGGGTTTATGAAGGGAGAAATACTTAATAGTGTTGCATCTTGAACATGGGACTGCAGGTTTCCCCTAAATTTTTATCATATGTCCCCATACGTGACTCCAGGGCACCATTCTATCTTTAGTAAACAACTGTTTACATCTGAGTTGGCAGTAAAAGTGGTCAAAATCACTAAAGACAATAAAACCTTTAAATTCAATATTTGCAGTGTGATTAATAACAAAAGGAAGCTAATTTCTGAGGTGAAAATGTTTTGCAAGAAAACAATTTAACATTTATTTCGTGAATTATAAGGTCAACAAAAAAAAATCATGAAAACATGGGAATTATTATTACAACTACTGGTACATAATAAGTGAACAATGAAGTTAAATGCATGATCTGGAATAGAAATTCTACTGTGCACCTTTTTTCAGGTGAACCAGATATGAATACATGTAAATCTTTTAATGGGTTACTTAATTAACTGTCAAAATGTTGTACCATGACAAGTACATGTCATGAAATTGTGGCAAAAATGTCAAAAAGTATTCAAGATTATCTCAGTTTTGTACCATGACAACTACATGCAATATTAGCTAGTATTTTAGTTCATCCCACTGAAATTGTGTGTATCCTGCAAATATGGGGCACAGGGGGGACAATGTCCATTGCCAAGTGGTCCATATACAATGCTAATGAATATTTCAACATACCAAGAGACTACAAATGGAAATCTTTCTGATTTCAGTCCTTGAAAAATAATGCCTACCTTTGGCAGGATCCTCCAATCAAAATAAATAGGATGAGGTAGGTTGAGAATGTGAAGCAGACGGCACTAACAGTGCCTTTTGGAATCGATCTACTGGGATCCTTCAACTCTCCTGTAAAGATGAAATTTGTGTGTATCATATGATTATGTGTACATGTGTGTGCATGCATGTGAATATGTGTGTGTGTGTCTTTGTATCTTTAACAATAAATATATTCCTTTATATGAGGACCTCAACATAGATTAGTTCTTCAGATACTTTTGTGACCCTCTTTAATAAAATTATTACTATTATTATTATTATTATCTTGTAACCGCTCTAGTGGCTTAGTGGTTAGAGCATCTGCCTCTGATGTGGGAGGTCGTGGGTTCGATCCCCTGTCGAGTCATATCAAAGACTTACAAAAATGGTACTAACAGCTACCTCACTTGGTGCTCAGCATTAAGAGGTTAGTGTTAGGATAATGCGACTAGGTGTGACGTCATAATACATGTCTGCGGCACGATGCCCCAGTGCTAGACATCATAGCGATATGACTGAAAAATTGTTAAAGCTACGTTAAAAATCATAATCATATCAACATCACATTATTATCTTGACAATGAGATTCAGGACTTTCGATTGATAAGTGTGCTTATTTGATTAAAAAAATCACAAGTAGAATGGTATACAACCTATTCATTAAATATCTCTACTTCTCCTCACAAGTAGAATGGTATACAATATATTCATTAAATATCTCTACTTTTCCTAAAACACACCCATACAGCTATGATGGAGATTAGTCCACTAGTCCACAGTTAAAAAGTGTTTTTTGATTGATAAGTGTGCTTATTTGATTAAAAGATCACAAGTAGAATGGTATACAACCTATTCATTAAATATCTTTACTTCTCCTCACAAGTAGAATGGTATACAATCTATTCATTAAATATCTCTACTTTTCCTCACAAGTAAAATGGTATACAATCTATTCATTAAATATCTCTACTTTTCCTCACAAGTAAAATGGTATACAATCTATTCATTAAATATCTCTACTTTTCCTCACAAGTAAAATGGTATACAATCTATTCATTAAATATCTCTACTTTTCCTCACAAGTAGAATGGTATACAATCTATTCATTAAATATCTCTACTTTTCCTAAAACACACCCATACAGCCATGATGGAGATTAGTCCACAGTTAAAAAGTGTATAATTCTTCCAAAATTAGTAAAAGTACAAAGATTGGTCATTATATAAATCTTCTGATGACTATAATAATGATTCTGAGTGACTCACTGCAAACAAAATGAAACCAGGAAACATTTCAAGCACTAGCTGTAAGTCAAATGACATTCAATATGAAAGCCTGTACTTAGCATATGCAGTGTTGTCAAAACAGTGAGGAAATTGTTTAGCTGTTAGAAGCTGAAATTTACATCAACTGCAAATGAGTCACATGCAAATATTCTTTTTGCAGGAAAGCTTCAGGGCAACTGTCTTGAAACACACTGGTCAGAAGTTATTATATAACTAGGTTTTAAAAAATGACAATTTTATATACATTTATGCTTTTCAATTTCAACTTTTGTTCCTTAACCTGGCAGTTATTATAAAATTACTTAAGGTGAAAATGCTAACCCTGATGGTGCACAGACTTCTGGCTATAGCTCTATAGACTTTTAAAATTCTGATCCAGCCAATCAGATGCAAGATCAACTCATTAATATGCATGATTGTTGCACCTAATCAAACTCTTCAAAGACTTCAATGATACAAGCTTACATATCAAATCTGATCAGAAATATGTCCTCTAGAGTGTTCAAAAGCTCAACCAATCAGATGCAAGATCACATCATTAATATGCATGAATGCTGCTCATAACTGAACCCACCAGTGATTTCCATGATCTATTTAAAATAAATACCAAATCTGATTAGTTATATACCCTCTAAAGTGTTAGCAAGCTCAGCCAATCAGATGCAAGATCACCTCATTAATATGCATGGCTGTTTCTCATAAGTGAACCTGAGATTTTGATGATCTAAGCTTAAATACCAAATCTGATTAATTATACACCTCCTAAAGTGTTTGCAAGCTCAGCCAATAAGATGCAAGATCACCCACTTATTGTTTAAGTGCCAGTTTTGGTCATCACACCATCTATTTTCTATTTTTGAACATATGGCTATAAAAAAGCTTAGTAGAAAAAACAACAAGATAATGTAAGTACCTAAATTACATGATTGGAATTAAAATTAGGTAAAAGTATTTCATCAACTTCCACCCAAAGAAGCAACTTTAATTTCCTTCAGTTTCTAAAACTTATGACAAATCTAAACATTTCAAAGCTATTTATAATAATCCCTATAAATATACAGAACAGAAGCTCAGGTGTCTTCACACCACAGTGTTCATGTACTCAAAACAGTGGGTACTGATTTTACAGGTGAGTAACTTCAATTGAAATACTACTTATTAAAAGGGTAAATTCAAAACTGAATACAAATCATTAGTCTTTTAAAAATTAAAAAGATACCCATCAATGTACTGATACTCTAATGTCTGAAAAGAATTTCCTGGAATTTAAGATAAGATGATTTCTTCCTTTATCCACTAACTACTGACCATCTCTGACATACTTCAGCAAAAGAATTTACCATTAGCCCCTGATTCCATACTGAATGTAAAACTGGCACATTTTCATTCAGAAAGAACTTAACACAATTAGATCACTTTTGCTAAAAAATCCATAATTTTTTTTCCTTACCATGAAAGTCTCCAAATAATAATATTTCCCCCACTAAAATGTATTCTATGTACTTAAGTACTGTGTGTATTCTGTCACTGACATTTTTCCAATGTTCACTCTATACTTTTTATTCACTTTTTACAAAACTCCCTGTCTGTTCACATGTCTGTTCATCTCACCTGACATGTTGGCCCCATTCATGATCCCAGTGACACTGCTGAACAGGATTGCAAACACTTTGGCAAAGCTCATCATGTCCTTTGTTGTGTAGTCGGTTGTGTAGTGATCTACATAAAAATAAAGTGATCAACAGTCACATCACAGATAACACACTTTGTTGGCAGTGGTACCCATCAATTGGCAAGTATAGGTCAAGTAAATACATAGAAACAATTTTATATTGGCAGGTCATAATAACCTTGATCTTTGAACCTTTGACACACAAATTCAGAAGGTGTTTCTCCTAACAGGTAAGACACCTGCAAACTGCAAAACCTGGTGAAGATAAGTGAAGCAAAGTTCAGGCTACCTACATGGTAAGCAAAGTTCAGGTTACCTACATGGTTCAGGCTACCTACATGGTAAGCAAAGTTCAGGCTACCTACATGGTTCAGGCTACCTACATGGTAAGCAAAGTTCAGGCTACCTACATGGTTCAGGCTACCTACATGGTAAGCAAAGTTCAGGCTACCTACATGGTTCAGGCTACCTACATGGTAAGCAAAGTTCAGGCTACCTACATGGTTCAGGCTACCTACATGGTAAGCAAAGTTCAGGCTACCTACATGGTTCAGGCTACCTACATGGTAAGCAAAGTTCAGGCTACCTACATGGTTCAGGCTACCTACATGGTAAGCAAAGTTCAGGCTACCTACATGGTAAGCAAAGTTCAGGCTACCTACATGAAAGCAAAAAGTGACTGGATGAATAGCCATTATCTGCATACAATGTACTGTAGGGAAGTTGCACAAGAATTAAAAGGAATGAAAAGTGAAAGAGAAGAAGAAAAGGACAATGCAGATTATGATCACTTACGGTACAAATTGTCCCTGAAAGTTTCTCCCGTCAAACCGGTGTAATTGGCAGTGTTATTTGAACCATCCGCATAATGTACTGTGATGATTGTATTTTTGGCAAAAACACTTATAATTACTGCCAAGGTACAAACAACCACAGTCTGTAAAAGAGAGTGAACACAAAGTTTTAGATTTAAAGTAAAATGAAAAAAGTAGATCTATAGAACTTATGTTAGAACAGATACTGCAATACACAGAGCAACCTCCTCACATAATAATCTCCTATTAACTGCCTCCTCTGTTACATGTATCATATTAGTTTCTGGTTATGGTCTCTTATCACTCAGGCATCCACTTATTAATTCTGGAAAGGTATTTCAGTCATTTTGATGTAAATGCACTCCAAATCCATACAAGATAGCACACCTGAATGACCAAAATTTGCACAGATAGCATACCTGAATGACCAAAATCAAATATGTTACCTGATCATAATAACTTAGAAGAATAGTTAAGCAGTGGAGAGTTACATCACCAAGGAGTGTCGTTGGCCTTTGGGACCAGGAACAGTTTAAAATAAAAAAACCTGTGATTTTACATTGTAAATAATCTCTACCATCCTTTTTAAAAAAAAGTCGTTAATTTTTTGCTGTAGAGTGTCTGCCCCAAATGGGTCATCAGGGAGGTTTGTCATCTAAAGGCATGGAGGGTAGAGTTGATGACCAGAATAACTTGGATCAATTCAAGACTTATAAGCTTTCTGGATTGTGATACCAGTCCTCATTCCTCAATGTGCGCATTTCCTTTTTTATGCCCACAATAATGCAGCTGATTCAGTCCATGAGAAGCACATGTGACATGTTTATGGTGTGGAAACTGGAGCAAGCTAAATATATAGACTGGTTGAGTTTACACAGCTTACACTTTGTCCTGCCCATGGGATGTATGACAAAAACAGAGCAGACACGCAGATCAGGACATGTTTCTTGCGTATGAATTCAGATGTAAATAGCAGCATAATGTGAAAATGTACCTGTATGAAAATCCCATATAGCAGCCTATTCAGGTAACATTATTGAAGCATCACTATAATACTTATAAAATGGACACTGTAAATAATTCTAATATAACTTACCTGGGGAAAAGGTCAGAGTGCCTGCACTGGTAATGTTACCAAAGCATAACTTTTACTAACCAAAAAGTGGACACTATGACCAAAACAGACAGCAATTTACTTGAATTTTCTAAACCACACAATACCTTCACATAAAATAGATCTATATTAAACTAAATGGACCCATATGCAACCTGTGCAGGTATGTAGGAGTACCTATGTGCATGCATGAAACAAAGGCACAATTTTATACAAGAGACAGAAAATGCTGTTGCTGAAGGAAAGGTGCAAGAAAAAGTTGGACAATTATAGATGGAGTATACTTCATTCATTTTTGCAGAGTAAACTCATTCAGCTAGCTTTAAAATGGAATAAGGTCCAAAATTCTTGTCGACAGATTGTGAGGTCTCTTGTCAAGAGAAAGCATAATACTCAGTATATGTAGAGGTAGTAACAGAAATATTCACAGGATTTGGTACTAATTCCTGTATTAAGGGGAGATCACCCTATTTAACAGCCACCTTTGTCAGCATGTAACTTTTATCATTCTTAGCTAAAAAGGTGAGTCTCAGAGGACTAGAACTGCAAAGTAATAGTTTCTCCTGAGGTATCAGGTAAAGTCTTTGAAGACGTAGATAAACAATCTGAGAATTTGAATACTATTCCTAAAATGCACATATAAAAGCAATGACAAGCTTTTGTATAATCATGATGACTTCCAATAGGGAAAAGGGTAATATTACAATTCCGATAAAGTACCATATATCACAGATCTTAATAACAATTTAGGCAAATCATAGCAGCATCATCTTTGCTGTGAAGTAAAAGCTGTTCAACCCAACAAACTTATTTCCTTCCATATCAGCAAGCCATGCTAAAGTTTTGTGGCAGTACAAGATGTACCATATATACCTGCTTACAAGTTGAGTCATATTAAAAACAGAGATTCAGATCTTCCCTAGTATAATGTTCCTGCAATGCATGTTCTATGTCATTTGTTGCAATGATTACTCCTAACAAACTGCACACACACACAGGTCTGCCAGTACATTATGCAATGGCAGATCTGGGTCTGTACAGTTTGTAGTTGGACTCAACTTATAAGTGAGTATATAGGTATCAACAAGAGCTTATTTACAAAAATTGTCTCCCTTTTTTGTATCTCTGTGACCTTGACCTTTTGATCATTTAAACCCATGATTAAAATGTTTCTATTTTTAACCACAAAATGCAAGCCATCGACAAACTTTGGTCAATATACTTGGTCTAGAACAAAAATTATCTTACTGTAAATCAAAAGGTCTCTTTCTTATCACAAATACATGACCTTCACAAAATTCTTCTTATATTGTGACCTTTACTCTTTGATCCCCAAATAAATTTTTTTTCTAAGGCACCTACAAAGCTTAGGTGAAGGTAAAATAACTAAGTTATTGTGGAGACAAATCATGTTCTGAGCAATGGTGATCTTGACCTTGAACGTTTTGACCCCATTATTGACAGGTTTTTTCATTAGCCCAAGTTAAAGCCACCCACAAAGCTCAAAGAAGATGTACTGTCTAGAAGTGAAGTTCTTGTGGGAAGAAAATGCAATAACAGACAATGAAGTTGCCAATCTATAACATAGTTCCCAGCCTGCTATATTTTTTTCTTTGTAGAGCACTGATCCCCAAACAACATAAATATATACTATTTTTATAACCTATATTTCAAGTTAACAGTAAAATGTATGTGGATTTGATAAACTGCCAAAATAAATTATGTTTTTATTATTTTCTTTCAACATATCTACGAGTCTGAACAAGTCTTAAAAATATCTCCCTCTACTATAAGGCTGCAGGGGATAATGAAAAAGGAACAAATAATAAATTTCAATTAAAGAAAAACCTTTTTATTCAACTGAAATTTATGATTTGCTCCTCTTTTAAAGAGGTTTTGAAGAAAACAAACTGTTGAAGCCTGTGAACTGTCTTATTATTAATCATCCTTTGATATGCCTTTAAACAAATGTTCATAAGAACTTACTACCTCCTTATCCCTCTTATCAATAGCATTATAGTGCTTTTCCTTTGAGCAAATGTTGTTGTTGTTGTTGTTGTTGGGCTTAACGCCATTTTTCAGCACACGATAGGCTATTCATGGCGGCCAGTATTAATGGTGGAGAAAGAAACCGGGAAATCACCGGAAAGAACCACCGACCCACAAGAAGCTACTGGCAAGCTTTCTCACATATCCACATTTGCCGAATCCTAGACTCGAACACAGACAGAGGTGAGATGGCAGTGATCCGTAACAGACAGCTTTTTAGACCACTGGGCCCCTTTGAGCAAATGAGACAGGTATCATATATACTCACTTATAAGACAAGTTCAACAGCAAACTGCACAGACTCGACCTGAATCTGCCACTGCATACAGAGCCTGCAGATCTGGGTCTTTGCAGAGTTTGTTAGGAGTGATGAGTAGAACAAACAACACAGACCCTGACTGACAATATGCAACAGCAGATCAGGATCCTTTGTTCTGTGCAGTCCAACTTGACTTGTGCGAGTATATACAGTACTCCAAACATACCTGGATACAAATGTTGTGTCTTCCAACTATGAATACATAAATTTCTGTCCAAAATAATTCAAAACTTTTCTTGTAATTAAAATTTTTGTACATCTGTTGATGCCACCTCAACAAGATACAAGTGAGGAGAAATAAAAATAATATTACAGCCCCCACAGATGGTTATCACATAGGAAACCAAGTACAATGTCTGGTGAAATTTAAGCAAGCAGTCTGCATGTGGTTACAGACATACAGACAGATGGATGGAGAGATTCAAACTATCCCCCTGCTGGAGCTAGAGCTTGGAGCTAACAGAATTTCAAGTGATTGTACCTGGACCCTGATATACCCATGGCTATGGGACAAAAAAATGTACACACCATAAGAATGACAGCAGACGTTTTGGCAAACATGGCTCCCCCGATGATACAGATGAGAAGACAGATGCCCAACATCACTGAGTCATACAGATATTTGTACCAGTAGTTATCTACTGGAAGTCCATGATGATCTGTCACATAGCTACCTGTATTAAACAAGACAAATACATTTAACAACAGAATGAGTCAAATACATTTAACAACAAAATAAGTCAGGTATCACATTAATACTGTTTATAAAAATTTTCCCCAACATACAAATATCATGTTAACATGGTTCAAAGACAGTCCCCACAAGCCGTTACATACAGATATCAGCGCTGAACAAAATATATACATTTATCGGTATCAGGTATGATTCAGGTATCATATTAATATGGTTCAAAGATGGTCCCATTTGTCCTGACATACAAATACCTATGCTGAAGGCATATACACTGAACAACAGAATAATTAATACTATGAGTTCATTTCTATTATGGGTATCAATTTTCGTAGCTATTCCAAAATTGACCTTTAACTGGTGCATCTGGAAGACCACATTTTTTAATGTTGTTCATTTTTTGACTGCCCCCTCAAATAATCATGTCCATAATTAACAGAAACTGAAATGTAAATTGTATATTCTTACTGTACATTATAACAACTGTATATAATAAGTAAATAGGCACTACTATAATTTCTTTCAATTATAATCAGGGATACATTAAATTTTTACAAACATAATTAGGTACTACTAATTAGGGACTACTATAAATTCTGTCAATCATAATTAGGCAACACTATACATTCTATCATAATTCGGCACCACTATAAATTCTATCATTCATAATTAGGCACTACTATAAATTCTGTCAATCATAATTAGGCAACAATATAAATTCTATCATAATTTGGCACCACTATAAATTCTATCATTCATAATTAGGCACTACTATAAATTCTGTCAATCATAATTAGGCACATCTATAAATTCTATCATAATTAGGCACATCTATAAATTCTATCAATCAGATTTAGGCCCTACAAAACAATCTATCATAATTAATTGTAGCAAAATATAAGGGAGTTGTCCTGTAATTCTACACATACTATCACTGTTTAAGCCAGATTCCGTTTCTTCTTAATTTTGATACAAAATCTAAATGGTAATACCTTGGTCAAACTATTTTGCACTAACTACTACAATGATTTATAGATTCTATGCAAACAACAAACAAATAACACATCAGGACACCAGAATTTTACTTTGAGAACCTGGATCTGCCCAACTGCTTATGGATAAATGACACTTGTTTTCACATGGTTTGGGGACCTGTCCCAAATGATGTCTTATTTCTGTCTTACTGAACAATCTGTTAGACATATAAACAAAGATCTTTTATTACAGAGCACACCCTCTTATAAAGGTCTGAGCCATTTCTTTAAGTATGAAGAACACTACAGAACATGCATTATACAAAATGGGTTCAGTGGTACAATGTATTTCAGCATGCATGATACAATATGGATTCAATGGTACACTGCATTTTGGCATGAACAATACAATAATGGTTCAATGGTACATTGTTTGTATTTCAATATGCATTATACAAAAGGGTTCAATGGAATACTGCATTTCAGCATGCATGATATAAAGAGAGTTTAGAGTATACATGTACTGCAATTCAACATTCATGATACAATAAGCATTTATTGGTACACTGCATTTCAACATTCATGATACAGTGAGGGTTTAATGGTACATTACATTTCAACATGCATGATACAATAAGAGTACAATGGTACACTACATTTCAACATCCATGATACAATAAGGGCCTAATGGTACACTGCATTTCAACACCCATGCTACAGTAAAGAGTTTAATGGTACCCTGCATTTCAGCATGCATGATACAATAAGAGTTCAATGGTATACTGCATTTCAGCATGCATGCTACAGTAAAGAGTTCAATGGTATACTGCATTTCAGCATGCATGATACAATAAGAGTTCAATGGTATACTGCAGTTCAGCATGCATTATATGAAAGTTTCAATCATACATTGTATACATATTACAATATGGGTTCAACTGTTTCACCTATTTTGAAGTTCTTGATTTGCATAAAACATTAACGTCAATGTTACCATTTCCATATTAGCATAACTAAGTCTCACTTTTTTCACACAAGATAGTATGGTAAAAAAATAAATATGATAGCTTACCACCGATTCCAAAGTTGTTGAGAACTCCCTCTACAAATGCACTAACATAAAGACCACAGGAGAAGATGTTTGCCACATAGTACATGAAGCCGATTGCACCCCCAAACTCTGGTCCAAGAGCTCGGCTGATCATATCTTGAAATCATTAAGAAAACTCTTGATGATCAGAAAAATCTTTATGTACAGTTAACTCACATGGAACTGGAAAAACCAATTTTTTCTATTAAAATATGATTCTTTGAGAATACTTTCTGGATCATAATACCTTTGGAGAACTATCATTACCTTGCAAGTCCAGCCTTACCAGATAATAGTTTCAGCTAAAGGGAGCTAAAAGTTGTCTGCCAATCTTGGTGGCAGTCAGAGTAGTCTCCCCTTGATACAAGTTATTGGTGGCAAAATTTGTGAACCTCTCAATTACTATTAGATTATAAGGTACACTTTTTATGGATGTAACTGTGGAGAGGCTGGGAGTGTTTATTGTTTATGTTTAATGACTGAGTAAGTATTCTTTAAGAAATGTATTGTACTAGGAAAAATGATTTTCTTCTTTAAATACATTATCCAATCATAATTCCTCAGAAGAATAGGTAAAAGGTGGAGGGAGGTACATCCCCATACCCTGTAGATATCATCTCATGTCCCCTATAGCATGTGAGCTATCTTCTAGGTAATCCAACTGGAGCTGGGGGTAATTTGGATTCTTAACACAGCTGTAACAATTTTGAGACACCACTACAAAGCTCTAAGTGGGTCATGCAAGTGGCCTTGTGCTGACGTGTCTGTCTAGACAGAGGTTTCATCAAAAAAGTTTGGTTATCTCTGGAAGAAAGCCTGTCCTCGGCAATGAAAGAGGATGCCGTCATAAGTAAAACTGATTCATCTTGTCAGAACAGCATAGAATTTGGGTCTCCTGATAGGGTATGTATTTCTATAATTCTGCCCATGGTCTGTAATGCCACAAGGAAGCAAGCCTTGCATGAAAGTTGAGCCAGAGATGACTTTGAAAGTGATTTAAAAAGTGTCTTGTTCATCCAGGTTAGTACCCAAGATAGGTTCTACTTTGGGCAGAGGGCTAGCGTTTTGGGCCAAAGTTGGAGAGAAGGTCATATATGTTTTAGTTTTGTGTGATATCCTCTTTTCCATGACAACAGGAATCGGTTATCATAGAGCAGTAACCTTATATCTTATTGGTGCTAACTTTCTCTTTAAAGAGCCAGAGGAGGAAATTAGCTACTTGTAGTATAGATGCCAGGAAATGTAACATGTACATTTGTGCACCACTGGGTGAAAATGTGTCCTTTGTCTTCATATATTTTCTGAGTAGACGGCCTTCTTGTTTGAGTGATTCTCAACCTCAGGTTGTGAGAACTGTTTATTTGTGAGGGCCTGTTTAATATGATCCAAATGTACCGGTTCAGGAATGGGATGAAAAAACTACTGCTGTCGTTGTTTGAGCAGATGCAGAAAATTCCTAATTTTCTGAGCAGTTTCCCTTTTGAGATTGATGAGGTAATTTATCCTGGACTTTTCCCATCTGAGTGGTGCAATTTGGAATATGTGACACTGATTCTCTTGCTTTCTTAAGTACATTTGGAATCAGAGGTGTTGGAGGGAAGGCATATGTGTCCAGGCCATTCATCATACGATCAGCTGATGTTGGAGCTCTGTCCCAACTAGTTCAAGGAGATGCAGGAGGAGGACAGGACTAAGGGGATAAAAAGCAGAAAACCTCCTCAATGGAGGCTCAATCTTCCTATGGCATCATAATCTTCCTATGGCATCATCTAGTCTAGAACTGATGAGATTACCTGAGAACAAGCATCATTGCCTTTGGTGGCATGAGGTGAGGTTAAAGACTCCCATAATGCCTGGGACTTAGCTGGCAAAGACTAATGAAATCTGCCATGATAAATTCATTGAGCACCCTGAATCAGAGACCATGACTTCCAAATGGTCACTGATTAAGGAATCTCTACTTGTGACAGAGTCTCAAGAGATTTGTGATGCCTTCCTCCTTCACCGTATGTTTCTGTGCTTTGAACATGGTTCTATTCTGTAAGATGAATGCAGAAGAACATAATATTGCACCTGTCTTTAAAATACAATGTCAGAGCAGAGCTATATCTTATAAAAGTTGGCTCAGATAGCAGACAGCCTCTTAAGCATACAGGTGAATATGACACCTGTAGGAAGGAGAAATTATAAGACTTGGCATGCACCTGTCTTGTTTGACTGCTGACTGGGTAAAGTGCTATACCAAATGATGGCTACCTGGATAAGAGTGATAATTCCTATACTACCTGTAGGAAAGGCCAAGGGTGGCATGTGTAAGTAATATCATTGAAGCATAGTGTCTAGATGCTAAAAATGCCTTGGTAGCCCAGATGCTACTAATGCTGTGGTAAAGAACACTCACCTGTATTTACCAGTAAAGATGAAATTATAGATACATAAGTAGTTACTTATAGACAAAAGGATTTGAACACACATAAAAATATTTCTGTGAAGTTGCATACGCTAACAATGCAAGTGACAAAGTGCTCTTAAAAATGAAAAGATAATAAAGTGTAAGCAAATTGAAAGGCAGAATTTTATCACCATAGGGAAGAGAGAGACGCTGGATATAGCAATGGAATATACTTTCCTGAGAGGTGGAAGGGCTCCTGGAACTTATGATATGCTTCAAAAGTTGAAAATGGCTTTGCAAGGTCTCTCTTGGCAAGAGAACACGCTACATCACATGAGCAGTAGTATTAAATGAGAGGTTCATGGGTTTTGCCACCAATCCTTATACTAAGGCAAGATCATTCTGCCTGACCACCACCTAGGTCAGCAAAAACTTTCACCAGTTATTATGTAGTTTTGAGATAGTGATGTATGTAAGATCAAATGGATTGCATTAAAACATGCAGTGGAGAGAATGTTGGTATACATATATGCTACTTTATGTAATATTGCAGACATTCTTTGGATATTGTACTTTCAGAAATTGTAAACGATCTTAACACACTGCTAACTAAAATGATTGCTCCATTGTGGTCCAAAGATCAACCTGAATTTGTCAAAAGTACACTATCCTTGACAGCTATTCAAATAGAAAAAATGAATTTTGCCAGACTAGACAATACCAGCTTCTGAAAATCCAATGAATGAATTACCAAATATATAAAATGTAAAAAAAAAGTTATTGGCTCTTTTTTTTTACAATTTACCTCTGAAGTTCAGGAAGTGAAATTTAGCAAGTGGAGCTAGCACTTTTTTGAAAGGTGCACATATGGAGTAAAACCAAACTGTATACTCTATAACTCAAATTACACCCATCAATCATATACCAAAATAAAGGAAATTAAAGGTTCTTTGAACAATGCCTAAGATATACAAAGTCTTTCTTAAATAGCCAGTATATCTAGTAAGGAAACCTGGGGAAAGTCTTTTTCTTTAAAATTCTAACTCCATGTAAAACACGAAACTGTAGAGTGCCACTTTAGCTGAAAATATTATCTGGGATGGCTGGATTGGCAAGGTAGAAGTAGTTCTCCTAAGGCATTATGATTGGGTAACATATTTAAAGAAGGAATTTGAACAATAAGAATGGTGACAATCTATGGCCAGTTTATTGATTTGAATGTTCTGTAAGACCAAAAACAATATTCTTGTCAATCATTACAGCTCTCATTATTTTAAAATCTTTTGAGAAAACAGTATTACATCTCTAGACAGTGTAAGGCAAATATAGGACTGAAAGCAGGACATAATATTCAGTGTTACCTCCCATAGCAAAGATAACACCAGCACAACAATGATGCAAATTTGGTAGTAAAATGCCTTCTGAAGACACCTGTCTGCTTTGATTCACACTCTCTTTTTATAGCATTTTTGCCAAAAGCTGTATGCAGAAGGAAAATGTAAATCTTACATATGAAGATAAATCAGAGTTGATACCATTACATGGTAGCATGTAACAGACTTCACAATGAGTCATATCTGAATTGCTCTACCTAGCCTGGTTCTTTATACCTTGTTTTTGATCAGATTTCAATATGTGATTAGAGAACAAAGGTAGGATAGCTTCAAATTTCTCATTCAATTTTTGCTACATTTTCAGTACTAACTCAAAAAATACAGCACTTTATTTTTCATTCAAAAGCATTTTTTTATAGTCAAGATTTTTATTTAAAATAAAGTGAACAGTTCTGCTAGTTAGTAATTAATCTCTGGCGACACATTAAGTCTTTAAAACCCAAGATGTTAATGATGGACACTTGAAAATGATTATACATTCATCATTTTCTTAGCCAGTAATCAAGGATACAGTAGGCTCCACCCCCTTCCACAGCACCATTGGTGGATATAGCACAGATGGAGAACACTGTGAGGAAGAGAATAATGTATGCCAACACAAGCTGTATGACAGTCTCCAAAAGCCCAGCCTGCCCAACGACAAAACCTGGAGAAAAAAAATGGATACATAACAGTATCAAGAAGTCTTAAATTTAATGTAGAAATATGAATAACTGCTATTCTAAGAATAATACTTCTTTGTTTTACGTTCTTGCTGGTCATGATTTTTACCTGACAATGTAAGGTGGTTCCTCTCTATTACAAAACCCCAACAGTAGAAATTTAGCGGACAACATACACCCCATTTGGACAAAAAGTATTCTTGAAATGAGGTATGATTTCATTATAAGTTTGTTATAATGAACAGTCCATAAAGATCCAAACTTCACAGACTTTAAGTCACATAAACATTAAATAATTATTCATACTTTATTTAATGAATCATCAAATCACGAGTGGAAAAAAAATTCATAAAACAGTTAACTCATCTGTGTAAAACTTTGTTTAAATGGCATTTAAAAAAGTGATAGCGAAAATTTCCTAACTTTACAAGGTTTAAATGGAATTTCAAATCTTTGTGTCACCATATACAACCTTACCTTTGTTATTACATCATGGTTTTTTAACACTCTATTCAAAAAAGAAGTATCTTGTCAATACATTCAACAAAACTGACATTAACCAACTGTTCTGGGGGTATGACTATGTAAAACCATGCCAGAATAATATTCACCAGCTTATAAATCGAGTCCAACTTAAAATAACAAAGACACAGATATACATGTATAATGATCTGACAGATCTGGGTCTATTGTACTTTGTTAGAACAAAACAGCCAACATTATTATGATGGTAGATCAGGATCTACATTGTTTCCAGGTGGACCTGATTTATTAACAAGTTTTTTTAAAGTACTTGCCAGATGCTGTCAATTGTATCTGTACATATATAACCCTGATCAATGAAATAAATTTGATGTAAAATCAACAATGTATTATTACCTTGCATTAAAATTTCAGGAACCTATTCTGTAGCTATTTCTGCAGTCAATTTTTATGAGATTGTCAAACTTTAATTAAAATTCATATTTTCTGATGGCTTTCATGAAATTAAAATCACATTTCAATCTAATTCCTTATGACAAAAAAAACTTCCATGTACTAATGAAAGAACAAGGTATAAACAACCTCTATTTGGTTGACAGCAAGACAAGTCCATTTGAAAAGGGATACTATTTGCTTTCCACAAGATAATGACAATTTTGTTGGATATTTTTTACATAGAGAAGCATTTCAACTTTTGCATTACTTAAAGTTACATATAAAAGAAACAGTTTTGATAGTTTCAACAGACAAAATGTCCATTCTTTCTGGCGAGTCTACTTCAGCTCAATACTCGAAATTAACATCAATTCTTGCATGCTGTTATGTTCACTTTGTATAATCTTTTTTCAATATCTGATTCAAAGAAAACAAGGAAAGATGGTGTATGTTATCAGTGAATAACTAGGGTTGGAACCTGGTTGTTGACCAACAGATTATCTGTATCCTGTCCTGTTTGCCTTGACCTGTAATGCTGTATCTGTGCTAAAAACATGTCAGCAAAGGTAGTGCATCACATGATACAAATCTAAAAGCATCTTTTGAAGCAGCTTAGAGCATGCTATAATCACTTAACTTGTAAAGGTGACCTTGCTCTTGTCAGAAATGATGTACTGCCTCAGCAATGATAGCTTTGCCATCTCATTACAATAGTAATTATTGTAGCATTTTTAGTCATTACCACAGCAATTAAAGTAGCTTTTTTATTCATTACCACAATTATTAATAGTCATTACCACAGCAATTAATGTAGCATTTTTATTCATTACCACAGCAATTAGTGTAGCATTTTTTTCATTATCACAGCAATTAATGTAGCATTTTTTTCATTACCACAGCAAGTTAAAGTAGCATTTTTACTCGTTACTATAGCAATTAAAGTATTCATTTTACTCATTACCATAGCAATTAATGTAGTATTTTAATTCTTTATGAAGGAAAGAAACTCATATTGAAAGTAAAATTAATTGTAAGTAAAAATATAAAACATGTAGAGAAGAAAGCAACTAGATGAGAAGTAATTACTATATGGATGAAAATATATTTAGAAATCATGAAACCATTAAAACTGAGATGTGCACAATATAGTTATTGTGTTAAAAGTGTCATTGAAATTAACAAAAACAACACTGGGATGTGATGTGCATGATGCAATGTCTTAAAAATGCATTATAACAAACAAAAACAAAACCAGGATGTACAGGATAAAATCAGCATTTTAAAAGTGCAGTTAAAACTTAAGAAACATACCCAAAATATATTTCAAAAATGCATTATGTGTATGATATAGCTAATTTGTTAAAAGTTTGATGAAAATGAACAAAAACAAAAGTGTGATGTGCATGATATTAGATACTGCCAAATTGTTTTTAAAAAAATACATTACAATGAACAAAAACAAACACTGTTACAAGCTCCAAGATTCCAATCTACACCTTCATAAATATTAACTTTCTTCTTACAAAAATTGATCTAAAATTATTTCTTGAAATACACTTAATAAACAATTACTTAGGGTATCCTCTAGGATTTATTTCCAACCAGTGTTAGATACTTTGACAGTCATAACAGGGTGAACTCCCATCAATTACTTCCTTTGTTGTCGAGGAAATGTAGGACAATTCCAACAGATCTCGACTATCTACATGTCTGACGAGGCTGCCATATCCTAGCTAGGCTCCCACCCAACAGACGAGTACAAATATTTAACATGGGTGAGGAAGGTGAGAATAAATGTACTATTAAACCAGCAAGTTTAAGGTAATTTGGCAATTATTTCCAAAACAAACGGTACTACTCTTACCTGTTCGCTGAAATATACATGTGCTAAACATTGACAAAGCAATCGGGCAAAACACTCCTGCGAATGTACCCAAAGTCCTTCGGCTAATATTTGGCGTGGTGCTTTGGTTCTTGGTTGTTCCTATAGCACTGCTCAGACTTCGCCGGAGTCGCCAAATCATGGGTGACCTAATCAACGGTGCTGTTTCTTCACTGTCCGAAAAACTCTCGGAATTAATAAAGTGGTTTTGAACCATATTGACCTCTGCTGCGCTCATTTTCACGATTTAGCACAAGTCGTTTTCGTCTGATCCTGGTTAAACTTGTAATCAGAAGTGCAATGGCTTACATACGATGCTTAAATAATATCCTAAACTCTCACTATGTCTGCATATTTTCACTGCACTTCCTGATCCTTCTGTGTTGTACACTGGAGTCAACTTGTTTTTTTAATGGTGAAAACGAAACATGCGACTTATCACATGACGGTGAGAAATTATCTAACAATAACCAGTCAACCAGCCAATTGCACCGAGTATCGCCAAGTCCAATGAGGTATGACACAAGTTTGAACTAGTTGCCTTTACAGGACCGTTTCCACATTAAGGTTGATAAAAAAAAAAATGCTTCTTTGGTCTGGTCAACTCCCCTTTTTTACACTGACAGGGAAATGTTATTGCCCTTTGAACTTGTGATTGTTAACGTAGCGACATGTGTACGTTTATGTATTTATGCTAATTTTAGGAGGTCAGGACATGAACCATCGAATCGGAATGATCTCGGCCTTTTCCATCAAATAGAGACAGAAGCCACCATATGTCGCTAATGGACATAGTACACAATTAATTTCACTATATATTCTCTACATTTGTTTCTCAGTACTGAACTTTCCACTGTGTGACAATCAATACAAATCATATGTTAATCTAAAATACCTTCAAAGATGACTTTACGGTTTAGTTCTTGTCAAGGGTTGACCTGCATTTTTTTGAGAGGCTGAATTGTAAACAAAACACCAGGCAACGGAACACAGAATTCACTTCCGGATCATCACCATGACCTTATTACTCAATGTGCACTGTCGCCGAAATACACACAGACAACCACACCATAAGCTCACATTTTAAAGAATAAACAATTGCCTTTAAATCCTTACCAAGAATGCCAAAATCTGACTCTAGTATCACCACTAAATTTAGACCGGAAAAAGTGATCTAAAAATAGACTGGGACTACATTCGTGGGTACTGAACCGGATTTTATTAATTGTGTACCGATTCCTGAAAGGGTCAATGTTTTTGTCAAACTTTTATATTTGCATTTTATTTTGCATGCCACTACTGTTTCAACTTCATACATAAAGTCTTTTGAAATTTCCTTGCAAGCAAGACATGTGACAGCTGTCAGAAAGTGTGTAGTGCTGGTGTTCTATAGGGTGCAATTTGAAGTCCAATTGTTCTTAAGAAACCAAAACTAAATTTGCTATATCTTCCTTAATTATAGGAATTTTTCAATGCAGTAAAAACCTAATTGTAATACTTGATAAGGCCTGTCTGAAAATAGTCTTGAAATTAAAAAATATTGATATATTAAATTTTAATGAAAATTTAAAAAAATATATAAATTTTAAAAACTTTTTATTTTACAAAAAATAAATTTTCATACAAGTTATGACATTCAGTTTGACAAATTTAATGCAGCAATGTTGATTAATGAATGGTCTTTAAAACAAATGGTAGTTTAGGTCTGTACAACTGATAATATTAATCCCAGGGGTACTGAAGCATGATAGCTCACAGTGATTTTGACAGCAAATTACAATATGCCTATCCAGATGCATATAGGTGTACATACTAAAGAAACAATGACAGGTACTATGTTCCACATTTATTGTTTCAGGTACTTGGACAGTTTTTTGTATAACTAATATCCCACTCAAATTTAAAGTTTTGATGGGACCACTACCATGTTTTATAGCAAATATGCATTCCATTTTAATGCCGATAACTACAAAAGTCAACAATGCAATATGAAAATACAGTTTCACCTTACTGAAAAAAGATGCGAATCTCTCTCATGAAGATCTAAGCCATGTCTTTGAGATGCTGTATATCAGTGTACTGATATGAACTCATCTTGGTCACTTATAGCAGCACACTGCACATGTCCTTATGAGACCTTGCTATCACCATTGGACTACTGGAGAGCTTCCAAATTGATCCAACTCTAATACTTTGTTTCAGATACCAGACTAGACCTGAAAATATATAACATGTTTCACTTAATTCTAAAAAAAAGGAAGATGTAGGCAAATGAAGTTAAAATGTGTTAGATATGGTGATTTCAATATAACATTCAGGTTGCAAATATGGTTAAAAAAGGTAAACTTGATAGAGTGACACTCAAAGATGTGAAGCAATGGGCATGTATTAAAGTGACAAATGCATCCTAAAAATAGATGAAGTTTCTACAAGCATATTTAGCCATTTACAGGTTAAATAACTAATCAGGTAGAGTATGTATCATAAAGTTTAAGGCAATGTTGGAATGGTGAGGTTTGATCATTGGTGCAAACATTGATACATACCAGTATAGTGGAAAGTCAAATGACAATGTACCAAATTAAAATTTATTACTATATGCAATCCTATTCATGAAGGAAAAACCAATTTTAGATATTGTGAGTGAATATAGCAAAATGTGGCCACACAGATCAACTATAGGTACCAATAGATCCTATATCATCAACTAAATGTGAAATTTGCATCCCGAAAACTTGTAAACAAGGATGGATATTTGCATGTGTGGGACATATGCAATGTACTTGTTAAAATCACATGTGCAAACATGATTCAAATAATCTGTTTGAATATTTTTAGTCTATTTTTAAGAGTCTTGGCTACCAAGGTTTTAAGTTCAATGATTCAATGATTCAATGGAATGAAATATCAGCTGATGCTGCAATACCGCCCTCTGTCAAAGTACTAAATTGAAATGTGTTACCATACAGAGGCATATTCATGATGAAAATAACATCTTGGGATATTTTAAGTGCACACAATCAAAACTGAGGCTTACAGATTCACTATAGGTACCATGTCAGCCTAACAATGTCAACTTTTGATTCCAAACATTACAAAATATATGCATATTTGTTCATGTCAGCTATGTAACCATGTTAGGATCAGTTGTAGAAAGTTAAATTCAAATAATCTGTTTGAATATTACTTATGTAATCTTTAAAGTGTCAGATAACAAATATTATTAGTCATTAATAATGCATAAAGCAAAATGGATCATGAGAATTCCCATAATATCATCTAGGCTACAATGTCGCACTACATCAATCAACATCTTAAAGAAACTGAACAATAAAATGGAATGCATTCTGTGTTCAACTTACATCATTTTGCTGTTTTCTTACATGCAATGGCAAATATACCTGGGTAAAGTATATTTTACCCCTCTGACCTGTATTTCATTCTCTGACAGCTTAATATGATTTTGTAGAGAACTTGAACAGGTTCTAGTATAAAGTCTTCATCTCTGTCCTCTCACTAAATGCCCTATAACTATGGTTATAAACAATTACTGATAGCTATACAAGCAGATATGTGTTACTCAGGAAGTCACCCTATCATAAACACATAAATTAGCTGTTTGAACCCCAAATAAATAGTTTCAATGACCTAAAGGTACAAAGCAAAGTAGAATTTTGTCTTCATGTATTTTAAATGATGGTCTCATTTTGACTAATAAAGATATTTTCTCTGATCAAATTTGACAAATATCCATCATTTGAGCTTGTATATGGTGTAGGAGTATATATATGCTGATATCATTTAATATCATTCCCAAAAAATATTATATATGTGTATACTTGGTGGAAAATTTTTATTTTTTAATTGTTTTTTTAAATTTCATTTAAATTTTTAAAATTGAAATTATTTTTTTATTTTTAATTTCATTTTTATATTTTTAAAGTCAATATACATAACCTATTAAAATTTCATGTGTATGTCATTAATAATAAAAATTTTATATCAGTTTCAAGTTTTTACTGACAGGACATAGTACACAATTAATTTCACTATATATTCTCTACATTTGTTTCTCAGTACTGAACTTTCCACTGTGTGACAATCAATACAAATCATATGTTAATCTAAAATACCTTCAAAGATGACTTTACGGTTTAGTTCTTGTCAAGGGTTGACCTGCATTTTTTTGAGAGGCTGAATTGTAAACAAAACACCAGGCAACGGAACACAGAATTCACTTCCGGATCATCACCATGACCTTATTACTCAATGTGCACTGTCGCCGAAATACACACAGACAACCACACCATAAGCTCACATTTTAAAGAATAAACAATTGCCTTTAAATCCTTACCAAGAATGCCAAAATCTGACTCTAGTATCACCACTAAATTTAGACCGGAAAAAGTGATCTAAAAATAGACTGGGACTACATTCGTGGGTACTGAACCGGATTTTATTAATTGTGTACCGATTCCTAATAAGATGTCGCTAATAAGAACTAATATTGTTCTCATTAGGTGGCGCTCACCAGTTATTATGTACTTTTGAGATAGTGATGTATGTAAGGTGAAGTTGTTTGCATTTTAAACATGCACAGTGGAGAGAATGTTGGCATACCTAATTACAACTTTCATGTAATGTGGATGAAATTTCTTTGGATATTGTACTTTTGGAAATTTTAAATGATCTTAGGACACCGCTAACTAAAATGACTGCTCCCTTGTGCTCCAAAATTCAACCTAAATTTGTCTAAAGTACACTATTCTTGGCAGCTATTAAAATATGGAAAATGAATTTTTCCAAACTAGATAATACCAGCTTCTAAAAGTGCAATGACTGAATTACCAAATATATAAAATGTAAAAAAAAGTTATCGGCTTATATATATATATATATATATATATATATATATATATATATATATATATATATATATATATATATATATATATATATATATATATATATATATATATATATATATATATTCGCTATCAATCAGAAATTAGGATGTGAAACTAAAAAACAAATTTATCTTCTAATTCGCTAGATCTGTGCCACTCAATATGATTTCAGAAAATGAACCACAAGAACCACACCAGCAACCATTTCAATGTGGACACTCCAATCTCTGCAACTAAACTGGGCATTTAGTCGAATCCCTTGAGATGTTACTGATTGAATATAACATGGGGCGGACAGATATAAAACGCACACGTAAGGAAGCATCCGGGATACTTCAACTAAAACCGCATGGGGAGTTAGGCTTAAATGAAAACGTTTAACATTCCAATTGCATGTTGTTTTCTAAAGAACAGTCCTTTTGATGATAATATAATAAATTTGCAGCATTTAAAAATTTAAAAACCTTTCAAACTAGAATGATTTTTTTCCCAACCACCCTCAAATTGGACACTTATGCTAAGTGCAATTTTAACAAAAATCTTTTAAAGATTTTTTTCTTCATTTCAGTAATGACGGACATATTTCAAGTACAATTGACATCATTTATACTAACTTTAAAGTTCTGTATACCGATTGCTTTCAGTGAATTTTATTCAGTGATTGTGTTGAAGATGACTAATTTTTTTTTAGCACTAGATGTCATATTTGACGGAGAATGGGCATAATATGTAATAAAATTAAAAGGTATTCATGCCAGTTGATTTCTGTCAAGTTTGGTCAAACTCCAGTCAACGGTATTTGGAATAGTATTTTTTTTCAATGTTGTTGTATTTTAGTAACAGCGGCCATATTTGAGGGTAACTCGGTCATCTCTACAAACTTGAAATACTGATGCCCAGATACTTTGCACCTTGTATTGCTGCAAGTTTGTTAGAAGGCTTCTTGAGAATATATATTATTCTAGGATGATCTGTGTCAGTTCTGGGTTAAACCTGGATGGCGATTTTAGAGAAGTTGACAATATTTAGGGACGACTGCCGGACGAAGGAAGATGCATTCCGCATGACAGACAAAGATCTATACGATACGCATATTCGGCCTTTTGGCCATGTGAGCTAAAGGGGAATTATAAACCATAGTCTTTCATTTCTAGAAGGTGAACATTAAAAGTGTTAAAAAGAGTATTGGACATAAATATATTTTGAAACATTTACTTTCGGTCTTGTTAGACCTGAACTAGTCACGCCAAAGCAGAAACATATTAGGGTCATGAAATCTCAGTCTAAATAGGTTCGTTTGGTCAGGGCTATGCTTTGATGATGTCACAGCTATATACATATTTCGCGTTGGTCGTTGTTTGTCGCTTTGGCGACTTGGATGTGATGATCTGATATCACTGTCCCAACTATTGCTGTAACTGGGCCTTTGCGTCAGGGATCATCGTGGTAAGTTGTTATTTCGTTCTTTTATGCGTCGAATATGGGTAAAATAAGATGAAAAATTTACAATAATTGTGCTAGACACGGAGGCTCGAGGGCTAAATTTTCAATGGTGTTATTAACTTTAGCAAAATCCGTTTAAAATTATGCTTAAACAAGAGTGCTTGCTTTCGAAATAAAGTGACAGACTCCAGCTTGTGGTGGCAATGACCTTTAGAGGTAAGTAATAGCCCCGCATGGGGAGAAATTAGGATTACCAATAGTTATAAAATGCAGAAGTCATCCCGACATAACGAAACCAATTGGAAGACATACAAAACATTTTCAAGAAGATTTATATCAGTTTGTAGAAAATGTTATTTCGAAATATTATTATATATTATAATTCTGTCCGGTTCATATTCTGATTG